>JARQOC010000002.1:567210432-567320762 GCA_033576535.1 Allobates femoralis | reverse complement strand
CCCATAGCCTCCCATGTTAGGGGGCACCGGATTGCACCAGATCTGGGAGGATCTGATTTTGTCAGATTATTGCCCCGGACACAAAAATCCTGCAAGCTGCGATTTTGTGTCCGGAACAAAAATCGAATGCAGCCTGATGCTGCTGGAAAGGGACAAAACCGGATGGCAAAGTACTGCCATCTGGCCCCTTCCGGCACCATAGGCATACATTAGTACAAAATCGGGTCCGGTTTACCAGACAGCCCCGGTTTCGAAAAAATCGTGGTGTGAAGCCGGCCTAAGAGAGAAGTGAGCTAGTGGAAGACTGGGTGGAATGCTCAGTTGCCAGAAATCAGGTGATGGACAAGATGAATATGTGTTTTGTTTTTGTTTTTAAAAAATTCCCAGCTCTAAAAGGAATTGAATACAAAGACAGCTTCAAGGCAATGAAATAAAAAATAATTAACTTCTGTTAAGTGTGATTTTTTAAGCAACTTCAATCTGCTTCAAATGCAGTAATTCCTTGTAATTTGGAACAAAAAAAATAAACAGTCACAGTTATGTGACCAACACAATAGTATTAAGATATGGTACTCCTGCTACCCTAAACCAATACATTTCACCAAGTGCAGATGAAGTAGTGATCAGATGTCATAGTTGGCACAATGCCAATGCTTTATCTGAGCTATTACATTACACTTCAGGTAATCCAACTGAAATATCATCATTTACAGACCTAGGGGACATCACTGACTCTGGTTTCAGATGTTGTGATTCTTAGCACTTGTAGCACTGACCTTTCACATTTTTACTAAATTTATTTTACATGCAGGTGCAAACACTTCTTAAAAGATAAAATGTTTATTCCATAAATCAATCGTCCTATAGATGACCTAGTTTAAACTGCTATGGTCTTGTAATAGTGAAGCTTAAACATAAGCCTGGATAGTCCAATGTAAAAAACACTGACCCAATATATATCTTTCTGCCTGATTTCTAATGCATCTGTCACCTCAACTTTCCACCAGCGGTCAGGTAACTCTGGGATTAAACACCTTTACATCTGGAGATATCATTATACCTGAAATATCCGGATTGCTTTCTCAACTTTCCTTATGTGATTTCCATTCAAGATTTTATCACACTTCTTCACAGTTATTACAGAAATACAGAAAGTAAAAAAGAATGACAGACTTTAAACCCTTACATAGAACTCATAAACCTTCTGGTTGTGTATACATTACTGGGGTTCTTCAGACATTTGCAAAGTTTTTATGTAAACTATAGCACCTACTGTAAAATATGATATATATAGAAAGATAGATAGATAGATAGATAGATAGATAGATAGATAGATAGATAGATACTTATGTAGTCACAGCAGGGTCACTTGCTAATTATCATCTGAGGACATGTTGCTAAAATGATTTTAGTTCTATTAAAAGTTTTGTGTCAATTTACAGGTCACTGAGCTGAGGACCCTACCACAATTTCAGCTAACACTTGGCTATTGTCAGCTACCATTCTGCACCCCATAGACAACAAATGGGGCGGTGGTGCACATGCTGGATTACCACACCATTCATCAGCTCTATTCTTTTGATCAGTGCAGCTCAGTAAGTCACAGTCTATCCTGAGGATTGCTGACTTTAACCTTCGTCCGGCTGAGTAGGTACAATTGTAACTATTCCGTTTTTAAAATTGCAATAACTTTTTTTCGAAAAGCCGTAGAGGGTGAAATTTCGTGACATCTCTGCAGTTTTGGTCCAGAATATATTGGCCAAATTTCAATAATAATATATGAAGGTACAATTGTACCTCTGCAGCCTGTTAACGTTGTAAAATTATACAGCCTGACAAAGGTTAAATCTGACAGTAGTTGTGCACTGTGTGCACAGGGCCTTACTATGAAATCATAGATGTAGGGGCACATAATGACTGTATCCAAGCAGAGGACAAAGGTGCCTCTAATATGGAAACAGAATCAAGGGTTATATATTTGTACTCAGGGTAAGATGAGGACCATGTTACAGTATCTGTATTTGAAGCAGGAACTTTAGGGAAGCCTAACATGCTTACTTTTTTGTCCCCGTAATGAAAAGAGATCTATTAATTCTATGGAAAATAATTCGCTCCTTTTGTTTTTCAGAATGTGAGCATTTTTTTATTACGAATCTTCATGACTTACTCATCTATGTGTATCCTGCTTTTACATGGATAAGGTCGGAACAACCTGTATCAGATCACTTTGTTGTAGCAGCAGAACCAGATAAGAATGCTGAAGATATCCTATGATTTATGAGAGTCAGAAAAAATCATAATTCACATTGCAGCCACACGTAAAAGACACATAAGTCTTCTATAATAAATATCTGTAAAATACCAAAATAAAATGATAAACTCCCCCTGCAAGCTGGATACATACAAAAGTTGTATTAATTAGATTTTTAAAAAGCAATAAAATAAAAATGTATTAAAATACTAGTCTAATGGCAGTAAAGAATTTATACAACTGCTCTCCGTGTAATGTATAGTATCTCTATCTGCCAGCAGAGGGCAGCAGAGTGATCATGTAAGAAAGAATGTCTTTCGTACCGTATATATGAATGGAGCATTGCTGAGTCAAACACTTAAAGCAAAATTCTTAAAGAATATACTTAGAAATCAACTTTAATGGTAAGTAAATATATGGAAATTTTAAATTCGATATTGCCAAAACCATGGCCGTATTGTTATCAGGGTCCCAGGCAAAAATAAAAATGTGGGGCAGACAGGAGCACGTTTGGGGCTCAAGGGCCGCATTCTCAGAATTAACTACTTAAAGGTATCACCAAAAAAATTGACACTTAAAGGGGATGTTTCAAATGTATAAACGGCAAAAATTGCAAAGTGCTTGAAAAAAATAATTTACCTTATATTTCAAAATCTTCTTTTTTTCCTAAAATGCAGGGATACTTAATTCTTTATTTTAAATCATGTTCCTTAGGTCAGGGGTGCAAAATATCATTGGTGCAACCTGTGCGGCTGCCCAGGGTTCCATGAGGTAAGGGGGGCCGTTTGAACCTCAAAAGCAGATTAAATTGTGCATTACTCTGAACTACTGAGTTGCAAATGGCCCATATTTCGTTCTTGCACATGGGTCTTATGTAATTTGCATCCTCTAGTGCCTCAAGTTACCAGTCACGCTGCAGTCTCAGAGATTCCTGTGACCTAACAAGATCTTGCCAATTGTGGCTATATGCTTTACAGCCTGTAATGGCCGGTCTGAAGTTGGTGTGGAGAACTCGATCCCGCTCGCTTCAGCGCTTCTTCAATGCTGCAGAGGAAAAGCACCTACTGCTACCAACATGATAAAGTGCTCAGTTTAGACCAGTGGTGTGACTATCTCCTACAGAAACATAAGAAGACTCCTCTAATGTGTACGCTTCAAATTTATACAATGTTTTTTTTTTAATACTTTATTCATGAAAATTCAGTGTTAAAGGGCTAAGATAATCCCAAGACAGTATACTGTGCAGGAATAATATAGAGTTATTCTCAATAAATCATTTTACCTATTTCATACTCATATTTAGTAATAGCTATCTCAACTGGTCCTATTTTAGAATAACTTGGTACTATACAGTTAAAATGGCAAAATTCTATGCTCCTTAACTTGTCCCATCATCCGTTCTTTACCCCACTATTTACTTTCTATAGCATGGGAGAGATTTTTGAAATCTAAGGAAAAGATTGAAAGGACAATAATATGATCTTTATGTATTCCAATTCCAATTTCATTAATTCAGTTGAGTCCAACTATTGTATACCATGTGAAGCATTTTCCTCCAATCTTCCCTATTTGTCACAGCATCTTTCAGTTCTCTGCTGTTCATTCCTGTGTCTGCCATGGTGATGTCCATCCAACGGGTCTTAGGTCTTCCACGAACTCTACTGCCACTGACCGTACCAAGCATGATGTCCTTCTCGAGTGATTTTGCTCTCATCACATAGCCAAAGTAAAACAGTTTCTGTTTTATGACTTTTCCTACCAAGGATGTCTGTGGATTGACTCAATCCAGAACCGCATTATTTGTGAGCTTGGCTGTCCAAGGGATTTGCAGGAGTCAACTCCAGCAACACAGTTTGAAGGAATTGATCTTTCTTTGACCACCCTTTGTCAAGGTCCACGCCTTGCACCCGTACAATAGGATTGGGAATGCAATGGCTGTGACCAATCGTCGATTAATGGTGATCAAGATGTCCTTGCACTTCCATAGTTGCTTTATGTTCATCATTGTCGCATGACCCACTGCAAGCCATCGCTTGATTTCAGCTGTAGAGCCACCATTATAATCAATGAGGAACCCCAGGAAGATAAAACTGTCTACCATTTCTATTCATTCATTGTCGATCTTCAAATTCACCTCACTGGCAGTAGTCATACCTTGGTCTTCTTCACATCCAGATGCCAAACAAACTTCTTCCTTTCTTCACTGAGCTATAAGGTCAGCTTCCTCAGATCCTTCCCATTTTCAAACAAAAGAGTGGTATCATATGCGTATCTCAGGTTATTAATGAACCTTCCACCTATCCTTACGCCAACTGATGATTCATTCAGTTTGAGCTTCCTCATGATCACTTCCACGTAGAGGTTGAAGAGGAAAGGCAAGAGAATCCAGCCTTGTCTTGTGCCCCTTTTGATCTTAAAATATTCTGTGCTTCTGTGGCGCCCCTGTGGATAGGCATCACAGGGAGGTATTGCACCTTACAAATTTATGTAGTGCCTCTGTAGCTGTGGGTTTGGGTTAAACCTATGGAGTCTAAGTTAGCACTCAACACTAGGCCACCTTAGAGTAAAGGACTGATTATTCAGTACTAATGCGTCTTCCACTTGAGGAAGACGCATTAGTGTCGAAACATGTTGTGGCGAGGACTCACATTTGTTAATATCCAATAAAGATCTAAAGGTAATACTGATCAGTGCAGTGTCCTTGTGTAGCGCTCATATTCTAAATACCACCATTTCTGTATTGTTCCTTGATTATTCAGTAGGTCCAAAAGGGGGTGGAGCCTGGGTTAGAGCAGTAGACTTAAGTGACAGTGAGTGAGATATTTGAAGTCAGTCAGCGTCAGAGACAGCGCTGGGAAGGCAGTCGGTCAGGACGGGCCTGACAGCCCTCTGACAGGAGGATCATCCATCTTCAGGAGGGTGACCCGGACAGAAGGGAACGGACCAGCACCAGTTGAAGCCGGCTGGTAACGTCTGGGGTAAAACGGTGACACGGATGCCGAGGCGGTCAGCTGTTCACCTCTAACCACAAACCAACGAGCCGCGGGCCCTCTAAAACCGGGTAGCCGTAGGCACCACAAGACGGTACCTCACTCCTCAGACCCGTAATCGGTCCAAGACTATGAGGGTAACGGTCCGGATTCCGGTGGCAGGAGAGTGCGTTCCTGCTGCTCCCGACCGTACCGGTCAAGGATAACCCATGCCCCACCATACTAGACCAGGGGATTGGCGAGAGAGCTCTGCAAAGGTGGTGAAATACAGAGAGGAAGGTAGAATTGAGACCCCGAAAGATAATAAGGAAGGAACATCCATAGGGGTCCTCCGTGCGCCCCCTTCCTGCCTGGTAAACTACAACTGGATTATAGGACTGACCCCTCATTTTCCTCCCAAATTTTGGGTGTGTACTTCTTCATTCAGAGGAGAGCACAAACAGGCTCTAACCAGAGTAGAAAGAGAAGTGGGAGGCTCCGCTGCACAACTGAATAACCAGACAAGTACCTTAAGAGTCTCTAGTTTGAGAAATCGATGCCTCACAGCTCCTAAACTGGCAGCTCATTAAATAGTACCCGCTAAACACCAGTGTCAACGTCTACAGTGAAGCGGCGACTCCTTACTGCTGGCCTTCAGGGCAGAGTGGCAAAGAAAAAGCCATATCTGACACTGGCTAATGAAAGGAAAAGATTAATATGGGCAAAAGAATACATGTATTGGATAGAGGAAGATTATTATTATTTATTTATAGAGCACTTTTAATTACATGGTGCTGTACATGAGAAAGGGTTACATACAAACAAGTTAAAAATACAATGAACAAACTAACAGTGACAGACTGATACAGAGGGGAGAGAGGAACCTGCCCTTGCAGGCTTACATTCTACAGGGAAGTGGGAAGAGAGACGGTAGGTTGGGTCTGCTCTGGTCGTGGTAGAACGCCATGTCCAATGGTGGTGGAGTGCCAGGTCCAGTGGTGGTGGAGCGCCGGATCTAGTGGTGGTGAGGTGGCACTTTGGTCATTGCAGGCTGTAGGCTGTTCTGAAGAGATGGGTTTTCAGGATCCACTTGAAGGTTCTGAGTATGGGGGACAGTCGGGCGTTTTGGGGTGCAGAATTCCAGAGGATAGGGGATGCTCGTGGGAAGCCATTTGTGAGACTGGCTGATCAAAGGAAAAAATTATTTATGGGCAAAAGAACACAGACATTGGACAGAGGAAGATTGGAAAAAAGATTTATGGACAGACGAATCAAAGTTTGAGGTGTTTGGATAACACAGAAGAACATTTGTGAGACGCAGAACAACTAAAAAGATGCTGGAAGAGTGCCTGACGCCATCTGTCAAGCATGGTGGAGGTAATGTGATGGTCTGGGGTTGCTTTTTGCTAGTAAAGTGGGAGATTTGTACAAGGTAAAAGGATTTTGAATAAGGAAGGCTATCACTCCGTTTTGCAATGCCATAACATACCCTGTGGACAGCGCTTGATTGGAGCCAGTATCATCCTACAACAGGACAATGACCCAAAGCACACCTCCAAATTATGCATGAACTATTTAGGGAAGAAGCAGGCATCTGGTATTCTATCTATAATGGAGTGGCCAGCGCAGTCACCAGATCTCAACCCCATTTAGCTGTTGTGGTAGCAGCTTGACCGTATAGTACGCAAAAAGTACCCATCAAGCCAATCCAACTTGTGAGAGGGGCTTCAGGAAGCATAGGATGAAATTTCTCAAGATTACCTCAGCAAATTAACAGCTAGAATGCCAAAGGTCTGCAATGCTGTAATTGCTGCAAAGGGAGCATTCTTTGACGGAAGCAAAGTTTGAAGGAGAAAATTATTACTTCAAATAAAAATAATTATTCCTAACCTTGTCAATGTCTGGACTATATTTTCAATTCATTGTACAGCTCATTTGATGAATAAAAGTATGAGTTTTCATGGAAGACACAAAACGGTGTAATATATATATATATATATATATAATATGTATATATATATTAAAAAGGCTTAATAACTGTTTCATTCCATATTTTTCTATCTGCCTAATCCTGCTACTTCACAGCATATGTAAATTTCAAGTATGAAGCATGAAGCAGAGATGGTCAATAAGAAAAATAAAGAAAATGTGGAATGAGGATTTAACATGTATAGATTAAAAGATTGGAAGATATTATAGGATTGGTTTAAGAGTTTATTACTCTTTTACATGTAGATATTTGATGTCATTGTTTTAGGCTCACATACAAATGAAAATCAGCTATATTAAATTGTATTAAATTGTATGGAGTCTCCCAATTCTTTCCTCAAGATGATATTAGAGTAGAGGAAAGTTGGAAATTAAACTTAACTTTTTGTTCTTCTCCAAGACAAGACGGTAATAGCAGTGTCTTGTAGAAGTTTTCTGATCACCCCCCGCCCACCACTGAGCATTCATGTGTATAAACATATGAGACTGAAGGGAGCATTCTGTCAACAGCTATCGGAGGTGTATGGGCATCTTGATTTTATCCTTAGACATGCAAATATAAATTATACATGAAATATGAAATGTGCAAATACTGAAGTTACTAATTGGTAGGAATGAATATTTTTTTCTCACCAGTTTATGAATATCTACAACATTAGTAACCTTCTAAATTGCACTTCATCGAAAAGAAGCTTCTGCTTAAAAACTAATACCATTTTGAATATTCCCCAAAATGAAATTGTATCGAAATAAAAAATAAACAGTTGTATACTGTAAGCTGGAGTGAAATGGTGCAGAAAGCATGATAATATGTTTGTTCTGTCGACATTTGAAGCTTAAAGAGGTTTTTGAGAAGGCTTCAATTATAAAAACATTTAAAACACACAAAGTTGCACAATTTTTATTTTAATGAAGATGAGAAGTTCATTAAAGAAGATAAATATTTCATTAGATGTTAAATAAAACAAAGAGATTTTTTGGCTTCTCTCAGCACAAAATTCCTTTGAAAGATTAATTAATACATGCAAATTATGCAAATTAGACCCATGCAAATATTTTATGAAGACAATTAAGGGAACCATTAATTACTGCTTTTTTTGCTTCACTGAGATTCATTCATTTAATTTTAATTTCACTTTAACTGTTTTGATGTATAATCTCGCAGCTAAGAACTTTATCTTTCCTAGTGGGTCACTTAAACGTATATACATTTCATCAAGTGCAAGGCAATACAGAACGTGAAGAAAGGTATTCTCCAGACCACGCTCTCTATTAAGGGGGATGTCTAGCACAATAGAGTCCTAGAAAGAAGTAAGCAGAATGAGAACGTGAGCTCATTCTTGGCTGAGGTTCAACTGCTGGAAAAGCAATTAATTTGCTTTGGCTGTTCTAATATAGGGGAATTAGAAAGTGTGACACAAGACAAATAGAAATAATTAGTTCTCCAAAATGATGTTCTCATTAATATAGTTTGAATATTTGAAATAATAATAGAAAAAATATTGTGCTATACTGCTTTATCAACATATTAATGCAGTGCGTGATAACACAATGTACCGTTTGACTTCAGTTTGACATTAAAATATCTCTTTTCCAGGAGTGGGACTAGCTCTAAATTGGGAAAGCTACTGAATTATTATAACTGAATAATTATAACGTTAAGCTTAGCATATAAATCAATCCTGAGTTGCATTATAATGTATCTAACAGCCATAGAAATATATTTTTGGCATTTTTTTTACAGGTCAGGAAGGAAGAATGTAGAAAAGGGGGTTCAATAGCACAAATCACAATTCCCCCTTCACATTACAATACTGGGTTTGCCACTATAGATGAGCGGAGCCATGTAAGTTCGGGTTCTGGCGGTTCAGTTGGGCTCTTTATAACGGTTAGTAAAGGACCAAAACTTGACTCAAACCTCATTTGAAGATCCAGATTGGGCTATTCAGATTTCTGTTCACATACAGCAAGTCATAAAAAAAAAACACTTCCGAAGGTGGAAGGGCGAGGATGTTATTTTTGTATTTTAGAGAAACACACTCAGCCAATAACTCTTTTACCCCTGATAAAAACACTGCAAGCGTCTCGCACTGCCAGTCACCCAATGTACACAAGCACAGCGATGTACAGTCCAATGGATATATGAAACACCCAAATTCCTACCCCAAACAGGTTCCCTCATCTCTATTTGTCACTCATAATGGAAGGACTACTTGTTTCCTGTCTATGTACTTTCCACCTCACTGTTTGGATAGGAAATCCTGTACTGATTTTTGCCATTTAATACCAAGGAAGCTCGGAACAAATAAGTTTACTCACTGTGTCTCTAACAGGTGGGCATTCTCAATAGAACACCCTATATTCTTGGTAAATGCATTCAGGGCAATGTATGGCCAGCTAATGTTTTCTGTGAATTTCAGAAGGAAGGCTGATAGCACATGAGATTACAGACATTAGAAAACTATCCCATCATGAACATTTGTGGCATAACCAAAAATGTATCAACATTATTTAAAGAGAACCTGTCACCCCCTGATGCTTTCCAAAGTGAAAGCACCACTGAATGCAGCATGTATGCTGCATTCAGGGAAGGTGTGTACCATGTTGCTAACCCCCTGTAACCCGAAAATTTGTTTTTGGAAAGTTTAGAGTTAAGAGCTCGGAGGGACTTATCTGATTATGCTGTGCTCCCTGCCAGCCCAGTCCTCCCCACCTCCTGCCTGTTTGTGCGTCTGTGTGTGGAGCCGAAGAGGAGGGCAGACCCACACAAGAGGAGGCAGAACACACAGGCCGGAGGTGGGGAGGACTGTGCCAGCAGCGAGGACAGCATAATCAGATAAGCCCCTGGGACCTCTTAACTCTAAAGTTTCCAAAGTGGTTTTTTTCGGGTTAATGGGGGGGTAGAGACATGGTACACACCTCCCCTGAATGCAGCATACACGCTGCATTCAGTGGTGCTTTCACTTTGGAAAGCACCAGGGGGGTGACAGGTTCTTTTTAAGGCCAGATCTCACGCTTCTCTTAAAAACACCTGTTTGCACTGCTGGAAAACAAGAGGTGGTTATTACATTTTTGGTCCAGTTCATTTACATGTAAAAGTGTAATAATAATTGCAGAGAGCTGACTAGCAAATCGGGACACATCAGAAAAAAGTATAGAATTTACTATTTATCATTCATGTAGATAAATGTTTTAGAGGCTGAAACCCCCCAATATTTTCCATCAATGCCTTGCTTTACACCTACTTATTTATCATCTTAATATTAGAAAGGGCAGATTGTTTCTAGACAATCAATGAACAATAGATAATATTATACAGTATGTCGTCACGTATTGTGATAGAAAATCACTTGCTTCAAATGATGCATTTAGTTCTGATACATACTGTAAGACTAGGGTCACACTTGGAGGGTGACCCACGACTGACGCCTCCACTAACAACTTAGAATTTTCCTCAGCAGCGCATAGCGTTATCGCTGCCCAATTGAAGCCCGTTGTTTACCTTAGCATCGGCGCTTTAGCTGAGCACACAGGAAAACACTGCAGACAGCATTTCCTGTGCGCTGTGATAAAGCGCACATCCTGTGTGGCTCTGCTAAGGTAAACTGAGTGTTTCTATGGGGCAGAGTTCCATGGCAGTGCATAGCATTAACGCTATGCGCTGCAGCGAAAATGTCTACGTTTTAAGCAGATGGGTCACCCTCCAAGAGTGACCCTAGCCTAAGTCTTTAAACAAAAAGTGACCTGTGAAATGCTGCTAAAGTGGGACTTGTGATCTAAATATAATGTATCTTTCTTATCCTATACATTCAAGCATGATACACACTCTCCTATCCTATACATTGAGGCATGACACACACTTTCCCAACCTATACATTAAGGCATGATACACACTTTCCTATCCTATATATTGAGGCATGATACACACTCTCCTATCCTATATGTTGAGGCATGATACACACTTTCCTATCCTATAGATTGAGGCATGATACACACTTTCCTATTTTATCCATTGAGGCATGATACACACTTTTCTATCCTATACAATGAAGCATGAGAGACATGGTATATGACTTTGTACAACCACCAAGTTAAAGTAGAAACATAACGGTATGTGCACAAATTCAGATTTTACAGAACTTTTTTTGCTGCAATAATCAGACTGTTGGCAGAAAAAAATACAGCATGAAATACATTTTTATTGAATATTTTAGTGCATTTTAGAAGCATTTTTACTTGTGTTTTTTTCCATTTGATTGTGTGAAACACTGCAAAAATGCTGAAAGAATACACATGCTGCACATTTGAAAAAAGTTTTCAAGTTTCATATCAAAATAAGCTGAATGTGCATGGGATTTCAGAAATCTCATTCACTTTGCTGGTACTGCATTTTTTCTGCCGCACAAAAGTACAGAAAAAAATGCATAAAAAATGCTGAAGAAGGAATCAGGTGAACAAGCTCTGAAAGAGTACCCACAGGCTTCAAATAGCCCTCTAAGCATATCTGATGCATAATAGTTTTTAATATGTCATAGGACACAATAATGTAGCGTCATATCTCTAGGTAAGCAAAAGCTCCAACATACGCCATCCCAAGGAGGACAATGTCAGTACAGAGTCCTGTAAAGAATCGTAAAGTCTTCCACACACAACTCTGCAATGTGTCTAAGAGTCGGTTTACACATAACGATGTTCCAGTGACCCCACCAACGATAGGGGTCGCTGGGACATCGTTATCTGATCGCTGGTGAGCTGTCAAACAGGCAGATTCACCAGCGATCAGCGAGAATGCTGGTATCCATGGTAAACATCAGTTAACTAAGCACAGCGCTGCGCTTAGTTACCCAATATTTACCCTGGTTACCAGCTCCCAGCTCTTGCTGTGTGGCGGGGCTGAGAGCAGGTAACCAGGGTAAACATTGGGTAACTAAGCGCAGCGCTGCGCTTAGTTACCCGCTGTTTACCCTGGTTACCAGTTCCCAGCATGTGCTGTGCGGCGCTGGGAGGTCGATGATCGTTGGTCTCCCGCTGTCACACACGGCGATGCTGGCCGCCCAGCGGGAGACCAACGATCGAAAAATCGCCCTGGCCATTGTACCAACGATCATTGCAGTATGTCACACATAGCGAAATCGCTACGAGGTCGCTGCAACGTCACAAGTTGCAGGGACATCGTTAACGATGTCGCTACATGTAAAACGGCCTTAAGTGACTTTACTTGTAAGAAGATTACATAGTTCACTCATTGCAAAGAATGTTGGCTACTTCAATGTTTAGTTGTATTCAAATATTGATATAACACAAATACAAAAAGGCCTTGTTTTTTCATTTCCATTCTTGTGAATACACTGATAAAATATTTTCTTGTCAGTCAATTATGATCAATATTCAGTCACAGAATATCAAAGCTCTCTAACTGTAAAGTTACTGATTTACAGTATTTTTTTTTGTGTAAGCTTAAGAAACAGAGACAAATCTATAACTTGGACATTCCAGCACCATTATAAATATTCTTTTATATTACACACTTAGTGCAAACCATTAACATTATTAATAAGGTTTACACATCTCAAAATAATCATGAAAAGTAAATCCATTAATTGACTTCAACATTTAAAGATATCTGTGGGAATTCAAATGAAAGGAAACCTGTCAGCAGATCTTAATCAACTAATCTGCGGTACTAGGGCTTTTAAAATATGTAATAAACAGGTCCATATTTAAATCAGCACAATGCAGGATATTAACATATAAAATGCAGCATACTGTATGCTAATCGCTTACTTGGCTTCACCAAGATAACGCTGGAGGTCCGAGAAGACACATCATCCCTGCAGCTACCTCCGACTGGGCTTCTGACATCAATGTTAGCTTAGTTACAATCCCAGACATGTATTTTCTTAAGTCCAGGAGGATCCAATGTATGTGCATTGTGCAGGTAAAACAAAACATGTACTGATGACATCATTACACATGACCGGAGAGACCGGAGAGTACCAGTGAACTGAGCATGTGCAGGATCTCATTTCAACTAGCAGTGACTAGTGATGGGCGAACCCGAAATGTAAAGATTGGGGTCCGTACCGAATACTAGGGCACAGATCCCGAACACAGACTTTTCTGATAAATTTGTGTTACAGTTCGAGTTTGGGTTCGGGGGCAGGGGAGATGTAAAAATAAAGAAAATAGTTATTAAACAGCATTATACTTACTGCGTTCCACTACCCCGCTGCGTCTACTTCTGGTGCTGATCATTAACTTCCTAGATATTCACTGCAGAGGGCCACAACAGCCAATCACAGACGGTGTCACAGAGATATGCAGCAGTGCTCAAGATGTTCCCTGTGGATTATGTGGAGGGAGGGTTTTTTTTGTTAATTAAAAATGGGAAACAGGGTTGTCTTGTGTTTTATTTCTAAATGTTTTTTTCAATGTTGTGATTTTTTACTGTTTACTAGACATTCATAGGAGGTGGGTCTAATATTGGCCTGACACTAAAATTTTGGCTTAGTGCCAGCTGGCAATACATAGCTGGCATTAACTCATTTATTATCCAGAGTGCCACCGCCACCAGGGCCACTGGACAAGTTAGAGTACAGTGCCAGAAAATGGCGCTCTATGATTGCCATTTCGGGCAGTACATGCTGTATTTCACAGTGGGGGAAAGGGAGCCAGAAAGCTTGAGCCACCCTGTACAGAAGATTCAAGCCCCCAGCTGCCATGGTTGTACCTGTCTTGAAACCAAAAATAGAGCACAGCCCCATGTAATTTATTTGAATTATTTCATGAAATTCATGAAATAATTAAAAAAGGGCTTCCCTATAGTTTTGGTTTCCAGCCAGGTAAAAATAGGTAAATGGGGGTAGGGGGAAGCCTGTACTTGCCTGCTGTACCTGGCTGACATACAAACATATGGCAAAGACCCACATCATCTTTTAAAAATTATTTCAGGGAATCATTTCATAGAAAGGGCTCAACTGTGTTGCAGTTTTGGTGCTTTTTTGGGCCAGGAGATTCAGATGAACACATTGAACACAAGGCACCAAAAATATCATGAAAATCATGTCACAGTTTTGGTGCTTTTTTGGCCATGAAATGCAGATGAACACACTGAACAAAAAAGTGCACCAAAATAGCATGAAATCCATGCCAAAAACAGCATCATGGTTTTGGTGCACCAATTCTCTGTGGCAGCATCTGTGATTGGCTGTTGGGTCTCTCTGCAGTGAATATCCAGGAAGATAATGAGCAGCTCCAGAAATACAACTGGATGAACATCGGAAAGTATTATGCTGTTTAATTACTATCTTCCTTCTTTTACCGCCTCCTAGCCCCATCCCATAACTTTATAGTCTGAGTTTGGGGTTCGGACACAAATTTGAGCCACTTTCGACCCGAACCCGAACTTTATAAAAAGGTTTGGGCAAGTTCGCTGAACCTGAACATCGGCGGTTCACCCATGATTAGGTTGACATATAAAGCCTGTTGAGATGTCAGTCAAAAGATCTCCGAGCGGTAAGTTTAGGGAAACCATGACTTCTTGGTTTACAATTGTGGCCAGATAACTCCAGGTAAGCAACAGGGCATGCAATTTTATAGCTTGATTTTATACATAATAGTTACACTATTGATGTGGTCACTATACTATTAACAAGCCTGGAGCATCATAAGAGAGGTTTAATTACTCAAAATCTGTTGTTGGGTTCCTTATATAGTTAGGGATTTATCATTCAGCTTAGAAATGTGGAACACATGTGTAATATTATGCATCTTAGTTTTATAACACCTGGGGTTGTCCAAGACTTACATATTGATGACAAGATCTTAGGATAGGTCACCAATATTAGATTTGACAACATTTTAGGATTGGTCACCAGTATTAGATTGGTGAGAGTTTGGCATTCAGCACCTCCACCAATCAGGTATTTGCTATGTATGCACCAGGGACATCACACCTTCATACACGACATAGTGACTGTTCTCAGATGCTGTGGCTAAGCGCCCTCAGCAATATCAAAATCCTGGAAAAAAACTTAAAAGTTTTTATTGTATCTTGAAACCAAAAATAGAGCACAGCCCCATGTAATTTATTTTAATTATTTCATGAAATTCATGAAATAATTAAAAAAAGGGCTTCCCTATAGTTTTGGTTTCCAGCCAGGTAAAAATAGGCAAATGGGGGTAGGGGGAAGCCTGTACTTGTGTCTGTCACCGGTGCATACAAACAAGGCAAAGACCCAGATCATTTTTAAAAATTACTTCAGAGAATCATTCATAGAAAAGGGCTTTAACTGTGTTTGCAGTTATCATCTACCATCAGTAAGTGGTAGATTACCAAATATTTTTATTATATTTTCAGTAGTAATTGCAGAAAAATGAGAGGCAGCACTCACCGGTTGATGTGAGGCTCCAGTTTTTACTCAAGCCATCAGAATTGACATTGTGGGGGAGAGGGAGTTTGGAGGCAGTGGGTGACGGCATGCCGTTTCGGGGATCACCGCTTCAATGGGTCCTGTGCTCGTTGAAGCAGTAATCCCGCAAAATGGCGTCCATCATCCGCCGCTTTCACACTCCCTCTCCCCGCAAAAATTCAATTCTGATGGTTGAATAAAAAACAGAGCTTCCACATGGTGGTGCCACCTCTCATTTTTCTGCAATTACTACTGAAAATCTGGTTACTGTTGTGAAACAATTGGCTTCAGGTAGATAGCCGGCATTCTTTCCCTGATTAACTATTTAAAACTATCGAAATATTGTCAGAGCAGCTTTAGTACTAACCCTCTTAAATAGTAGACATGAACATAGGATATTTTCTATTACATCTATATAGTCAAACATAGTATAATATAAAATGCTAACTGTGAACAACCTCTTTAAACAAAAACTCCATAGACATAAGGGAAACATATTTGTGGACAATTGAATTTGCTCATATTTTACAAACTTCAGGTTCTCCTTTGTTAATTAAGCATAATTAAAGTTGGTCAGCCATTATTCTGAATTGACAATGGCTGTTAAGATCCCCTCCTGTTTTTCCTCTAGCATTCAACATCTTTGGACATGTTGCTGTTATGCCAGGGCTTCCAGTGGAAAATAGGTCTTTGATAATACAACACAAGTAATGGCATAACAAAGTGAGTCTTCCAAGGTCTTGGCGCAGAATGAAAATAAGATTTAAAAATACTAAATAAGTGCTCGAATATAACAGTGCAAATAAAATGACTGAATCTCACCCATGTGTACTGCTGGAGATGGGCCAAATCCAGCGGCCAGAGTAGAGGCTAAAAATAGGCAACAAGTCCATCTAAATACCCCTTTTGAGCACTTTGTAATGACTCCCACCCTAACAATGACAGTACCCAAGTGTAAATCCTATATTTTTAACCTCCAAAAGAATTGCATTCTATGCATTTCAACCCAAGTTGCAGGACCCCATCATTGAAATGAGGAAAAATAAAAATGCAATAGTAGGGGCCCTGCACTGGCAGTAAACCCCAAAGTGGCATGCACTGTGCTTCACAGCCTAGACAAATATAGGTGACCTATATTTGTGTAGGCTGTGCAGCAATCTGCATGCCCCTTTGGGATTTACTGTCACTGCAGAGCCCCTGCTATTACATTTATATTTTCTCCCCATTCTTCTTACAAGTAGCATTCTACAGATGATTTCCCATCACTGGGGCGGAAATGCATAGGAATTGGAACACAATTAATTTTGAGGTTTTGTATAGGATTTACTTCTGGCTATTGCCCTTGTTAGGGTAGAAGTCATTGCAAGGGGCACAACAGGCAGGTGGAATTTCCCTATTTTCAGCCCCCTACTCCGGATGCTTGATTGACCCATTTCCAATACTACAAATGGGTTAGAGCCAAACTTTTTTTATTTGCACTGTTATATCTGTGCACTTATTTAGGACCATTAATTTGTCTGATTTGTGAATCATCTATTTGATCACTGCTTTTTATTGAGGACAGCTATTAAAGGTTTCATTTAATATTATACTCTCTTGCTACAGTAATTCTGATTAAACATTTTAGGGGGTTTAGTGATTTTTGTCGTAATTGGTTGGACGGTTTTGCTTTGGCAGAATGAAGATGGCCAAAGAGGATGAGGTGCCCCAGAGGATGGAAGAGACATGATGGAGCATATCCTATTTTCACTAGTATTTATGAATGAGAGTTGGACATTCAAGTATACATAGATACACCAATAACAGATAAAATCTGCAAGGCATCGTCTTCCATCTGTTTATAAATGATTAATTGCTATGTTCCAATGGAAAAAAATCAGCAAAGTCTACCGTCCTTCATGTTAAAAAGTACATGAGATAAAAACAAATTTAAAGAATTACTACAGTGGTGAACCTTTTCTCCCTACTGGAGTGATGCTTTAAAATGGATTTAACACAGGTGACACACAACAAGACGGTCTGGTTTTTTAAAGGGTGCAAAAAGAGAACACGTATTGTATGTGAGTGCCGCCTTCTTCACAAACATCTCACCGGTT
The DNA here is from genome assembly GCA_033576535.1 of Allobates femoralis. Taxonomy (NCBI): domain Eukaryota; kingdom Metazoa; phylum Chordata; class Amphibia; order Anura; family Aromobatidae; genus Allobates; species Allobates femoralis. The sequence goes on along the minus strand of JARQOC010000002.1, from coordinate 567,303,046 downwards.
TGTAATGCCAACATATTTGTGTTTTATAAAATGGCACCAAATACAAAATTCCTAAAACAGGGTTTCTATTAAGGGCATATACGGCGAAAGCTACACAAACAGTAAAATAAGACTAATGCATTCTGCAATAGATTTCAGAAAAATAGTATCATCTTCCATTAGTTACAAACCAAACACCTGATAATAGTAGATATGATTCTGCATTGTGCGTGCTGGAGCTGACCCCATTACCTGTTATTTTAAACATTACCAAATTAATTTACTGTAATAAACAGCAGTGCAAATGTGACCTTGTGTTCATTCCAGCCAGATGGTGAGCTGCATGGTTGAATAGCATACTATAACAAGAGAACACTCACATGCAAAAATCTAGATTTATGGATTTTGCACATCTTACCTTGTATTGTCCTTTCAGCATCTGTTCTGGCCCCATTGCGGTCAGATTCTATCTCCGGGGTCAAAGCCTCTGAAAGCAGAGACAAAAATGAATGACATTAGCAGCTGAAATACAGCCGTATTTAACCTACTGTCCACACACTAAGAACATGGCACATAAGGTATATTTACTTTTCTGTGGCACCATATAATTCACTTTATTTCCTCCTAACCTTCATGTTATAAAGACCGAGACTACAACTCACTGTCATTCCAGTGACACTATTATATTATTCCTTTATTATATATTTGTGTTCAGTCCTAGATTTTTATCCTTTCAATTTCATTCTTATTTTTCTTTTGTGGCCACTAATTTTCCACCATAGCAGAACTATCATCTGTACACTGTACAAATTTTGTTTTTTTTTATATCGGCAATAAGAGATGTATTTTTTCTTTATTAGAATTTGCATTAGTAGATGTCAGCTAAGCATTTATTAAAAAAAAACAAAAAAAAAAAACAATGACAACATTAAAGGATATGTTAGTTATATAAGAAAAAACAAACAAAAAACTATTAAATAATATAAAAAGGGGTGAGTTAAATCCAACTGCAAAGTTCAGGGTTCATAACGAACACTTGTGCTGAATACCCAAATGCAGACTACTAACTGTACGCCCTATTCCTTTTCGGGTTAACCATCTGAAGTCAGCTTTTTGAAAGACTGCAGAGTAGGCAATCAGCAAGCTTTTTCCAGTTTAGCCACTTCCAGCCCCATCACACCCATGTCCACGGATTAAGGCCCATAGAAATGCGGTCAGCGTGAAATAGTCATCGCCTGTTACATTTTGTACCTTGTGCATCATCTTGTATTCTTTTCTTCTCCCCCAGAGCTATGATCTCTAAATTGAGTGTCTTTTTAAAGAATTATGAAATAAACCCTCTTGTTTTATGGACTAGAGTGCTGCTGAATTCTCTGTTTTACATGTGATGCACCCCTATAGCTAGGTTCTTCAGCATAGCCACATCTGGATTTACATAGCTGCTTATGGTTCTACAAATAATGGTGAGTGAATTAATCTGTATAGTGCCAAGTTTCTGAAAACGTTTTTTTCTCTCTGAATCTCTTGGCATGGCTGTGATTGGCCAGTGTACCACTTGAAAAATAAATAAATGAAACAAAAAAAAATTATGTGGACTCCTTCCTATTTTTGAAAGCCAGCCAAGGTAAAACAGACAGCTGTGGGCAGGTATTATCAGAGTGGGAAGGGACATGGTTATATGGCCTTTCCCAACCAAAATATTCTAGCCCATAGCTGCCCTAGATATCAGTAAATGTATATGACCTCACAGCTCATGGGAAAATCAGAGTCTGGCATTGTTCTCCGTGACCCCGATATCCATGGGCTTTGTAGGACATTACCTATACGATAATGATCAGAATTTCAGGATTTTACTTATTTAATAAGTTGAGGAACTAGGGTATGTGGAGAGTCTTTATTCAAATAAAATATTTTTTCCTGTGTGTATATCTTTAACCATTCACTTGCCAGGTTAGTAATGGAGGTCTGAAAGACGCTCATCCATTACTACTTACGAATTACTAATGTCTGGGCAGATGCCAGCTGACAATTCACAGCTGACATCAACCTCATTAACCATTACACTTATTGCCACCGCACCATGGCATTTTGGTTAGAGTTGAATAAAGCACCAGAATCGGCATATCTAATGTGCCAAATCTGGGCCAGCTGTGGGCTGGGATAATTAGCCTTGGAAGGGCCAAATAACCATGGTCCTTCCCACCCTGATAATAGCCAGCTCCCACCTGCCTGCTTTACCTTGGCTGGTTATCAAAAAAAGACAGGAACTTATGCTTTTTTAAAATTATTTATTTCTTTTTACACTAATATAACTTACTGCAACCAATTACAGATGCCAGCACAGGAACTGGGCAGGGGAATGGTTGAATATTCAAATATTCATTTTGTTTAAAAAGCAGTGGGGAGTGGAGGCATAATTGTAACTCAAATGTGAGAGAAGAAATGCTAATACTCCTGATAGCACTTCTTTTATTTCTCTCGTATCAAAATGCACCAAAACATGGCAAAAATGTGGGGTTTTGTTGCAGCGTTTTTCTTGCCAAGAGATGCATAAATGGTGCAGAAATTTTTGCACCAAATACTAAACATTTGCACATACCCTTACTCTCATTTCCTTCCCTACTGCAGTTTTTCAACATATCACTGTCTAACAAATTTTTACAATATTGTAGGAATTTTTCTTCCTGCACCCTATGCCAAGCGGTGAACTGTGACAAACTCTCACTATCTTAAAATTACCCTAAAATAGTTGCTGAATTTCCTGCTTGGGCTATTACACAGGTTTCTATAGCTCCTCCTGATTGACTGCGCTATACTATGTGATAGCTGCAAGGCATTATGGGGAAGCCTGAGTGATTACACCTGAAGGCTGCATTTTTTTTGTCGATTCACAAGAATCAAATTTTAAATTATTCAAATATACCAGGATATGCAATTTTCATAATATTTTACTTTCATTTAATTTTGATTTGAGATAAATTGATTCAATCATCCCTACTGTTTGTTAAGGCAGGCTTTACACCATGTTTTTGGGGATCCGGGTCTATCCGTTTTGAAATGGATAAGCAAGGATCAGTTTTTTGCCTCCCATGTATCCCTATGGGCATGGATTGGTCATATATGGCCATCCGTTTGTGTGAATTCAGTCAGGGATGTGTTTGCGTCCTGTTTTTTGCTGCGGCCAAAATCGGAGAGTGCTCCGATTTTGAGTGCACTGGACAAAAACGGACAGAAACTAATCTGGCGCGGTCCGGAGCACATAACATGTGAGTCTATGGTGCCAGATCTGGGTAAAACAAGGATAATTTCCCGGATACGGGTTTAGGTACTGAGCATGCTCAAAACAAATGCACTGGTCCGACCAGCCCAATTTCTGTTCACGATCTCTCACTCCAGAGCTGACATTACCATTATCTCCTATGGCTGTACCGATTGCCATGCACAAAATGGATCCTTGAATAAACAGGATCAAAGAGCATAATTGCCAACTGTTTACATGAATCCGTGCCTGTCCGTGTGGTCCTTCAAAAAACAGGATCAACATGGACAGGCAAGAAATGTGATGTGAAGGGGGCCTAAGAACTAATTTCGCTGACAGGCATCTCTCCCGAATCTTCATACACATACACAATTGTCATGACTGTCATTACATCCAAAATTTAACGTGACCTGGATAACAGGAATGCCTTCTCTAGTCCATGGAAACCACTGATATGATATAGTATTTTTGACCGTTGCTACTAATTTGTACTAATTTACGCACCTAATTCTGCATGGTTCCATTGCAGTCATTATTTCAATCAAAAAGACTACATTTGTTTATGATTGCATCTCAGATTTGATTCAATTGTAAAAAAATCAATATTTCATACAGATGACACTATTTTTACAAGACAGTTATTAAACCACAGCCTTACCATTAAGGACTCTAAGTCCTTCTGAGGATGCCGCTTGTTTGAGTGTCTGCTCTGCTTGCTCCCTTCGTTTTGTCTCAAATTCCAAGGCTTCTTGCAATTTCCTTTTCGCTTTCTTTTCTTTCTTAAGTCTTTTCTGAATTATTGCTGAAACAGGAAACATCCGATTAATTACTGTGATGTACTGTCTTAGTCTTGTTGTGGTCAGATACTATAGTATTCCAATCACATACTAAGAGTACAGAAAATTCTTTGACCTGCACTTCGCATAAAATATTCTATTGTTAGAAATGATCAAAAATCCAAAGAAACCTCAAATAATTAATTTGTAAATCATATCAATTAAAATCATAGCATTTAAAACATGTAAATTAATTTGACTAACTTGTCAATTCTAAAATCCTTCTATACATACAGAATAATGAGTCAATCGATTATCTAATTATAATATTAAATAACCATAATGGGATAAAAAAAAACTGTCTCCCTCCCCACCCCTCTAGACTGTGAGCCCTCGTGGACAGGATCCCTGGCCCCATTGTACCCGTACGATTGTTTTGTCGATTTGTCGTCGTTTTTTCGACCATTTGTCTTTGTCTACCCCCTAACTTGTACAGCGCTATGTATCCTAATAGCGCTATATAAATACCTAATAATAATAATAATAATAATAATAAATGATTCCCAAATGCATCCTAATGGGCAGTGTATAGCAAATAAATTATTATATCAGTGATGCTGAAACCTAGCAGTAGATATGAAGGCCACGTCACACACACAGATATCTGAGTCCAATATCTGAACAGATCTCTGGCTGCAGTGAAATTATGGATACATAGTTCCATTTTGTGGCTGTGTACAACATGGAGCAATGTATCCATGATTTCACTGCAACCAGAGATCTGTTCAGATATTGGACTCAGATATCTGTGTGTGTGAAGTGGCCTTCACACAGATATGGATATCTTGGCTCAGACCCAAAGCCCAGGTGAAATGGAAGTTTATACCTCTATATATAAGCAGGGGTGCACCGAGCCCCACTGCCGCCTGAGCCGCGGCACTGATTACGGGGGGGGGTGCTGGTGGAGCCTGGGGCTGCCGCCCCTTCTGCAGTGACCGGCTCGCCACTGCCGACTGAGCCGCGGCAGTGATTGCCGGCCGCTGCCGCGAGTACCGGGGGGGGGGGTGCTTTTGAAGCCTGGGGCTGCCGCCCCTTGTGTGCGTGTCCCCCCGCTGCCCGCCGCTTACCTGCGGTGAGCGGGATGAGCGGCCGGCGCCATGACAGGGGGAGGCTCTGTGCATGAGGCGCCGCCCCCTTCTGCACAGCCGCTCCCCTGCCGGCTGCCGCCTGAATGACAGGCTCACACTGTCCAATGGACGGTGCGGCCCTGTATATAAGTAATATAGTACTGCATGGAAAAGTCAAAGGAAGACCATTTATTTGCATGTTAGAATTCAATGATATCAGTCAGACATAACAGTAACCATTTTTCTGTGAAAAAAAATCATTTTTAATTATATTATTGATGTTCTTCATTGATCATTTTGCAGATATACACTGAGCAATTATCATTAACGAAGCCTTACATTAATGTGGATCTCTGTGATAATTGTTATTTATAACAGGCATGTATTAGAAATTAATGTTTGACTGACTGTCTTGCATGTTAGCAAATGTATTGAAATAAACTAAGTAGATAATATAAGATTTCTAGACATAGATATTGCATTTCACATGTTATCAGTTAGACAAGGACTGGCCATCAATATTGATTGCTTCACTTACCTGCCATTTACTGCTAAAAGTGCAATCAAATTATTTAATATAATTCTGACCAAAAGACATTTTTACAGATGCCATGTAGAAGAGACCAGAGACATGTGGAAGAGGGAGCTCTGATGAAACCAAAGTAGAATTCTTTGGACTGAATGCAAAATGATATATGTGGCAAAGGACTAAGGCTGCCTTCACATTTGCGCTTGTGTCTGCATGCGTATGGCATGCAGATGCAAACGCGGCCCAGACGGATGTGAACGCAACAGAGAATCGCCGCATGCGTTCACATTAGTATGCAGCCCGGCCAGCCAATTCGCTTTCTCGGGGGCGGCTGGGAGGAGGAGATCAGTGGTGATCGCTGTTTCAAATCTCCTGCGCCGACCTCACCTATTCGGTGTCGGCGCGGAAGATTTAAACAGCTGTCAGATCAGCTGTTTCTTCAAATCTCCCGCACTGACACCGGCGGGAGAGCAGCGGAGGCTCTAGCTGATCTCCCGGCGGCCACCGGGAGAGATTTCAATGAGATCTGCAGCATTCTCCTGCGCTGTCATGCGGAGAACACTGTGGATCCATTGACTTCAATGGGTGGTTTATGCGCTTGCAGATAAAACAAGCGCCCGCACAAAAAATGCAACGTGCTGCATTTGAAGGACACACATCTGAACGCAAACGCAACCGAACGCAGCCAAATGCAGGTACATGCGTTCCCATGTTAAACATAGGAACGCAGTGCGCAAGCGTTTGGCTGCGTTCGGTACGCTGCGCTTGCAAATGCAAATATGAAGGCAGCCTAACACTGCATAACATCCTGAAAACACCATCCCTAGTGTCAAACATGCTTTTAAAAGCATCATGCTGTGTGGATACTTTTCTTCAGCAAGTACAGGGAAGCTGGTCCCAGTTGATGGGAAGATGAATGGAGCTAAACACAAGGCAATCCTAGAGGAAAACATGTAAAGATTTGCAAAGACGTGAAACTGGGACACAGGTTTACCTTCCAGTAGGAAAACGACCCTCAGCATACTACCAGATCTACAATGAAATGATTTATATCCAGGTATATTTGTATGTTTGAATGGTCCTGTCAAAGTCCAGACCTAGATTCCATTGAGAATCTGTGGAAAGACTTGAAAATTGCTGTTCCCAGACGCTCTTCATCCAATCTTACTGAGCGAGAACTATTTCACAAAGACAATTGGCGAAAAACTTTAGCTTCTATTTGTGCAAAGTTGATTGAGAAGTACTACAAAAGACTTGCAGCAGTGACTGCAGCAAAAGGTGGTCCTACAAAGAATTGATTCTGGGGGCTGAATACAAGTGTAAGTAATAACTTTACAAATACTTGCTGCTTTATATTGGTATGTCACATAAATTTCCAATAAAATACATTTAGGTTTGTGGGTGTAACATGAAAAAACTTTTTCAAGACACTGTATACAAATTATCATAGAAACAATACACATAAATAGACAGGTACCTCTGTTCTTTTGTTCCACTGCAAATTGTTTTTCTAGGGTTTCCCTTAATTCTCTTTCCCTGAATAATTCCATCTTTAGCTCTGTCTTTTCCATTTGTACCTGTTTTTCTTGCGCTCGGGCATTATCTATTGCCACCTTTAACAATCCCTGAAAAATAAATCAGCATTACTGTCAATATATTGAAAATGGAAATATACAGACACTCATGATTATTTACTGAATGAAAAAAAAGATTTCAAATATATTTGCTAACACGTAAATCTTGGAATGCAAGATAATAGAACAAGGATATTGACTATGACATGTAGTTTGCGCAGCAGTTTTTATTGAAGCTAAACACAGGATCACAAACAAAAGCCAAGAAAACAGATACTAGTGTTCTCTGGGGGAGAATACAGCATCCATGCTCATGATCAGAACTCTGGGTGCAGCATAATTTCATTGTGTTCTCCCGAGTAGAACAACTACTTCTACAAGCATAAATCGACATGCTGCCACCCAGGTAGCCGTGCAGCATATCAGCTTGCGCTGCATTTAGTAGAAGCACAGTGGGCATGGGATTTCTATAAATTCAATGCACTGTGCTTGTACTGTAGAATGTTTGGATGTAGCTAAAACACACTGGATCCAAAACGCTACTAATGCTGATCGTGGGCACTCACCTTTAGATGATTGGTGGTGATGGCACCCATTGTGGACAAGATGATAATGCAGGGCCAGTGATGGAGAATACTATGTAATCTGCTATTGCTTTTTTATTTCTTCTCAGACTATCATGGCAAGCCTATATACTGCATGAAATTTACTGTGCCCACAGCTCATGTAGGAGGGCATGGAGGCCACAACCTACATAGGGGTCCACCGGCAAATGCATATGTTCTTATCATTAGAAAAAGCTGAGCACTGCTACCAAGACTACTGAATGCTGACTATGTTAGTCAGATCCACTCAGTCAAATCAGGGTTACTGATGCCCTAGATTGCACACTTTGCAGAGAACTCCATCAAATCACAATCCTCAGAGTAGAAAAAAGCACTCACCAGGTTAGTTGCAATGAGTCTTTATTTTTGGTCTATGTTACAAAATGCAGGGCGAGTAGGAGCAGTGGACAGCTTGCTGTTTTGGGCTATCTTAACGCTTCAATGGGTCCCTCCACATATGTTCACAGTGGGTCAGTCTGAAACTACCACCTAGTACTGCTATAAAGCATTAGCCCAAACAGCGCTACCATAGGAATGTGGGCTTAAACATTTTTTCACACATTTTCTTCCTTTAAGACTTATCGCTTGCTTTGATTAAAAATGTGCATGTATGAATCCAGCATTAAAAGGATAGGTGACAACTTTACAAAGTAAAACTGCTTTGTTTTTATATCCATCTGGTTTCTTGACTTTCTCTCTCTTGAAATTCCCACCATCATCATGGATGACTTCAACATCCCCATTGATACAAACCAGCCAACAGCCTCCAAACTCCTGTCATTTGCTTCATCCTTTGGCCTCTCTCAATGGTCCTCCACAGCCACACAGATAGATGGACATACACTAGACCTCATTTTCACCCACCTCTGCCCCCTAACTATCCCCACAATCTCCCTTCTCCCCCTATCTGACCACCATCTACTTACCTTCTCATCCTTGTCCTTCTCACCTGCCACCCATGTCCACAAACTCGCACACCCTCACAGAAACCTCACACACATTGACACTCACATACTCCTTGACCCTATTCTACCACTATCCTATATGTCTTAATTCCATGAAACAGATAATGCCACAGGTTTCTACAAGTCTACACTCACAGCAGCGATTGATGCAGTTGCCCCTCTCGTTCACAACAGAACACGACGAATCAACAGACAACCCTGGCACACAGACACCACTAAAAAGCTGTGGCAAGAGTCAAGGGTTGCTGAGCAATGCTGGAAGAAAACACATTCGCTAGAAGACTCCACAGCATTCAAACAAGCACTTCTCACATTCAAGTCAGCACTCACCACCACTAAACAGAATTACTTCATTGCCCTCATATCCTCTTTGTCCTACAACACCAGACAGTTATTAACACATTTAACTCCTTCTTTCGCCCCCCACTTCTCATATCTCTGCAGAAGACTTCGCAACACTCTTCACCAACAAGATCGATCAGATCAGACAAGTCTTTGCTACCCAATCATCACAACCCCTATGTATATCAGACCATTCCCCTCCCCCACTAACCATCCTGCCCTCCATCACTGAAGGAAAAGTTGCACACCTCCTTTCCAAATCGCACCTTAGCACTTGTGTATCAGACCCCATCCCACCTCACTTCCTCCCCAACCTAACCACCACGCTTTTCCCAGCCCTAACCCACCTCTTCAATCTTTCACTAACCTCTGGTACCTTTCCTTCTGCTTTCAAACATGCAACAATTACACATGTCTTGAAGAAGTCATCTCTCGACCCAACCTCCACATCCAGCTACCGCCCCATATCGCCTCCAAACTTCTTGAAAAGCATGTCCACACTGTTCTCTCATCCCACCTCTCATCCAACTCTCTCTTTGACAACCTTCAATCTGGCTTCTGCCCCGACCACTCCACTGAAACCGCCTTAACCAAAATTACTAATGACCTACTTACCGCCAAAACTAACGGACACTTCTCCATCCTCCTCCTTCTTGACCTGTCCTCTGCATTCGACACAGTCGACCATTGCCTCCTATTACAGATCCTCTCATTCATTGATATCACTGACCTTGCCCTCTCCTGGATATCCTCCTACATTTCCAACCGCACATTTAGCATCTCCCACTCCAACACTACCTTCTCACCCTATCCCCTCTGTGTTGGCATCCCTCAAGGCTCTGTCCTGGGACAGCTTCTTATTTCCATCTATACCCTTGGCCTAGGACAACTCATAAAGTCCCATGGATTCCAGTACCACCTGTACACTGATGACACTCAGATCTACCTCTCTGGCCCAGACGTTACCTTTCTGCTGTCCAGAATCCCAGAGTGTCTATCAGCCATACCCTCCTTTTTCTCCTCTTACTTCCTTAAACTAAATGTATACAAAACTGAACTCATCATCTTTCACCCATCTCGCACAACTCCCTTCCCTGATCTAGCTATCACTATAAATGATCTCACACTTTTGCCCTGTAACCAAATGTCCACTGCCTCGGAGTGATCCTTGACTCTGCTTTATCCTTCAGACCACACATTCAAACTCTCACCACCTCCTGCTTCCTCCAATTCAAAAATATTTCCAGAATTCATCCCTTCCTCAACCCTCAATCTACTAAACTACTAGTGCATGCCCTCATTATCTCCTGTCTCAACTACTGCAACCTCCTCTGTGGCCTCCCTGCTAACACTTTTGCACCTCTCAATCTGTCCTCAACTCTGCTGCCTGACTAATCCACCTCTCTCCTCACTGCTCCTCCACTTCTACCCTCTGCAAATCCCTCCACTGGCTCCAAATTCCCCAACTTATCCAATTCAAACTACTAACATTGACTTTCAAAGCCACCCACAATCTGTCCCCCCCATATATCTCAGAACTAATCTCCTGATATCATCCAACTTGTAATCTTCGATCCTCCCAAGACCTCCTCCTTTCCTCCACACTTGTACATTCCTCATCTAACTGCCTGCAAGACTTTACCCGGGATCCCCCATCCTCTAGAATTCTGCACCTCAAAACGTCCGACTGTCTCCTACACTCGGAACCATCAAGCGGATCCTGAAAACCCACCTCTTCAGAACAGATTACAGCCTGCAATGACTACGGTGCCACCTCACCACCACTGGACCCGGCGCTCCACCACCACTAGACCCAGCGCTCCACCACCACCAAGCAGACCCATCCTACTGTTTCCCTCCCCATTGCCCTGTAGAATGTAAGCCCACAAGGGCAGGGTCTCTCTCCCATCTGTACCAGTCTGTCACTCTTAGTTTGTTCATTGTATTTTTAACTTGTTTGTATGTATCCCTTTCTCATGTACAGCGCCATGGAATCAATGGCGCTCTATAAATAAATGATAATAATAATACGTGTTAGATAGAAATTGCTTATGCAAAACAGCATGTACCACAATGAAAATGAATATAGCAAATTAAAGAAATAATATAAATCAGCCTTATGATCACATTTTTGGATTCTAACTAAAGATAATCAAATTGACCAAGATATGAATTTGCCAAATTGCGCTGATTTTATAGGAAAATTATATTTGCAATGAAGTTGTTTCATGCAAATTGCGGGGTGGGAAAAGTGAGCAGTTTTTTTCTTTTTCTTTTTTTTTTTTTTTTTTATTAAAGTTGTTTGTCGATTCAGCAAAATGGTGAGCAGAGCTGTTTGTGGCTGATTTCATTAGGACCAAATTGCAAAAAATCTTTTGTAGAATATGATTGAATGAGAATTCAATTCTACTCAAATAAATTTGCTCATCTCTATGTCTAATAGATATAATTGAAAAACTATAATACAATATGTGAAAGAAATAATTTATAAATGTATGTAGCTTCAAAGGTCACTACAAATGAATAATGATAATTATCACAACCCACTATTCAGTTATAAATGTCTTGTGAAAATGATTAATATAGACAAAACAAATAATCCACCAAGTCATTAGCCACAAGCCTCTTATCAACAGAATATGGACTAATTGTACTCAATTCAGAGGACAAATTGACACACATAATCATATTTCTAATCTTTCTCATAAAATGGTATTTATTATCCATAGCAACCGCTGTTTACTAAACGCCTATGAAAAATTAAAATGTGCACTGATTGGTCGCTATAGACAGCAGGGCCACTACTGACGCATGAGGTCATAATATACATGCAAAAAAAATAGAGGAAAAATACATATAGATGCTGAAATTAACATAAAAAGGACTAACAAGGCAATTATTTTGCTATTTAGCTTTTCTTGGATGATACACATGATCCAATGTAGGAAAAGGGTCAAATAAACATCTTTTACTCACAGCATGGACTTTCTTCAGGATTAATTTGATCAATTATAGTGTAGGTTGACCAGGCAAGGTTACCTTTGCCATCACCTTGCATAGTCACCTAATGCTGTACAGTAATTATTGAACTGAATTACAAAGCAGGTACATGCTGGGCACAATGCCGCTCTGCCATTTGGACAATAGTCATTTCTTTTTTTCTTTAATAATGTTTTCTGCTTCACATGTTTTAATTACAAGCTTAGTACAATACTATATCCTCAATCTACAGACATTGCTACCGATAAGGGATTAGATAATAGAGAATAATATGCTAGTTACTTATTTTGCATTTACTAAGATATGTCAAAGGTCAGATTAACCTAAATTTCAAGTCTGCCCCTGATTACCGTATATACTCGTGTATAAGCCGAGTTTTTCAGCACAAAAAATGTGCTGAAAAGTCCCCCTCGGCTTATACACGAGTATATACGGTAATAATAAAAAAAAAAAAATATATATACCCGGCTGTATACAGCTTCCCTGTGGTATACCGGGCCCCCCCTGTGGCAACCTGTAAAGGAAGCGATGATTATACTTATCGGGTCGCTGTCGCCGACGCCGCCGCTCTGTCACCGTCCGTCACCGCGCTCCTCCTGGTCTTCATGCTTCCTTCACCGTCGCACAGGAAATGACGTCATTTTCTGTGCGCCGATGAAGGAAGCATGTAGACGGGAAGGAGCGCGGTGACGGACGGTGACAGAGCGGCGGCGTCGGCGACAGCGACCCGATAAGTATAATCATCGCTTCCTTTACAGGTGGCCACAGGGGGGGCCCGGTATACCAGGGGGGAGGGCTGTATACAGCCGGGTACCGCTGTATACAGCGGGGGCTGCTGTATACAGCGGGGGCTGCTGTATACCCCTCTGGGGCTGCTAAATACCCCTCTGGGGCTGCTGTATACCCCTCTGGGGCTGCTGTATACCCCTCTGGGGCTGCTATATACCCCTCTGGGGCTGCTATATACCCCTCTGGGGCTGGGGCTGCTGTATACCCCTCTGGGGCTGCTATATACCCCTCTGGGGCTGCTGTATACCCCTCTGGGGCTGCTGTATACAGCTCTGGGGCTGCTGTATACAGCTCTGGGGCTGCTGTATACCCCTCTGGGGCTGCTATATACCCCTCTGGGGCTGCTGTATACAGCTCTGGGGCTGCTGTATACAGCTCTGGGGCTGCTGTATACCCCTCTGGGGCTGCTGTATACAGCTCTGGGGCTGCTGTATACAGCTCTGGGGCTGATGTATACCCCTCTGGGGCTGCTGTATACCCTCTGGGGCTGCTGTATACCCCTCTGGGGCTGCTGTATACAGCTCTGGGGCTGCTGTATACAGCTCTGGGGCTGCTATATACAGCTCTGGGGCTGCTGTATACCCCTCTGGGGCTGCTGTATACCCCTCTGGGGCTGCTGTATACAGCTCTGGGGCTGCTGTATACCCCTCTGGGGCTGCTCTATACCCCTCTGGGGCTGCTCTATACCCCTCTGGGGCTGCTATATACCCCTCTGGGGCTGCTATATACCCCTCTGGGGCTGCTGTATACCCCTCTGGGGCTGCTGTATACAGCTCTGGGGCTGCTATATACCCCTCTGGGGCTGCTGTATACCCCTCTGGGGCTGCTGTATACAGCTCTGGGGCTGCTGTATACAGCTCTGGGGCTGCTGTATACAGCTCTGGGGCTGCTGTATATACCACTGGGGAGGCTACTGTATACTACCACTGGGGAGGTTGCTGTATACTACCACTGGGGAGGCTGCTGTATACCACTGAGGGGGCCTGTATACCACACTGCTGGGGGCTGTATACCTGTGCTGGGGTCCACCCTCGGCTTATACACGAGTCAATAGGTTTTCCCAGGTTTTGGGGGCAAAAGTAGGGGGGTCGGCTTATACACGGGTCGGCTTATACACGAGTATATACGGTAATCAGTGGGAGCAATTAGTAAAAAACTAAAGTGTCAAGCATTCGGTCAGGTGCGGCAATTGTAGGCTGATGCCTTTAGTATGACTTATATTAGAGAGGTAAACCTTGTCTATGCTTCTTTTCATTCAAGTTTAAAGGGGTTGCCCAGGACTATGATATTGAACATTTATCCTTAAAATAGGTGATCAATATAAGACCAGTAGAGTGCGACACTTGGCACCCTTATCAATCGGTTGTTAGCAGGTTTTGATGCTACCAGAAAATCCACTAATCTGGAAAACGTTGTGTGGTTGGCCAATCTTGGATACTGTATCTCAGCTGTGCCTGTAGTAAATAGGAGCGCCAGTACTCCAGAACGCTATTTAAACAACATATGGATTTGTGGGGTTCTAGCTCCATACACTGAAGACTACTGGTCACAGAGTTAACAACAGCTGCTGATTGTTGGGGGTGCTCAATATCAGACAAGTATCGATCTGATATTAATGACTTATCCTAAAAAAAAAAAAGAGTATAAATATTGTAGCCCTTTACAGATTCATTAATTTTATAGCAAAGCTGGTGGCCCTCTTTCCAGGTAGAAAAATGGCTCACAGGCTCACATTCTCCCCATGGTTGGGTATCTCATATCTCATAAGTGGGATCCCCATTTTTCAGATCCATGTGTGAGATATTTTTCATGATAGAATAAAATTTAGTGCTAAGTGGAAAGAATGATGGTAAGTCCAAAGAATGCCTGTCCCATGATCATTGCTTGCTATTGTATGTTCAGTTGTAATAATCTCAAGAAACATTTACAGTAGAAGTAGAAGCTACATTTTTATTGAATATAGAGCATCCTTTAGGTTTAATGACTACATAATAAATAAAAATGCTACAATACTTGCCTGGAATCTAGGTCATATTGTTGGCTGTTACATTGCTCACTGTCATGAGAACACAGAGAAAACTTGGAAAAATGTACAATAAAACTGTGCTCCGATGCTGCCTTTTTGTTGTAACAGGACAGCAAATCTTTAATTTGAAACTACTTGCATTATTCAGCAATGCTCTTTGTTTTACTGTACTTCATCAGCAACAAACAATTAGCAACAAATGAAAGAGATCATTACATGAAGTGCCCCTTTAGATCACCCCAATTAAAAATTTAGTTTAGCTTTATTTTAATTCAGAGATACTAAATTCTAATTTTCTGCTCTGATTGATCTTGTTGACTTATCTTTGAAAGATGTACTCTCTACGCAATGTCTAGAGATTATTTAGCAAGATGCCAATGTTGGCACCACTTAATGTGTTGATTGGTTGTATTATCAGAAGCTGAATAAATACGTAAATGAAAAGCATGCAATACATGTAGAATGAACAAAATATATCTTTGTGTTGAAAGTGATCATTTTCTGGAATTTCTTCCAAAGGGAATGGTGAAAGAATTAAAATTTTATTGAGTTTATTTTATAGTTTAACCAATTTGACCAAAATTACAATGTATACAAATTAATCTACCTCATTCGAATGTCCCTGGCTGCTTTGACTACGTATATATATATACTGGTTATGGAAAGTATTCAGACCCCTTTGAATTAGTCACTCTTTGTTTCATTGCAGCCATTTGGTAAATTCAGAAAAGTTCATTTTTTCTCATTAATATACACTCTGCACCTCAAATTGACTGAGAAAAACTGAAATATTGATATTTTTGCAAATGTATTAAAAGAGAAAAGCGGAAATATCACATGTTCATAAGTATTCAAACCCTTTGCTCAAACACACATATTTAAGTCACAAGCTGTAAATTTCCTTGTGATACTCCTTGAGATGGTTCTACTCGGTCATTGGAGTCCAGCTGTGTTTAATTAAACTGATAGGATTTCATTTGGAAAGGTACACACCTGTCTATTTAAGACCTCACAGCTCACAGTGCGTGTCAGACCAAACAAGAATCATGAGGTCAAAGGAACTGCCCAAGGAGCTCAGAGAAACAATTGTGGCAAGGCGCGGATCTGGCTAAGGTTACAAAAGAATTTCTGCTGTACTCAAGGTTCCTAAGAGCACAGTGGCCTCCATAATCTTTAAATGGAAGAAGTTTGGGACGCCCAAAAGTCGTCCTAGACCTGACCGTCCAGCCAAACTGAGCAATCATGGGAGAAGAGCCTTGGTGAGAGATGTAAAGAAGAACCCTAAGATCACTGTGGCAGAGCTCCAGAGATGCAGTAAGGAGATGGGAGAAAGTTTCATAAGTCAACTATCAATGCAGGCCTGCACCAGTCGGGCCTTTATGGCATAGTGGTCCAACGGAAGCCTCTCCCCAGTACAAGAGATATGAAAGCCCGCATAGAGTTTGCAAAAAACATATGAAGGACTCCCAGACTATGAGAAATAAGATTCTCTGATCTGATGAGATGAAGATATGACTTTTTGGTGAAGAATCTAAGCAGTATGTCTGGAGAAAACCAGGCACCAATCACCACCTGCTAAATACAATCCCAACAGTGAAACATGGTGTTGGCAGGATCATGCTATGGTGGTGTTTTTCAGCTGCAGGGACAGGACGACTGGTTGCAATTGAAGGAAACATGAATGCGGCCAAGTACAGAGATATCCCGGATGAAAACCTCTTCCAGAGTGCTCTGGTCGAAAAGCTGGAATGGAAAAGGCGCAATCTAAGGTGTTACCAGTATAACAATTGGAAGTGTTCAAAAGGTACACAATCACCTGGCAGGGCTGTGTAAGCCACAACCACTACAAAAGCATATTAGAAAGTTGCTGCAGTCTTCTCAATAAAATAGTGTAAATAAAATAGAAATAAAAGAAAGGGAATATTGACCGCGCTGCCGTATATGACAATCAAAAATTCTTGATGGATTGTGATTTTTATTTTCTACTCATTTCTGGGCTCTCTAGCCCCTTCATCAGGAAAAAATCACAGATGTGCAGCGTGCTCTGGTCCTCAGACTTGGCCGAAGGTTCACCTTCCAACAAGACAATGACCCTAAGCAAACTGCTAAAATAACAAAGGAGTGGATTCAGAACAACTCTGTGACCATTCTTGACATACAGCATGACAAAGGTCACTTTTCAATAAATTCACCATGGGAACCTCACTCTGGCACTCATAGAGATGCATTGAGCGCTTGTATCGTAACTTCTGATTTCCAGTCAGCCAGAAGTTATGGGCAGAAAATGACACCGGGGGATTGGAGTGGTGTGAAGGATGAAGCTGCCGGAAGGTGAGTATAAGACTACTCCAGTGCTGAAAAAAACCTTACTGTTGCCGTACTTTAAAAGATGGTGAAGCTACTTAGTTTAATTTGCATTAGAAATGTATAATCCACTTAGTGTATGTTGTGGAAAAATATATAGAGACCCAGGAATCTTTTTCTTATGCATACTATACTGTATATACAAGTTCATCCTTATAAATTGGAATATCATCAAATAGTTCATTTATTTCAGTAATTCAATACATAAAGTGAAACGCATATATTATATAGAGTCATTACAAACAGTAATCTTTTTCAAGTGTTTATTTCTATTAATTTTATTGATTATGGCTTACAGCCAATGAAAACCCAAAATTCATCTCATAAAATTAGAATGATTACACAAAACACCTGCAAAGGCTTAATAAGTGTTGGAAATGATCCCTTTGTCTGGTTCAGTAACCTACACAATCATGGGGAAGACTGCTGACTTGACAGATGTCCAGAAGGCAGTCATTGACACACTCCACAAGGAGGGTAAGCCAGAAAAGATCACTGCTAAAGAAGCTGGCTATTCACAGAAAGCTGTATCCAAGCATATTAATGGAAAGTTGAGTGGAAGGAAAATGTGTGGTAGAAAAAGGTGTACAAGCAACCAGGCTAACCACAGCCTTGAAAGGATTGTTAAGAAATGATTATTAGTCAGTGCTTCAAGAGCCACCACACAAAGATATGTGATATTCTGGTTTATTGAGATGCACTTGTGTATATATATGCAGATTGGACATTCCACCCAAAATGGGTGGGACGAAATTGTTGCCACCTTTCCAAAATTTTGAATAAACATCTTTGTTTCAAGAATATCATGTTTAAAGGGAACCAACCACCCCAAATGACCACCCCGGACTATTAATATTGTTCCCTACACCCAGCACATACATGTGCTGCAAGGTTTTTTGCTAAAAAAACTGCTTTTTAAAAGTTGAGATAATGCTTTATAAAGTATTTAACGAAGGGACGGGTGGGCGTTACTTAGCTGGGGCTAAAGCCGGGTTGCAGCTGCCAGTCATCCTCCTGTGTCCCCTCGCAGCAGTAACGGCCAGCCCTTTCTTGTCGTCACAGCCTGCTGAGCCTGGTGCACGGGATCTCATGCCCGTGCACACGTCATCAGCTACAGCCGGGTCGCGAGCGCGCGCTCTGACTTCCACAGCCGAGCGCAGGAAGTCAGAGCGTGTATGCTCGCGACCCGGCTGTAGCTGATGACGTGTGCACGGGCATGAGATCCCGTGCACCAGGCTCAGCAGGCTGTGACGACAAGAAAGGGCTGGCCGTTACTGCTGCGAGCGGACACAGGAGGATGACTGGCAGCTGCGACCCGGCTTTAGCCCCAGCTAAGTAACGCCCACCCGTCCCTTTGTTAAATACTTTATAAAGCATTATCTCAACTTTTAAAAAGCAGTTTTTTTAGCAAAAAACCTTGCAGCACATGTATGTGCTGGGTGTAGGGAACGATATTAATAGTCCGGGGGGGTCATTTGGGGTGGTTGGTTCCCTTTAAATTCATCTATGGCATATAACAGGTACAAGCAAAATGAAAATGAGTGTTTGTGTGTGCCACATTAAGCATGGAGAAAAGAAAGAGCAGAAGAGAACTGTCTAAGGACTTGAAAATCAAAATTGTTGAAAACTATCAACAATATAATCCTGATAAGATATTTAGATTGTGAGCCTCAATGAGGACCTTGTTGAAAATAAATGTAAAGCGCTATGCAATTAATAGTGCTATATAAATTAATAAATATTATTATTATTAATAGGTTACAAGTCTATCTACAGAGATCTTGATGTTCCTTAGTCCATGGGTCACAACATAATCAAAAAGTTTACAACCAATGGCACTGTAAGCGTATCTCCCTGGATGTGGATAGTAAATAAAATGTATGAAAGGTTGCAAATCAGGATAGGCTGGAATATGGATAAGCAGCCCCAATTAAGTTCTAAAGAAATTCACCCTAACCTGCAGGCTCAGGGTGCATCAGTGTCAGTGTCATTGAATAATTGTGAAGAGATCTTAAAATGCTTTTGGGAAATATGAGAAATGTTGAGCCGTTTGCAAAAGATGAATGGTCCAAAACTCTAGTTGAGTGGTGTAAGAAGCTTGTTGATGGGTATAGGAAGCAATTAATTGCAGTTATTTATTCCAAAGAGCGTGCACACAAATATTAAGTTGAGGGTGCCAACAATTTTATCTGCCGTCATTTCTGAGGTTTGTGTGAAATGATGTCCAATTTGCCCTTTTTTCTGTTTATTTAGTATTATTCCAATACATAAATGAAATAAACATGTGTACTCTACATGAAATACTCTTGAACATTATATATATACACACAAAGTATTCAAGAGGGGTATTGCATGAATACTTACCAGTATTATGATATTTATATTTTAGAATATTATTTATATTCATCAGATGATAGCCCTACCTGGATATTAGTCAGTAGTGTCTCTATTGATGACAGCCCATCAGGAAAAAGAAAGGGAGAAGGAAAACCAGGAGGTAGCGGTTGCCCATGTCCAGACAGGGAAAGTTTGTCAAAGCAGTCTCTCGCAGTTGGTGTTGAGAGCGGGGTCTCATCTGTATGTGATTGAAACAAAAATATAGAACAAGTTACGCTTGTCTGTTTTTATTAGACCTCAGTAATGGTTTCCCTAGTGGTTTCCAGAACATTTATTGCAAATTGGTTCTTGCTATCAAGAGAAAATGCTTTCTGCTGAATTTTCTTTAATGAAAAAGCTGTGGAGATACAACAAGATAACATTAATGAGTAACTTTATAAGCCTTTTAAATGCGGTCTCTAATGAGACTGAGTTTACAATGCAAGAGAATCTTTCTAAAACAAATATTATCTCACATATACTTGTGATAATATATTCAAACTGACTTTATGACTACCTCCCAATTATCTAATTTTAGTTTGTGTTGTACTGTGCAGAGCTTGACAAATAATGGAGTATATTTAATGGACGGAGAAAACATTGCTGTCTGTTAATATTTAGTCTTTTAAACATCTACTTGAAAGAACAAGCAAATAAAAGATGTAGTGGTGTATGAGATGTGTCATGTTCGCTTATAGTATAAAATGTGTTTGCAAAACTATACCGAAATAAATTAATGCTTATATTTATACTCGATAATCTATCAATGTAACAATATTTCATTGTCCCAATTATTACATAATTCTTTAGTTGTTACCGTATATACTCGTGTATAAGCCGAGTTTTTCAGCCCAAAAATTGGGCTGAAAAGTCCCCCCCTCGGCTTATACACGGGTCAATACGGTAATATATGTAATATATGTGTTTCACTTTGGTGGGGGCTGTGTCCGGGTGCTGGGGAGACTGGACGAGGCGGGGGGAGGCTGGTGACTGAGCGGCCCGTCACGTGGGGCCGCTCATTAGATATGCACGGCTCCCCCCGCCCATCACAGCAGCAGGGGGAGCCGTGCATACAGCCCCCAGAGGTATACAGCAAGCCCCCATAGGTATACAGCAGGCCCCCAGTGGCACTCGTTCCCCACACTGTGCAGAGCCCCCCCGCAGAATTATCTTACCATCCAGTGTCTTCATCACCGCCGGTCCTGCAGTCATCATCGCGCGTTCCGGTCTCACGTGACCCAGCGCGATGACGTCATCCCACTGCGACCACCGGGTCACATGAGACCGGGAACGCAGCGCGCGAGGACGGACTGCAGGACCTCCAGTGATGAAGACGCTGGATGGTAAGATAATTCAGCGGGGGGGCTCTGCACAGTGTGGGGAACGAGTGCCACTGGGGGCCTGCTGTATACCTATGGGGGCTTGCTGTGTACCTATGGGGGCTTGCTGTATACCTGTCCTGGGGGCCTGTTTTATATACATCTGGGGGCCTGCTGTATATACCTCTGGGGGCCTGCTATATACCTCTGGGGGCCTGCTGTATACACCCGTGGGGGCCTGCTGTATATACCTCTGGGGGCCTGCTGTATATACCTCTGGGGGCCTGCTTTATATACCTCTGGGGGCCTGCTTTATATACCTCTGGGGGACTGCTTTATATACTTCTGGGGGCCTGCTTTATATACCTCTGGGGGCCTGCGGTATATACCTCTGGGGGCCTGCTGTATATACCTCTGGGGGCCTGCTGTATATACCTCTGGGAGGGCCTGTATACCACACTGCTGCAGGCTGTATACCTGTGCTGGGGTCCACCCTCGGCTTATACGCGAGTCAATAAGTTTAATAAGTATATACGGTACTTTATTTTTAGATTTTAATTAAAACCAGCATTTTGAAAATTGTTTGGTGCGGTAGTACATGATGCCACAGCCCATCTAATTCAGAAGTAAAATTTGTGGCATGGTGAAGAGGAACACACCACCTATCAGAGGCTCCTGATTCATTAAGAATTTTGTGCCTCCTAATGAATCCAGAATGTTTGATACTCCAACACTTATCCAGTAGAGTGAGACAAATTCTGGGTTACATTCCCTCAAATCAGAAGATTTTCAGTTGTGCTATCAGTTTAAAATTAACTGTAACCAATGGAACTCAGGTACTCCCATCTATTGTTTGGAGAAGTCTGGGCAAAAGTGGCCTTCATTGGAGAAACCATACCTTCAACATGGAAACAAGATCATATGACTTACATAAGCATGATAACACGGGAACTGGAGTGCTGAAAAATGGCAGCAGGTGGTCTGGACTGATGGGTCAATGTGTGAAATGTTGGGCTGCAACAGCAGGCAGTTTGTTCACTTAAGGGCTGTGGCACATTAATGAGGTTATTATGGCAGCAGTGATACATGGTTGAGATTCTTTAAAAGTTTGCGGCTGTATTTCAAATGGTTTTATCCCCTTAAAGACCGCTAATATGAATTTAAACTGCGGTCGCTAAGGAGTCTTATTCCCTCAAGGATCGCGGATAAGCTTGTAGCACCCCCCAGTGTCAGAAAATCTCCAGCTTTTCAGCTACTATGGGTAGCTGAGATCATGGAGAACACAAATTTTTACTTTTTCCATTCTTTGCTGTTAGGGTTTTTTCAAAATATACAAAAATATATGTATTTTTTTATAATGATAAAATAAAAAATACAAGTGCTAGAATCAGTCTGTTAATGTTAGATTAGATTAAAGAGGGTATTTTTTGTTAAGGAAGGATAAAATATAATAATGGCGCACAAAATTTTCACTGTAAAGCAGGAGTAAATGCTGCTTTTCACTGGCAGTTCCATCAGTAAAACAGAATCTACTTTGAAGCAGAAATTTTTTTAGCCAGTGATAACTTGGCTTCCTCCACAGGACCCACAGCCCGATAGTTATGGAGTCAGTCGTCACTGCTGAAGCATCAGAGGCAGGTTCTGCAGTCCCACCTCAACTGTGGTATCCAACCAGTCCCTTTTCCAGCAAATTCCCCCCTTTTCTTTGGCAAGCCCTGATGTAACAGTTGTCAAAACTTATTTTACCTCCTTCGATGTCTTCAACATGTTTGTTACCCCAAGTCTTCAATTAATTGCCCACCAAACAAATTTATATGCATGTCAATATGCTTAACATATAAACCCACATTTTTCCATTCCCGTTTATTGATAACCAACAATGTCCCCAAAATAATTGTTTTTTAGGTGTTACCCTGAACGTGGGTCTAGTAAAAAAAAAACATCCACTCTCTGCTCCTACTGGCAATTGAAATCTGTCCACAGTACCTCTGTATTTGCAGCCTTCCTAGACTAAGCCAAAATAATCCACACGGAATGTATATTTATCCACTGAGCCAAAGGGATCATAACTAACACCAATTATGGCTCAAAATAAAGCAGCAACTCTATACTGGAGACATATTGTACAAAATGAGTCACAAAGCAGAACTAAATTGCTTAAACAAGCAACCAAAATTTATTACACAGTGTAACATACAAGTAAAGCGCAAGATATGACTGGTAGGTGCACAAAAATGTAGATTAATATCATGCACCAGGTATAAAAAAAGGTTACATAGCACAGATTTCCCTTGGTGATACAAATCTCACATATACATAGATGTACTAGTCTTTACAAACTGCAAACCAAGGGCATACAAAGTTTAAAGCAAAATCATACCAAAAGTGCAGAGTGCAGTTAGGAAGAAGGGAGAGATCACTTAAAAGAGACCCTGCTGTGCATTTCACATGTTTTAATTGTCCTGCCTATTCCTTGGGGAGATATGTCCTGCATATTCATGGGGAGCTTTCATGTCTCGTGCCTGTCATGAATCCCTTTTGAGATTCCTTCATGTTGGTGGCAATGGCCAAGCCCTCTCAAGAAATGACCCAAACTATGACCACATCTAATTTCTCTACTAAAAATTCCTATACCCCGAAGCAAAATGTTGTAATTAAAGAACCCTTGATATGTTTCTGTCATTCCACTAATTTATGCCCCCCAAGCGAGCAAAATACAGTGTAAAATTATACAAAGTATGTGAGAGTGAGAGTGAGAGCGAGA
The DNA here is from genome assembly GCA_033576535.1 of Allobates femoralis. Classification (NCBI taxonomy): domain Eukaryota; kingdom Metazoa; phylum Chordata; class Amphibia; order Anura; family Aromobatidae; genus Allobates; species Allobates femoralis. The sequence goes on along the minus strand of JARQOC010000002.1, from coordinate 567,279,252 downwards.
CCGGATACATGCTCACTTTTCTCATTTATGAGAGTAGGGCTTGCAAATCAACCCGCCAAACTGCCCTAAGACTATTGGCATCCCTGGTAAAATTGTCTGGAAGCTAATGACACCATTTTTACACAAGTGGTTCCACATATAATAATATCCCCCTATACAAACCCCTCTATGCTGAAAATGCAGGGGTCTCTGGGACTGGTAGAAAAACAAGAGTAGGCTTGCCATTACAGTTGTTGTACAGACATTTGGTGAAGTGGGAATCTACTAGAAGTGAAATGGAATAACAGGAAGGACATCTAGATGCTCACCCCCCTTCATGCGGACACCACTGTGATGGTCAGAAACATGGATGCCACCACAGAAAAGCAGAAACTGATCTGCATAAAACAGTAAAATAAATGTATGTGTGGCACAGATCAGGTGCTTCAAATGAATCCGGTGAAGCAAAAGACCAGGACCTGGTATAAAAAGTACCAATATACCTTATACAGATTGCTACTTATGACAGCTTTGTACTCTACAAAAAGGCACAAGGAGCACTAAACCATTTTTTCCCGGTACTAGAGAAATGTAAGTGTCTCCTATATGACTCAACAACATGGGAAGCATCTTCGAGTCAGAGGGTGTCCGGAGACTGTCATAATGCCATTTTATTAACCCCATATTTTCCATTGTCACTCAAAACCAACCCCAAAAAAGATTTGTAGGAAAGATGGTTGATGGTTACTGCCCCATGATCCATCTCAACCAGGCCTTTGTATCTATCCATTTTGAGATCTACCACACAACCTCCATTATTAAATTGTCAAGAATAACTCTAAATTGTGTGGCAGCATCTTTTTTTCAAATATTTTAAATTGTCTGCTTAGAGGGTCCAAGTAGAGAGGAATTTTTATTGGACAAGTAATAAAATGAATAATTCTATCAGTAAAACACATTTTACCCCAATTCAAAATTAAATTCAGGACTTGAGAACTCACATTCTAAACTACAGTAGGTACAGAAAGTATTTGAACCACTTTACTTATTTCATTGCAACCATTTGGTAAGTTCAAAAAAGTAGTTTTTTTTCTCATTAATGTACACTCTGCACCACATACTGACTGAAAAAAAGCAGAAATGTAGAATGTTTTGCAAATTTATTAAAAAAGAAATATCAAATGGTCATAAGAATTCAGACTCTTTGCTCAGACACTCTTAATTAAGTCACATGCTGTCCATTTCCTTGTGATCCTCTTTGAGATGGTTCTGCTCCTTCATTGGAGTCCAGCTCTGTTTAATTAAACTGATAGGACTTGATTCGGTAAGACACACACCTGTCTATATAAGACCTCACAGCTAGCAGTGTATGTCAGACCAAGTGAGAGTCATGAGGTCAAAAAAACTGCCCATGGAGCTCAGAGAAACAAGTGTGGCAAGGCACAGATCTGGCCAAGGTTACAAAAGAATTTCTGCAGTACTCAAGGTTCCTAAGAGCACAGTGGCCTCCATAATCCTTAAATGGAAGACGTTTGGGCCAACCAGACGTCTTCCTAGACCTGGCCGTCCAGCCAAACTTAGCAATCATGGGAGAAGAGTCTTGGTGAGAGAGGTAGAGAAGAACCCTAAGATCACTGTGGCTGAGCTCCAGAGATGCAGTACAGAGATGAGAGAAGGTTCCACAAAGTCAACTATCACTGCAGCCCTCCATCAGTCAGGCCTTTATTGCAGAGTGGCTCAATGGACGCCTTTCCTCAGTGCAAAACATATGAAAGCCTGCATAGAGTTTGCAAAAAAAAACACATGAAGGACTCCCAGACTATGAGAAATAAGATTCTTTAGTCTAACGAGATGAAGATAGAACTTTATAGGCTTAACTGCATGGTTCTTACCTAATCTTTTATACAGGAGGACAATACTATTACAATTCTATAAGGGACTGGTTGTTTTGTGCTCATAGCGGTTCCTACCTTGGCGGGTAGGAACCTGTTATGGTGTACCACACTGATTGTCACATTCGTCCCTTACATAATTTGATAGAGCAAAACAGAAGCTGTACAACCAATCTCTTTAAAAGATAAACTTTTACTTCCAGGCCTGCTGGTGTTCTTTCCTTATGCCTCACACTGCAGAGGTTACATGAGTGGAGGGTCTGCCTGTCAATACTCAGACTATATGCTAACGCTGCTCAGACTATATGCCTCACTCTGCAAAGATTACTGGGGTGGGGGGTCTGCCTGCAAGTACTTATACAACGTTATTTTTATGTATGATATGAATTCTGGGCTAATAGATAATACATACCACAATGCTAGTGTATGTGTTGCATTTATAGTGGCAAAACCAGGCAGAAATTATGAATACTTTATCTATAGAACCTACACCTATTCATAAAAAGCAATATTCGGATATGGTAGACGGTGCCAGAAAGTCTAACACCATGCTCTATGTAGTCCTTTAAAGACTGTATAGTTAATAGATCAGTAAGGTCTTGTGCCCACGCAGTAAAAGCTGTCCATTTGTGGTGCAGAAAATTCTGCAGGAAAACTACATCCATTTAAAAAAAAAAAAACACCAAAAGCACATTACGTCTTTGGTGCATTTTATGTGCTGCATTTTTGCAAGCAGTGTACACTACAATGACTTTGAATAAAGATAGGCTAAAAAAATCTTGATGTCATTTTCTTTCCTTCTTCATTCTCCATTTTGCAAATTGTGAAATGGTGAGTAGGTATAAATAAGTGTATTTAACTTAAAAACCTGTTTCTGTATCTTTTTTATTAATAAAGTGTTTCATTTTGCGCAAAAAAATGGGTAGGACTGTGTTGTATTTTCAATTGCCAGCACAGGTAAACCAGGCAGTTACAGACTGCCAACCACCGCTGCCTGTTGTTACCTTGGCTGGCAATGACAAATACAAGGGAGCCCTTTTTTATTAAAATTATTTAACTAAATAATTTAAAAAATTGGTGTGGGCCTTGCCGTATTTTTGATTGCTAGCCAAGATAACCCAGGCAGCTGGAGGCTGCAATTCTCAACGTGGTGCAGCTCAAGCATTCTGCCCCCCCTACGCTGAAAATTGCAGCCTGCAGCACCTTCAGAATTGGTGCCTCCATGAGTTACTGCGCTCTTCCAGTTGTCTTGGTGCCGGTGGCAGACTGGGTAATAAGGGGTTATTGTCGGCTGAAAATTGACAGCTGGCCCCAAGCCTGAGTTTCATAATGTCAGGCCAATGTAGATCCAGCCATTATGAATCTCTAAGTAAATAGTAAAAAAGCACAACACAGAGAAAAAAAAATATTTATTTAGAATAAAAGATACACACATTCCTGGTTCTCATCTTTATTGGCCCCAAAACATACCCTCCGACGGTACTACACAATGCCAACAGCCACAGAGGAACTCACTGATGGCTTCTGATTATGTGCACTGAGTCATCTGAGCTGGGACAAATACACCTGAGACTGAGGCACACTGTGCAGGACTAGAAGGAGCCACGGGCGGCTGTGACAATCAAATACGAATCTTGGAAAATGATGCTAACATGCTCACAGGGTTTGTGATAACCATGGAGCAAGAGTCGTCTAGGGAACTGAACTAACGGCCTACCGACTAGTGGCTGCCTCATTACTATACGAAAATCAAAGATAATAAAAGCATTTTATTTACAGTTTGATTGTAGACAATAAGCTTCTACAAGGATGGTTAGGAAGGGATTTTGAACATGCACATCGAGATGCTGATAGATTGGGAGTAGAAACAACCTGACAGGTTCCTCTTAAGAACTATCTTCACATAAAAAAATTAGTTCTGGGGGTGATGATATGGCTCCCACAGTCTTGATCTCATCAATATTTAGGCTGTGTGAGACTAAGTGAAGAAACTGAATATCAACTAAGATGGAATATTTCCCAGAAGATCTATGGTGAGTTTTCTAAAATGTTTGGAACACCCTCCTTGCCCAATTCATAAAAAATGTGTGAGCAAGTGTACCTAGAAGATTTGAAGCATTGATGCTGTTTTGGAGGCAAAGGGCTGTTACTCCAAATACTGTTTAATTTGGACTTCTTTTTTGTTCATTCACTTTACAATTTGTTAATTGATTAACCAGACATCTTTACAGCCTCTCATACATCCAGATCAGAACTCCCACACACTGCACTTATGAGGGGCAGTCACCCGAAACGCAGCATCTGTAGTTTGGGGTTCTGATCTGGCACAAATCCTAAGTCATATCAAAAGGCTTGTCAAAGAGTTGATTATGACTACAAGGATTGCTACCCTTATTGGGTGGCATTAGAGTTTTTCACTTTCTCCCTGAAGTCTCAATTTGCATATTTCCCAGAGGAGCATTGCATCTATATGTCTCCTTATCAGCTTATCTGTCTCCTTATTTCGGCAGTCAGATTCCTCTCCATGAGGAAAATAGCTAGCCCCCGAGACCTAAAAATAAACCATTAACTTTTCTATTTTTTAAAGCATTCTTTGCAGATTTTTTTTCCATACCTGCCTAAATCGTTTGCACAATACTATACATGTAAGTGAACAGATAAACTTTGGCTTATGCTTCACTTTTTATAAATGGCCACAACAAGCAATACAGTTAACTATAAAGATGGCTGCAGTTATTCTCTTTGTTCATTGAATACAAACCTACAAATCTAATGAATATAAATATTTTGGAAAATAAATCTATCTGTAGTAATGCTCACAATGTAATCTCACAGCAACAACAAATCAGATTCTATCACATTCACCAGCAAAGTAAAATAATACACTGAATTGCTAAGCTTAATAAAACCTGTGTCCAGTTCTGTAAAGCTGGAAAATGGGTGGTAAACCTCGACAAATGCGCCATTGGGGCTGATAAAATGCAATATAAAAGTATCCGTGCAATGAGAGTGAAGTGCTTAGTAAAATAAAATATATTGCTCAAGGGGAAAATTTCTACTGTATAGTTTAAGTTGTCATTCAGACTTTTCTTTGTAGCAATATCTTAGACTGGAATGTATACTGGAGGTTATCTACATATCAAGTAGCTGTTATTTTGACGAAATTACTGTAAATCCATTTAGTTTACGTTTAAGTAATTGAGGATGGAAAAATGGCAGGACAAAATATTTTCCTACCACTGATCTTTTTTTTTCGAAAAAATAAAGTTATGCTAAGGTCACAAGTTAATGACGTTTTCATATCCAGTTTTTTGCTCTATCATTGGAGATCCAAATTTTTAATTTTAAAGACACAACTGGTCTTGATGAACCGCATATCAAGAGTCAATAGGAAAAACCTTGGCACACAAAACCATGAAACACATTTTTGGTGAATAAATAAAGAAATGTATTTTCTATATGTCTAGCAAGAATTCTACATTGAGCCTGAAGAAGAGGCCTGAGAAGTCTCCAAAGCTTGCTATTTATTACCATCTTTTCAGTCAGCTATTTAGGCTCTGTGCACCCAGTGTGTTTTTGATGTGTTTTTAGAGTAGTATTATTACAAAACTGCATGCAAAATATTCCAGCATAATCAATGAGAATCCTGAAGTTTTTTTTTGCACATGTTGCTTGTTTTTCCTTTACAGATTTGGTGCAGAAATAAATCTACAGCATATTGATTCTTATGCATTTTGTAGCGTTTTTCATTCTAAATGCATAAAAACACATGGAAAAAACACACAAAAATGCTGCAAGTAAGCATTGTGTTTTTGGTGCATTTTTCTGCCAGGAGATGCAGATTTGGAGCAAAAATTTCTGCAACGAAATACTCAACGTTCACATAGCCTAAAAGTTATCAACCACTGAGGACTCTACTTTGATTAATTTCCTGTCAACTGGCTAACATGGTTCAAAGATATATTACCTGCATCAAAAACTGTAACATTAAGGGTATGTGCCCACATAGTGGTTTAGTGACGTTCAAACCATCAGTAAACCGGTGGAAATTTGCAGGAGCCTAGAGTTCTGAGCTCTGAAGTCTCCAGCTGTTTCCCAGCGGTTTCCCAGCGTTTTTTTCAGCGTGTGCACAGCGTTTTTCAGTCGGTTTTTCCGGCGGCTTTTCCGGCGGTTTTCTATGGAGGATTTTGTTCATGAAAACGATCAAAAACCGCTGAGAAGAATTGACATCTTGTATGCTCCTAAACCGCTAGGAAACCGCTCAACCTCTGGCAGATCCGCTCACATAAACCCACTATGTGTGCACAGCGTTTTCTAAATTACATAGGGTTACTTGTAAGTCCTAACGCTGCTTAGGATTTACATACATTTAAATAAAACCTATGCTAAACCGCCGGCGGTTTTCGCTGCTAAACCGACGTTAAACCACTATGTGGGCATATACCCTTAGGCTATGTTCACACGGTGCATTTTTTTAAATCTTTTTTTGGGATCAGTTATTGCAGTGAAAATGCAGTGAATGCAACACTTAATGGAACCCAGGAAAGTCAACAGGTTTTCAAGGTTTGCTGGTCAATCTGTGCTTTTGAGAGCTGGTGTGTTTTTTCCCTTGAAAAGTGATCCACAAAAAGAATGAGCCCTTTCAATTATGGGTGCAGTTTTCAGATCTGCTTTTCCCATAGAAATCATTCTGCATGGGCTAAACAAATGCACCAAAAAAAGTGAACAAAAACGAATCAAAAACGCATCAGAAATGGATGATCCATTTCTGATGCGTTTTTTCTGAAAAGCTGATCCAGAGAAAAACGCACAAACAAAACAGATAAAAAATGCACCGTGTGAACATAGCCTTACGCTGGTTTCACACTTGCATATTGTTCATTTCATGTGGTTGCATGAAAATCATGCAACCACATGGATAGTCATTGACAGACACGGATTCGTGTACACAGATGGCCACTGATGGCAATGCAACGTTGCCATAATAGCTAGGGTCACACTTGGTTTAGGACCCACGTTTCCAGGCAGCGCAAAAACTGGACAGCGTTAATGGCAAGTGCTGGCTGGAAACGGAGCCCCATAGAAACCCATTATGTACCTTAGTTACAGCCACACACAGAGCTGCATGACGGCCGCTTTTCATCAGCACACAGGAAAATGCTGCAGGTAGCGTTTCCTGAGCACTGAAGAAAAGCGCAACTCCTGCAGCTCTGTGTGCGGCTGCTATTAAGGTACATAACGGATTTCTATGGGGCTCCGTTTCCAGGCAGCGCTTGCCATTAACACTGTCCGGTAGTAGCGCTGCCTGGAAATGTGGGTCCATAACCAAGTCTGACCCCAGCCAATGGATCCAATTTCTGCACTTGGTATGGGTGGTGAGGGACTCCCTCTGGCTTCTGAGCATGCCAGGTCTAAGAAAACGGATCATTTTAACAGATCTGTGTTGAAATGGATCTGTTTTCCATAGACTTCCATTATAAATCTTGTTTAGTCACAGATCTATGTCTGTCAGTGATCTTGCAGATTTTTCATGCAAGCCCAAAAAAGCAACATTTTGCGTTTTTGGATACATGAAAAATATGCAGACAAACAGATCCATGACAAAACGGTGACACATGGATGGCCAATCCGTGCCCATAGGATAACATAGGAGCCAAAAATGGATCAGTGTCCATCCATTTCAAATTGGATGGACACGGACTGCAAAATACACAAGTGTGAAACCACCCTTAAAGTACCTTCACACGCCACAATATCGCCTGGGAATCCTAAAGGCGATACGTCGCCCCGGAGCAAGCGCCGTGAAATTGCCTCACAGTTGCGCCATATGATTGGGGAATTTCACGGTGATAAATCGCTTCTCGCCTGTCGCCTGATTCCTGAGCACTGCTCTGAAATCAGCCTCAATCATGAAGGCGATATTTCCGTGTTGTGGCGTGTGATAAGGCGATAGTGATGGAATCAGCGTCACCAATGATTTCCCGTAGGCGTGCCACAGCGTGCTTTAGTCCATGCCCCATGTGAACTGATTGGTGTGGGCTACTGTGTTCTCATTGGCTGTCAATTGACACCGCGCCATATTTGATGAGCTGTCCGTCCAGCACCACACAATGGCAAATGCGTCATGTATTAGCCAGCCTTCCAGAGCAGTCTGACCAATCAGAACGCTGTTGCATTGTCCAATGAGGCGCGGTGTAAAGCACTGCGGCACGCCTATCTCTTTGCCGCACTGAACATGTACGCCCACATTGCCTTTGAGATTGCAGCGTGTGAACCGGGGATGGGATTTGCAGGATTGCTTCCGCTGTATGTGAGGCAATTTCCGGAGCAACACATCGCCTTACTTTCAGGGCGTAATTGCGGCGTGTGAGGCCGCCATGGGCGATCTGAGGCGAGCATGAAAAACGTGCACACACACGTTAGATCGCTTCATATCGCCAGCCGAGATTGTGGAGTGTGAAGGTACCATTACAGTGGAGCTTCAATTTTGTTCCGGACTTCATAAATTATGGCCCTGGTGCATGTATTTTGGTCTAACCAAAGTGAACATTTTTCAAATAACAACCAAGCAGTCTTCTTTTATTACTACAGATCTGGTAAGCTGAATTTACATAACACAGATCACAGGTCGGGTTTAGATGTCTATGCAGATGAGTTGCCTTGAGAAACCTGAGATTGTTTTTTTTTTCCTTAAATGAATCCAATTTCTATTATGAAAATACAGCACAAAACTTGTAGAGCATTGTTCTCTACAGAATACAATATCAAATATATTCTTAAATCTTCCAACCATATTAAACGAGGTGCATGAATCAGTATTACAGATCAGTACATCTAAGGTGAACCTAGATCTGCAGTTACAATTATACAACAGATGTTTAATGCAATATAAAAATGTCTTTTGTAAATGACTGATTAATCTCTTTCCATTTCAAAACACTCCCGCATTATTTATTTTGTTCTGGTCATTGCATGAAAGCATCCTACTAAATCAAAACAATTGATCTTGTTCTGCTTTTCATGTGCCTCTAATATTTATGTATTTATGCTCCTTTCTTAAATGGTAACAGAGAAGGGCAGATAAGTATTTTGTTTATGCGTACAAATCAGCACATGGTTTAAGGGCAAGTGCCCGCCAACGTGTTTTATTTTGCAGAGACACTAGTGCCCTGTGCGGGAGAATGCGCTGTCCGTGCCCATGATCAGGATTCTGGGAGCAGTGTATTTTTGCTGTGTTCTCCTACTAGGTACACTGGCATCTCTGCAAGCATAAACTGACATGCTGAGGCTTGGGAAGTCACGATGCAGGTCAGTTTATGATGCCACAGTGGGCATAGGATTTCTATAAATCCCATCCACTGTGCTTGAACACAGCATTTTGGATGCAGGGAAAATACGTTTTGTCCAAAACGTTGCTAGTCCTGATCATGGCCACTCACTGTTACTGTAACTTTCCCACCTCCATTAATGCTGCCATGCATTCAAATTCAATGATAGAAAAACAGACTGAGAGAAATTTTAAAGATCTTGAAGTGATCATAAGACAGTGATTAGACGTACTGAACAGTGTGAGTCAATGACTGCTTAATCACTGATTTTTGACAACCAACCATATCACCAAAGAAATTAGAAAAGTCCTCACTTGCCGTATTGTACATACAATTGTACCAATGGATCAAATAAGCATGTGCTTTTTGGTTGTGAGAAAATGTAGTCATACTCGAAGATGTTTATATTTTGACATTGGAAAAAGACTTTGGACAAAGGAAAAAATTCTAAACCGTAAACAACATATTTAATTTAATTATGGCTCAGCTTATAGTGACATAATGTTGCCAATCAATATCTCTGCATGTATTCTGACTTGGGCCACACTCCATTTTTCATAGTTCACTAGCTGTAATGCATTTCTAGATTCAAATAGCATGTCACAGCGTTAAGTGCAGATGACCTTTTGTATAGTGTTTCAGTGTGCACCAGTACACATAGGATGAGTGCCAGTTTTTTCTTGTATGAGCCACAATTATGTTTCTTGGTTCCACTGTAAAAAATGACATAGTCTGGATTTCTACATGGGCACAATATGTAGAATCACTAACAATGATAGTGCTCCAATTTTTATCACAATGCCTTGTTACTATGGAACCCTTGATATAATCTCTGGTACTTGAAAAAAAAGAAGGTTGGCTGCAATACAACTGTGGTTAGTTATTGCAAAAGAAACTAAACAAAATTAAAGGGAACCTGTCCTGTGAAAAAATGCTATTAACCAGCAGAGATAGGGTCAATATGCAGGTTAATAGCATTTGAAACCTGCCTGGTGCATGGGCATTGGGAGAAAATGAACTTTATTTCCCTCAGAAGCCTTCGGGTTTCTTTCACAGGGGAGACACCAGTGCAAGTTCAGTCACTTATCTGTGTATTAAGACTTGTGGCTATAGTCACGCCCCTACATTGACTGACAGCAGGTTCTAATTCTGAGCTGCTGTCAGTCAGTGCAGGGGTATGATTACAGCTGCCAGTCAAAATACACAGATCAGTGACTGAACCCTCACCGGCACCATCCCCATGACTGAAACCCGAATGCTGCTGGGGAGAAAAAAGTTAATTTCCCCCAGGTATCGGGGTTCATCATGTACAGATGCCAGACAGGTTTCAAACACTATTAACCTGCAAAGTAACCCTAAATATGATTACAGGTTCCCTTTAATACCCCATATAAATTAGACTAGTGTGAACCAAACTCATGGATAAGGATGGTTTCGGCTGACAGTTCAAAGTGTTTGAATTGCTCGGATAATTTATTGTTGGGGGATATGTCAACCCGGCGTGCCCTATTTTGTACTGTTGACTGTCAGATGGTAGCTTATGTTGGGGAGACATGTCTGGCGATAACTCATAGAAAACAGAGACATGTACTTTTGGCCAAACAAGCGTGGAAGAGCTGGCCAAGATGGATCTCAGTCGAATAATAGGCTGAACTATTATTCAGCAGAAAGCCATTTAATGTGTATCAGGTAATAACCTAGAAGAATGTAATATCTTATAGATGCTTTAGTGGGCAAGACATGACCTCATTCACTAATGTTTATTTATGGGCACATTGATAAAATGGTCTTCTTAAATGGTTCTTACTACTGAAATTGGTTGTATTAAAATATTTCTGACACCATATGTGAAGTAAAACATTATGTTATGCACAAGCCTATAAAACATAATTCATACTGTGTAATACAGCATAATTGTAGACAAGTCTATTATCTAATACAAACAATGACTTGAACTTCCTTCTAAAGGAAATGAAATGGTAAGGAAAACAAGGGCTAAAAGAACAATAAAGAAATACAATGTGCACATTTTTCCATTTAGCTCGTGTCACCAAGGTTCACCCTTTAGATTCCTTACAAGTTTACCGTTCAGCCATGGAGGTCATATCCATTATGATCCTTGTCATCTTTTTGATGACATCACAATCTTATCCATCAAAGGTTTCCAAAGCAGCCTCTTTCCATCTGTTCATAACATCTCATCACACAAAGTCATGGACAGCAATGTCCACAATTACATTACACAAGCAATACGTTTCCCGTTGTTTGCTCCAATATTTAGTTCTTTTCTTGAATGCTGTAACCTAGAGATGTATTTTTTATGTTGTGATGCATTTAAGAAATCCAGGATAAAATACTATATCAATGGGAACAATGTTGGGAATTGAATCTAGAGCGGAATGCTATTTACAGACTGCGCAGTCTGCAATGGAACTGTGTATTTACACTGAAATATGCGATATCAACAAAAACATATTTCTTTAACATAAATATGTTTCATTATTTAGATTAATGGAGAAAGTACTATTGGCATTTTCCTTTGGCACATATTTCATTTCAGCTGTGATCAACATTGTACTAAAATAAAGTCAAGTATAACAGCCGCTCTCTGCCCATCAAAACTCACAGACGTCTGCCAAGTACTTGTAACAGCTGGTGTTACATTAATTAGTTTAAACTATTTATTTCATCCATCTCCAGAGCAGATTGAGCAAAAACATTAGAGATTATTCTAGCATCTGTAAGTATGCAGCAAACATTCACTGAAAGAAAGTTGGAATATTAGTTGTAAGCTAATACATGATTTAAAGCTGAAGATGGTTTGTTTAGAATGTAAAACAGTGCGATTCAGTCATCTGCGCAATATAAGCCCAGTGTACATCTCCGACACCACAGTAAAAAGCATGCAAATTGCTCTTTGCAGTTACCAAAAAAAAAAATCTTAGAAAATATAATTAAAAAGAGATAGTAATTCTTGGCAGAATGGCTCATTAAACAATGTATGTCAACTACTGGATGACTCAGAATATTATTCAAAAATTTTATGTTTATTAACTGGAATGAAGCCCTAAGAACGATGATCAAACTGCTGTTATAAGTGGTTGTAACAATCTCAATTAAAATTACTTTGATGGACTGAGATAAATATTTAAATGGAATTATCCTCCTAAAATCCATATCTTCTTGCCTTGCATCTTTTTTAAAAGCATACTAATACAGTTTATGATATGTTAGCTCAGTTTAGGTGCATTCACTAGACCAAAGGAGAACAATCTTATAAATTGCATTAATTAAATAATCATCTATAAAAGAGGTGTAGCTCACAAAAAAGTGATGGGATATGCTTAGCAGACAAAAAAAACCTTAAAATCTGAATTAATTTAAAACAGATCGTTTGCTGCCTTCTAGATTGGGTGAGAACAGAGTACGAATTGAAAGGTTTAACTCCTTCCCAACAAGTGCCTTAGTAGTTCTTCAAGAGAATGTGCAATATTTGTAATATTGTCTTGTGGGGGTGACCTGAGCACAAGAGTTAATATACATCTGACACCCCACTGTAACGGCCAGGGTCAAACTAAACTAATTCTGACCTCAGATGCTATCTGACACAGCATCCAAGTGGTTAGAAAGAGGGAGAGGTCACCCTCATTACAATGAGCTTTTGGTTGAAGATCGGTATATGAGATATCATTCTTGGTAAATTTACTTCCAACACCGGGATTAATATATAATGATTATATTTTCACTCCAATAGGTGTAACTACAGTTCAATCCAAGCTCCTAATCAGAAATACAGCTGTCTACATGAACACATTTATCATATATGTAAGGTCCTGTCTGTGAACCACATACATGTTCTATCCATAACTTTCACAAACTGAATACATAACCCTTAAAGTCAATGTGCCTGTTCATATGTCCGCAAAACAAAATTACAGATGTGTCCCATTTTGATCCAAGTTTGAGTGCAAAATCACACATACAAGTCCATGGGTCCATGAAAATCATGGAGAGCACATATGTGCAATCCATGTGATGTCTGTTGTTAACACTGTAGTGACTATAAAAGTTTTGCAGAAAATGTTTCACAAATTGAAAAAAACTGAAAAACAAGCAGACATCTGATTGAGGTCTTACATATCCTGGGCAACCACTTCCAAGTGAAGGTAATGATTCAGCTTGTGCATACACCTTGTAAATACAATTACTCTTTTTGTACTAACCCTGGTAACAAACTGGTTACTCAAATTATTTTTCCAAGATGAATATGAATGAGGCCTTAGAAACTTTATTCTATGTGCATATTAAATACTTGTTTATATTGATAAAACTCCATGGAGTATGATTACTAAATTGTGCAGTTAGCATATCAAACAGAACATGCAAAAAAAAATAATATAGTATACAGCTCTGTTTTCTCTATTAAAATGATGGACATAATGAAAGAAACCTCTATTATTCTGCATTGGGTTTGTGGGAGTGCCGCTGGCGTCCATCTTCCAATAAAGATGAGCGAACCAAACTTTACAGCTTACACATAAAGACAGCATTCGGGTACTTTACCGCTGGAGAGAGCATTGCATTGCTTATGTGCGTTCGGTGCTCCGTTTAGTGCAAACCACATGCAGTGTTTGAATGGCTCACACTGAAGGTAAAATCAACTTAATTGGATGTAAGTGTGTAAGAAAATGAAAAAAATACTGGCCTCCTTCCCCTGGAACTGCTCTGTTTATGGCTGTCTGTATGTGGGCAGAGAGCATAACTGCCCAATCAGTGACTTCAAATGAGGTCCTGGTCAAGTTTGGTTCAGAACAGAACTTTAAAAAAAGTCTGGCTAAACCCCAAAAACCCAAACTTCCATGGATCTGCTCATCTCTAGCGATGTGGACTTTAAAGTTCGGAATTTGCATTGACTACAGACTTTTTAAAGAATTTAAAAAGTGTGTTTGGGTTTGGAGTTCGGGTGCTTTACAAATCACTGGGGCAAGCATTGCTGTGCTTGGGTACACTCTGTGCTTAGCCCAGTGTGAGCCGCTTGCAGTGTTTGAATGACTCGCACCGTGGGTAAAATCAGATTATCGGAAGTAGTGTGTACAAAAAAATGAAAATGACAAAACCCTGCCCTTCCTCCAAAGTGTTAGGTTTATGGTTGACTGTATGTGGGAAGAGCACATATGTGCCCAATCAGTGACTTCCAATTAGAGATGAGCAATGTTCGATTCGAATAGTTCACCAATCTCAAATTCGAGTTGATTTTGGCCCTATTCGAGTCATTCGCCGAATTCGAACAATTTGGTTCAAATTCGGCGAATTTCGAACATGTTCGATTTTGGTTCGAAAATGCGGCAGATGCGGTCAGAAAACCGCATCTGCCGCATTTTCAGCCAAAATAAACATTCCCTAAAAGAAAGAAAGTGTTAAAAATAAAAAAATAATCAATGCTCACCTGTCCGCGGTCCACCAAAGCCTCCGGAAGGTCCTGTGGCTTCTAGGACCTGTGGTGACGTCATGTTCTCGCGGGAACTCCGGTCACGTGACCGGAGTTCCCGCGAGAACATGACGTCACCACAGGTCCTATTATCAATAGGACCTTGCCGGAAAGCTTAAAATAGATATTTTTATATTTCGGACACTTTCTTTTACTTAAAGAAAGGGTCCGAAACATAAAAATATCTATTTTAAGCTTTCCGGCAAGGTCCTGTGCTTCTAGGACCTGTGGTGACGTCATGTTCTCGCGGAACTCCGGTCATGTGACCGGAGTTCCCGCGAGAACAATGACGTCACCACAGGTCCTAGAAGCCACAGGACCTTGCCGGAGGCTTCGGTGGACCGCGGACAGGTGAGCATTGATTATTTTTTTATTTTTAACACTTTCTTTCACTTTTTTTCACTTCCACAATGTATGTATATACATTGTGGAAGTGAAAAAGCCCCACAAGCCCGGTTTGTTCGTTTTCCGGGTGTGGTCGACGGTGTTCGTCGAACATTCGACGAACATTCGTCGAACACCCCGTCGATTCGACGAATCGAATCGAATTCGAACACCGGGGTGGTGGTTCATCTCTACTTCCAATGAGGTTTCAGTAAAGGTCGGGTCCAGAACAGAAGTTTAAAGTCCAACAGAACCACCAGAACCAGAGCTTGCACGAGTCTACACTTCTCTACTCAAAAGTAATACACTGTAATGTAAGATGTGGATGTAATGTAAGATGCGGAGGGATGAATAATGGTGTTAATTGCAAGATAACTGGGATTCTTAGTGTTAGGTTTGGGTTTCAGTAAGACTATTACCCTGGACAGACCCTTTTATGATTTTCATTTGCACCTACTAAGAATATCACATTAGTAAAATTACCAGTGCAACAACTACTACTGTAATTAGTCATTATTAACCCATTATCTACAAATGTCCTCTTTTTGGGACGCCTAATCTTTTGCTTCTAGCAACTAAGATTTTATAATTAGGTCCAATTTTTTGTGTTTGTGTTTGTAAAATGAATGTTTTCAAAACAGGAAATCATGTCATTGTCATTTTAAATTGAATATTCTTCCACCCAGAGAGCTTTCATACACCAATTTTCGAAAAGGAAAATTGCTAATTTGGCAAGTAACGGGTTAACCACACTTAGAATAAAAACATTGTACAAATATTTCCTTTGCCATTATCCAAAATTAACTACATACAAGTTAATGATCGGTAAACACATTTATACCCTAATCTTACTGTTTTTTGAAGCTGCCATTGGCTGAAGGGGGCAAAGGCCTGAAGCGTAACATAGATAAACATAATTGTGCAGGAACAGCAAATTTTAACATTAACTCCACTTTAAAAAGTGGATATTTTACTGCAGTTTGAAATGACAATTACTTATTACAACTTAATGCTTGGTCACAAACACATTTAATTGCAGTCATTTATTTTGCAGAAGTATGCGCACAGGTTTCACAACCATTTGCTTGTTATTACCCTTGGGCTGCTTACGACAGGATGGGACATAAACCACTGTTGATTAAATATCATAAAGACTTGATGAAGTACAGTGATAGGTTGCATTACTAACCAGTTTGATCTTATTTTAAGTTCTTTTTGATGACAGTATGAAAAAAATACCCACAATATAAATGGGTGGATCAAAATATAAATGTATTTACATAAAATTTAAATAAATAAGAAGTCTTTTATGACAATGATCCTAATACAGTTGAAGAACATTCTCTTTAAATACTGATGTTAAAGATATAACTGTCTAAGGGTACTTTCACATTAGCGTTTATTTGAAATCGCGGCAGATGCGGTGAAAAAAACGCATCTGCCGCGATTACCGCATACCGGCTGCACTTGCGGCATGGTTGCGGCAAGCCCCATACAATGTATATGCGGGCTTGCGGCAGGTGCGGCAAGTGCGGTTTTGCCACTTGCGGCAGGTGCGGCCGTGAAAAAAAACGCGGTCGCTATGTGGCAGATCCGTCGACATATCCAGATCTGCCAGGACTAAGTCCCCTTTCACATCTGCGATTATTGTAATTCCCGGCAGATGTCACCACATCTGCGATTATTGTAAGCCCCATTTATTCTCTATGGGTTTTGTGGTAAGGTGTGGCAAGTGCGGTATTGTCAAATCCGGCACTTGCGGCGTTTGTGGCACCACAAAAAAACAGCTGCTAGCTCCACAGAGAACTAATGAGAACTAATGGGGCTTGAAATATTGGTGCCACAAGTCAGCCATTATGTGGCAGATGCGGCAGATGCGGCGACATGTGATGATCTGCCGCAAATTACAATAATCGCAGATGTGAAAGCAGCATAATGCTAGGGTCATATTACTGTTTTGGCTGACAAATGCATTTGAAACTTAGAATTCTGCAGCCTGAGCGCGTAGCGTTAATGGGGTGTAAGGCTGGGGTCACATTTGCGTTGTGACCCTAGCATGACGTAAGCGTTAAATACTTTGATATTTTCCCTGCAGCGCATAGCGTTAATGCATCCTTGCGCTGCCAGACAACGGAGCCCCATAGTAACCTGGTGTTTACCTTAGCAGCCGGCCACACAAAACCCTAGGATGTGCGCTTTTGGACAGCGCACAGGAAAATGCTGCAGACAGCTTTTCCTGTGCTCTCAGCTAAAGTGCACATCCTGGGGCTTTGTGTGGCCGGCTGCTAAGGTAAACACCAGGTTACTATGGGGCTCCGTTGTCTGGCAGCGCACAGCATTAACGCTATGTGCGTGGGAAAAAGTTTGTAAGTATTTAACGCTTGCGTCGTGCTAAGGTCACAACGCAAATGTGACCCTAGCCTAACGCTGTGCTCAGGCTGTGTATACATCCCTTTGGTTTTCGGTGTTCCAGGGCAGCCGGCTGCTTGACACAGAAGGACCAGATGTGCGCTATTTCTTAGCGCACAGGAAAAGCAGTTTGCATTGTTTTCCTGTGCGCTCAGGAATAGTGCATATCCTGTCCTCTTGTGTCAAGCGGCTGACTGCACTGGAACATCGGTATCCATAGGGATGTATTGGCAGCCTGAGCACAGCGTTATACCACATTAACACTAAGTTTTAAACGGATTCGTCAGCCTTTTGGTAGTATGACCCTAGCTTAACTCAGTTATAGTTGGCAAAAATACACTGTAGGTGTATATAACAAAACCCAATAACGTTCCACATGGTACTTAATCGATGTTTACAGACACTTCTGAATATCAAATGAGTTGGTAAAAGCATTTCCCTTCTCTAATTCTCTCTAGTGAAGGGTGGAATTGATAGTTTATGCAGGTGGTCCACATGTGGTCAGATAGCAGCAGATAAGGCTGGCAGAAGCAATATGAAATTGAAGCAAATCAAACTAAATGATGTGCCCATGTTCAGTATATGCAGAACAAAAATCTGCTACAAATATTGATGTGATGGCAAGAGCACTGTATGAAATATGTGTGATTTTGTCACTTTTATACTTGTGTTTTTTATGCTTTTTAACTTGCATTTTTTTCCTATGGAATGGGTGAAAAAATGATGAAAGAATTGACTGCTTCAAATCTACAAGGAAAATCTAAGCAAAAGTTTGGATGAGATTTAAGCAACCTCATATACTTTTTGGGTACTGGGGGAAAGAAAACATGACAGAAATGCAACAGACACTTTACAGGTACACTTACCCTACATATGACAAGCTTCACAATATAAGGGTAAAGCCACAGTGGTGTCAAGCACGCACATGTGCTTTGCAAGATAATCTCATATTGTACTTGGACCAATGTCAGTCAATCAGGCAGCTCAGACCTGTGAAATTTCCCTCTGCTCGTTACGAGCCGAGGAAAAAATCGCAGCATGCTGAAATTGTATGCAAGTCTCGGATCACTCGCACCCATGTAAGTCTATGGGTATGAGTGATATATTGCACTGCACTAACACATGCGAGTGCAGTGTGATAAACACAAAGACCGGCAATAGAGGAGATAAGGAGATTAATCTCTCCCTCTCCTCTGCAGCTGTGATCCAATCGCAGGATAGTTGCATGACACTCAGATCATGCTCACACCAGAGCCTGAGCCGTGGGTCATTACCATATTGCATCTGATGTTCTTGCAACGGATGTCTTATGCTAGTGTGCCTCTACTCTAAATCAAGGAATTTGGAGAGAAAGAGTTGACAAATAATGCAGCACTCCGCAAAGTCAAAGTACAATATACAAATATTTTATTAGGACATATGAACACACAATTCATTAAAACCAATTAAAAACAATGCAAAAGTGCAAAAAAAACACATAATGAACCATGAAATGAACCATAATGGGAAAGGGACCCCAGCAATGATAATAGACAATAGGCCTGGTCTCTGCATGCAAGTATACAATTACAATTGGCAAAATAACATATTTAAATAACCACAAGACAGTATCAGTTTACTACTGCTTCTAAATACAAAGCTTAAGCTAGTCATGTGTTATCAAATGATACCCATTATCGTAATAATAGTACGACTAGGAAGCTGTAACAATAAACACAATACATATGGAGCCAATGTATATGAAGAACAAGCAGCGACCTATATATAAGTAAATCACCCTATAACAATGACCCAAACAATAATGTAGCTGCTCAATAAACTGAATGCTGATAATACCTCACCAAATAATAAGCCAACAATCAGGGAAATCCTGGGTTGCCTGGGGAGGAAAAAAGACAGGTTTTGCAGCCGGTGAAAGCGGGTGAAAAACCTGGTTTGAGGGCCAAAAGCAAGGGACCCCAGGTCCCACGCGTATTGCCGTTCTATCGTCAGGAAGGCGTGGTTACCTTGCAGTTCATGTGCCTTATCCCCGTGCATCAAGGACATGATTACAAGCAGGTGCAACTGGTTGCCAGGCACCGCTCGGTGAAATAGGAAATGACGTCCTGGAAGTGAGGCGTCACATGTACGGCCGCATCATGTGAGGCCACTCCCCTCCAGTGACTGTGATCCGAATGCTGATAATAAGTATGTGCATGCGCGGAAGGCCACGCGTGCCATATCTGTTATGGTACCTTTACACACGGCTACATTTGTAGCTTGTCACCAGGTAACTTACTGGTTGCAGTGAAATCATGGATACATGGTTCTATCTTGTTGCTGTGTACAAATGGAATCATGTCTCCATGATTTCACTGCAACCAGTAAGTTACCTGGTGACAAGCTACAAATGTAGCCGTGTGTAAAGGTACCCTTAGGGAGATGGTAGCAAGCTACTACCAAGCGTATCACCGGGGCCTGAGCAGGTTACCACTGGAGATAATAGATGGAACAGAACTTAATGACATAAGAAAAGGGTTATCTGTGCGTGATCAAGTGGATATACAACAAATGTTATAATACATTGGTATTTAGAATGTGGTTCCAATCATCAAAATCATGCTATGGTGTACACCATAATGTACATCAGAATGCAGCATCGATCACCATTGTGCGTATAGGTGGTATTAATCGGAAAGATTATTATATAATATAATTCAACCAAGGTAAGCAAACACACAATGGTCCTACCTACCTATGGGTGCACCCATGCTAAGGTAATATATGATAAACCTACATGAAACTAATGTATAGATCAAAAACCCAAATTGTTAATATCATGCACAAGCCCTTCAATAATATGGATTAAGTAAGTCCCTAAATCTTTTTTACCGGCTTTATTGTGCTTTTTTGGGTTACATCTTAGGTGCTGGACAGGGAGGTGCAGGGGGAGCAACGGTCCGTTTCGCAGCCTGTTGAAGCGGAAGTCCGCGAAACGGAACCGTTGCTCCCCCTGCACCTCCCTGCCCAGCACCTAAGATGTAACCCGAAAAAGCACAATAAAGCCGGTATGTAAAAAAGATCTCCTGAGTGCAGCTGTTCTCCTCACTTTTTGTTCTGCAAGATTTAACTCTTCAGCTGAGCAACAGGATTTCACTAACGCCGCTGTACAACACTAGAGACTTTAAGCAGGTCAGTGCCGGTTCCTTCTCTACTTGCCATAAGTCCCTAAATCATTAAATAACAAAAAGCCTGCCCAAAATGAGCGAAGCTGTAAATTTATTATTAATGGTAATAATGATAGGGTAACACAGCTAAGGGGAGGGGGAAGGGAGGGAAGAGGGATGGGGAGAGGAAAGTGGGAGGGGGGAGGAGGGAAGAGAGATGGAAAACAATTGGAACACAGTATTATATGCAGTTTGTACAATACATCTGCTGGCCATACACGTGCCTGTGATAAAAACAGGAAAAGAACACCCACCAGTGTTGCCCTAAATAGAGAACTTCAGGGGAGAGAAGAACAAGCAAAATGATTTGTTTGTCCCCCTTTAAGGCACATTGCTGTGATATAAGAAATAACATATGGTGGCCCCACAATATAGGGAAGGACCAACCAATGTTGAAACAGCGCCACATTGTCCATAAATGATAATGGCACCAAGCAATGACGATGAAGACTATAGTGTCAAGGACAGGAAAAGAGTCTTGGCAACAGGGATCCAGTCGGATCTTTGGAAATTCAGGGGATGATGGCATCACTAATGACGAGGATTTTAGTTCATTTAGTTTTCAAGTAGAGAGATTGAAAGTAATCATAAGCTGGCCACCAGGGTGTGGTGGAACATTAGATGCTTAGAGCAGTATCTGAAATTGTCTATTATACCTAGAGGGCGGAGAGTACAAATTTTCCCAGCCTGGGAGCTACTGAATCCTTTAAAGCCACTTGGGAATACGGATTGATGTACTGTTAAACGCATTATTAATCAATATGCTCCAGAGCATGACAGAGATCTGCTTGTCTCTACTACACAAAAGATCTCCACTTTGTAGGGCAAGCTACTAGATTTTGATGAAAATAGTTAAGTCACTCCTTTTCTTGCATGTATGAAATTGGTAATTGACAAATATGAGCAAGAAATTATTGATGGAAAAAGGAAAAGGTTTAAAAGAGATAGGGCAGATTTTGCTGGTAAAGGGGCATTCAGGTGGTGGCAAAAGGGAAATGGTAGAACCTCTCGGGCACCAAAACCACCACCAAATCCGGCTCCAAAACCGATACCCGACACGGTTCCGGATACACTACCGAATGCCATCTCGGATACTAATCCCTCTAGTGATAGCGATTCTTTAGGGGCTCGCGAAAGCGATTCAGAAGAAGAACCAGGAGGGGCGGCAGGAGGACTCATAGGCAGTGGGGGACGGGCACCATCAGCACCACAGTGCCCGAAACAGAAACCACAGGGTCGCAATCCCCGATACTGATACATCCAACTTCAGTTGGGGATACAACCACGCAGTCCTGTGATATGCAATAAGGTACTCTACAGGTTATTAATCTATCCAATCACATTCTTACGGCCGATCAACTTTCAGTTTTACAACAAGGTTTAACCTTCTCTACTGAACATTGCTTGGAAAAGTTTTCTCTTATTAAGGATTTGTATTTGTTTTGCCGCAGACTTGTACTCGCAACTATTTACAGACACTCAACAATCCTGGATAACATGGTGGAAATTGAACAGTGTCCCCTGCAGGATCTTCAAAAATTATTGGAAGATACCACATCTGGACCAGGTAGGCGACCATGCCCCTTACGAAACAAATCTACCACAGCCCCGCCTTTGTATTTATTCTCACCCATTCAGATGCATTTCAATTTGGTGAAACGGGATATTGAACAACTCCCGGATAATTTTGGATGGGGAGACAATCTAAAACTCGGTGTGGAAATCCTGAGGTGTAGCCTTCAACCCGGAGAGTGTACCTGCAAGAACATCAGTAAAAGGTACAGAAAAAGACTTTATTGCGTGCGTGTCCCTTCTTCAACCTGTCCCACACCACAACAACTACGCTGCCCCATTCCTACCGTGCTGCCCTACTCCACCATCATACCCTACAGCCCCGGGGAACCCACTCTTCCAGTAGAGAACTCCAACACCTTGCTGCCGCCCATCACTCCGGAGGTTCCAGCAGCACCGGTGCCATCACCAGACCTACAGGTGGTGTAACGAGTGACAATAACTGTAATCCCTGTAAATACCCCTATTTCATTGTCACCCAAGGGCACAGGCTCGGGCACGGACCACCCGTGACATCCCTGCACCCGATCGCCCAAGACCTGAGTTACCAGTCCCTTGTGGCCCCAGACAATTGTCAGGCATAAGATAAGTTTAAAACAAAGGTAATTAAAAAAAAATTAACAAAGAGTTACTGCTGGTTTACCTTATACATCCAAAAATGCATATAAAATGCATTGTGTGCACATGGCCTTGATTGATGGAATCAAATGGCACTGAAGAGGTGAAAAGTAAAAGTCATGACACATCTGTAGCAAAAAGTTGCTGGTGACTGCCATTTCCATGATTTTGCCAAACTTAAAGGAAACCAACCAGCAGGTTTTAGTGCTATATAGTGAAGCCAGTTCCTTACAGTCACTAGGATACTGAGTGCAATCAAACTTTACTTCAATGATTACATGTATGAGTGCAGAGAAAACTGTTATCAAACATTGGGAAACAAGTGCAGCAAGGGACAGAGTGTGCAGGACATTAACATAAGTGGGGCAGGGTTTCTTTTTATTATTCGTCTGTTTCCTCTAAGCCAAACCCTCCCCTTTTCCTCTCTCTCCCTTCTCACTCCCTCCCTGTCACTCTACCACGTAGGTCCTGTATGCCCCAATTCATCACTTCACCCTCACTCCTCCCTCCCTTCATCTCCTCCATCTCCTGCTTCTGCTGGGAGTTGTAGTGTCTCTGCATCTGCAGAGTGTGAAATGGAGCATGCTGAGAGTTGTAGTGTCACTGGATCTGCAGACTGTGTCATGGAGTATGCTGGGGGTTATAGTGTCTCTGGATTTGCAGACTGTACGATGGACCATTCTAAAAATCCAAAGGAGTAGTGCTTGTATGATCCGCGCTTTCATCGGTATAAAAGACAAGGATGACAAGGCTACTTCAACGCTGCTCCTTTATTCCATTGAAGAAGCCTTGTCTTCCTTGTCTTTTATACTGACAGCAGTG
This sequence comes from Allobates femoralis, assembly GCA_033576535.1. Classification (NCBI taxonomy): domain Eukaryota; kingdom Metazoa; phylum Chordata; class Amphibia; order Anura; family Aromobatidae; genus Allobates; species Allobates femoralis. Next base: position 567,255,554 of record JARQOC010000002.1, on the reverse strand, counting down.
CGGATCATACAAGCACTACTCCTTTGGATTTTTGAATACACCACCATTGTGCACGTGGAAGTCTGATCCAGCAGCAGATGTCAGGTGAGCATACGGTTGTGGTATCACAACTGAACCAGGTGAGCACATACAGTCACGGTCAAACAATCTTATCCAAACTATAACACCCATTTGCGCCTCTCTGTGTCTCCCTCTGATTTTTTAGATTCGATGGAGCATTCTGGGAGTTGTTGTGTCTCTATATCTGCAGACTGTGTGATGGAGCATGCTGGGGATTGTAGTGTCTCTGGATCTGTAGATCCTGAGTCAGTGACACTACAACTCCCAGCATGATCAATGGACCGATCCCCACTACTGTCGTCTGTGATCTGTGATGACAATAGCAGGGATCTGTCCCGGTCTGTGAAATGAGACATATCAGGACATGCAGAGACTGGAAGGTGCGGGGTCTTTTACTGCTTGTGATGATCACAAGCAGGGAGATGGAGGGAGGGAGAGAGTGAGGGGGGAGAGTTTGGCTTGGAGGAAACAGAAACAAAGAAACCCAGCCCCTCTTATGGTAATGTGCTGCATACTCTGTCCCTCTGCTGCACAAATTTTGTGATGTTTGATAACAGATTTCTCTGCAATCATACATGTAATTATTGAAATAAAGGTATGATTGCACGGAGTATCCCCGTGCATGTAAGGAACTGGCTTCATTTTGTAGCCCTAAAACCTGCTGGTTGTTTCTCTTTAAAAGACAGGTGGCTAACCTGACTGCACACAAATACTCCCTGATTCAATAGGCATCAATATTGTATGACTCAGCTTAAAGTCAATGGAGCTGTTGTATGGCTCAGGTTTACACTGACAACATAGATAAGACAGGGTTTGGTTTTGAAAAGCTACAAATCTAAGTTTCTAAATATCATCTTAGGCTAGGGTGCAGTGGCACAACGATCGTGGTCGCAGCAGTCGCGGCTGAGACTGGGCCTGCACCTGTACGCCTCCCCATACCTCATCTGCAACCAGTAGCACCTACCCCCCTCCTTGGTCCTCATCTGCAACCAGACCTCATCTGCAACCAGCAGCACCTCTCCCCCCCCCCCCCGCTCCTCACCAAGTACTAAGTGGGGCCCCGGTGTAAATGTTGCACCGGGGCCCACCGGGGTTATGTTACACCACTGCTAGGGTCACATTAGTGTCAGCATTTAACTGTGCAGAGACTTGCAGCACTTTCCCGTGCGCTCCGAAATAGCGCGAGATTTGAACCTCCGGGACGTCTGTGTCAAGCGGCAGCCTGCGCTTTAAATCTGTCACCCATAGGAATCAACAGCTAGCATTAGCGCAGCATTACAGAACATTAATGCTGCGCTAAGGCTGCAAAGAGCCTGCAGAATTTTAAGTTTTTGACGGATTTGTCAGCTAAAGTGCTGACGCTAATGTGACCCTAGCCTTATATACATTTATACATAGATTTATGCACTGATCTAGCATAAAAAATAACATTTTAGCTGAATTGAAAGTGTACAGGTAAGCAAAATACACCTAATGTGCCAATGTGCCCAGCCGTACATGTTCTTGAATTTGGTAAAGGACTTGTTTCTCACAAAACAAATTCAGTCCAATATTGTAGCACGCTAACAAAATGCATGACAGACTGTAAGTCATATGACAACCACTGGGTGGCCATTTGTAGAAACACACAGCATACACATACTGTGACAAAGTATCATAAAATAATTTTGTTTTTAAAAATTGGTAGTCTTGAGACACACCTCTCAGGATATTTGAGACAAGAGAAAAGGAAAGACACATCTATATGAAAACTGTCTTAGGAAATACATAGGAATGGCAATATTTGTAAAATACTGAGGAATAAGACATTTAATTTATAAATAAGATAGTTAATAAAATAAATAAATTTTCCTTTTTTATTGATGGCATTTAATCAGATTTCCCAAATTTTGCTTACAAATAAAAGTTTCACTGCTAAGTAGTTATGAACTGCCCACACCATGCATACAATATTGATACATGAGGTCACCAGTGCTATTCAGCCAGTAGTAGGAGAGTTTCTTACAATAACATGAATCTTACTAAAGTGTATGTAAATTTTACATAATATAATACATTGACTAATGGTGCAATTATATTAGACCTGAAAATACTGAAGTGTGGGGTACTGAACTTCAGCAGTACACAGCTATACAAGCAGTGATACAGTGGATCAGATGTAGAATCAACTTTGGTATGGAGCACTTAACCTGTTTATTACCACCCACATGCCTGCCTTTTCACTAACCTGAGATCTATAAGAATAGCATTCACGACTGATTGAAAATACAGCAGTTTTAAGCTGTAAACTATAGAGGGCCCAGCAACAATCAGTACTGATACCGATCTTATTGATCTAAAGTGAACCTGTCATCAAGTTTTTACCATGTAAGCTGTGGCCACCACTAGTAAGGCCTTATATACAGCATTCTACAATACTGTATGTAATTCCCGAAGCCAAACAGAATATCATAAAAAATGGCTTTATTATATTCATCTAAGGGCTGTCTGTTATGATGGGTGTCGCTGATCTTGATCCGGTGCTTCCTCTCTTCTTGCTTCATGTGGATGATGAATCCTATGACATCCACACAGTCTCATCAATCATGCTCCTGCACACGTGCACTTCCCTATGCCAAGCTGAGGGCAAAGCAAAGAACTGTAATGCGCAAATGGGGAAAGATCGAAGAGAGCTTGCGCATGCGCACTAAAATACTTTGCTCTAACCTGAGCAAGGCAGAGAAAATTGCACTTGTGCAGGAGTGCAGTGGAGGACACTGTGTGCATGAAGTAGGACACAACATCCACATGAAACAAGAAGACAGGACGCGATGGATCAAGACCAGCCATTGGACCAGACCGTAGGTGAATATAACAAAAGGTCTTTTGTTCATGTTATGCAGATCTGCCTGGAGACTAATATAAAGCATTCTAGAATGCTGTAGATAAGGGCCTAATGGTGGTGCCCTCTGCTTATATGGGAAAAGTGAGGTGGCATGTTTCCTTTAACTCTCTAGTTGCTGCTGTCAATAGTGGCAGCGGCATCTGGATGGTTAACAGAGCATGGAGGCTCCCTTTGTTATCCCAAATCCCAACTGTCACCCTGAGATCATGATTGCATGATTCTGATGGTTGCATTGCAATCCAAAGCTAAACAAATGGCTTTAAATTCTGCCAGCTATAGTGGCTTTCTCAGATGTGGGCAACATTTTAGTGGTAAAACTACTTGACAGCATATTTGAATGTCGAGGGGTGCCGTTTTTACAATGGTATCACTTTTGGGGAGGAGGTTTGATGCATAAGTCCCCAAGGTCTTTTCAAAACTACATTTTTTATTTCCTTGAATAAAAAGAAAAATTGCTGCAAAATGTTTAAACCTAACATCCTAACAAAAATAAAAGGACATTTGATATACAGTATAGTGTTGATGAATGGGAAGTGTTATTTATTAACTATTTTGAGTGCTGTGCCTACTTGGATTAAAAGTATTACCATTCATATTTGAAAATTGCTGTTTTTTTTCATTTGATAAGGTTTATGAAATTTTTATAAAAACAAAAAAAAAACAGAAACATATCAACCTGCATTTACATCATAAAGTATAATGTGTGATGAAAAACAATTTAAAAATCATCGGGATATCTTAAACTAGTGATGAGCGAGTAATCGTTACTATTCGCTACTCGCACAAATGGTACAGTATTCGCGATACTCGTTACTCGGTGAGTATTGCGGGCACTTGTGAGTGATATTTCGATGGATCAATCTGACACAAATGGACAGCTCCCTTCAGTACACAAAGTGAGCTAGCACCTCAAGGTACCGTCACACAGGGAGATATCGCCGGCGATGTTGCCGGCAACTGAGGGGCGTGGCCAAGTTGCGTCGACATCGCCGGAGAGTTGCCTCGTGTGACAGGGCGATAATCAGGAGAAAAATCGCCTGAGCAACATCGCCAGGTTTCCCAACGTTGTTGGGAAACCTGGCGATGTTGCTCAGGCGATCATGCCTGATCGCCCTGTGTAACGCGGCAACCTGCAATGTTGCGGGCGATTCCGCCTATCTACAACATTGCGGGTTACCGCTCGCTGGGTTGCTGGTAAGTTGCTCCGTCTGACATCTCCCCGGCGATGTTGCCAGGGATGCGTGCTCCCGTGATCGCCGGCAACATCGCCGGCGATATCTCCCTGTGTGACGGTACCTTCAGAGAGAGCAGATTGAATGTTAGGATCTCTCGGGGGGGAAGGGGGGGCATAGCATGGTGTTTTAGACATTGAAATTGTAAAAAAGCCCATGGTCCTGCCCTGTCCCGGAAAGACTCGTTTTATAGCCAGATGTGTGAGGGTGGAGCCTGTCACTAATCGACAAACATTAGACTCGCTATTCGGACAAATATGCGAGTATTAAAAAGTACTCGTTCACTACTCGATCATCACTAGTTAAACCATTCAACATTCAACACATTAGACTATAGGTTGTAAGGTGATTCCCTGTAGGGTATATATAAAAAAACAAACATGCGGCGCCAATCTAAGCCTGTGCCCTTTTAATGAAGTTTTATGCACTCACCTCCTATTAGACTATAGGTTGAACTTGATGCACTTGAGTCTACCTTCAACCATACAAACTATAAAGCTATGAAACTATTCCAAAGTTATTTGCCACATAATATAAGACATGTCAGATTTGAAAAAAAAATGGCTTGGTCACTAAGGGGTTAAAAAAGAACTTTATTGCAGCATCTTCAGACTGACCCAACAAAGGAATGGAGAATTATATCATTAGACTCTGTGATATTATCGAGTGGAAGTATTTCAGAAGAAAATCAAATTTGGAGCAGACACTGGAGACATTCATCAATGCCCCTAATCAGTATTCTGGCACAAAGGAAGGTTCACATTACAGCACACTCCATAATCTCTGAATTTTTTTGATACTCAAGGAAATTAGGAAAAGTGGGTAAAACTTCATAAGAGAGTGGCAAGCACTACCCGAATAATGTACTAGTTTATTTTAAGACAGAAAGTGCCTTAAATTACATTCCAAATCTATGTGGCACTTAATGGATTTTTTGGAGCACATATAGCAAGGTATGCACCTTAAGAGGAGGTGTGCACATTTTAATAAATTAGGTGCATCGTAGTACATTGTGCTTTTTATTTAGGGGAACCCAGAATCATAAGCAGTTCTGGGTGCATATCTATAGCCCCTGCTTACCAGTCCTGTGACGCAGTGATATACATAAACAGTTCTTTAGAAAACGTAGTTCTAAAAAAAGTTTATTAAGGCTTAGACTAGTCGAGGGGGCGTTAGTTCCCTCAACTAGTTGACCCATGTAGGATGTTACCATGACCCTATGGGCATGATAACACATTTTACATAGACAGTGTCATCTGCATCTCTATACAAAGTTGCTTCAGGGTAATGAGCATGACCAAAAGTGCAAACGCTTCTGATTATGAGAGGTGAGCCTCTCGGGAGCCAGACGAATACACCCGGCATCAGAGACGCTCAATGCCGAGAGGTACAAAGCTGTGCGCGTGAATGTTTTTATGGTCAACTAGTTAGGTATACTAACGCTTCCTTCACTAGTGAAAGCCTTAATTAGCTATTCATAAATGGTCTTTAGAAATATATTTTCTAAAGATCAGTTTATGAATGCTACTATACACTGGGACTATCAGGCAAGGATTATAGATGTGCACCCAGAACTGCTTGTGGTTCTGAGTGCCCAGAGGACCTGACAGGTTCCCTTTAAGACCGGTATAAGGCTGGGGTTACACATAGAAATCCGTTTTTGGAAGTCCTTTTCATCACCAATCCGTTTTTTATAGGGTGCTTTTTGTGTCTCCTGCACTCCTGAACGTTTTTGGAATTTTCATTAAAAAAACGCATGCGCGAACGCATGCGCAAACGCAAGTGCATGCGTTTGCATGCGTTCGCGCATGCGTTTCCCATAGGGCCCCATGTTAAAAAAAACGCATGAAAACGCATGCGTTTTTTAACTGATGCCAAAAACGCTGTTTACTGCGTTTTTGGCTCAAAAACGGACAGGGCAATGTTTTGAGCTCCAGAGAAAAACGCACAGGGTGTTTATTACACCCAATGCGTTTTTCTGTCAGTTTTTGGACTTAGAAAGAAAAAATGACAAAACTGAAGCCAAAAACTGACTGAGGGCTTATGTGTAACCCCAGCCTAAAGAATACAGTTCTTAATAAACGTTCCATACCTGCCAGGATAAATAACATGATCACTTTTAATACAAAAGCAAATGTAGAGTCATTTTTAAAGCAATATATTCTTTACATAATTGACTATTTTATTGTAATTAGAATAATGCAAGTTTTATTATTATAATTATTATTTATAACCCGTATTATCATAAAAGTTTTGCCTGGAATGTAATTATTAACACACACGTACTGGAATAATCATTTACTGTATGTCATATTACGGACTGGATGATTGATCTTGTTTTATACAGTACGTTACTGATACAGCCCCTCTATAATCATTTGTATTCAAATTATTTCCTAAGCAAGTAGGAATTTATCGCAATTTGGAGACCAACTTGTACCATTCATTGTTATTTAATACGGCTCAGGTTAAAAGGCCAAATGATGTATTAACTTTACAAAGCTATTGAAAGTTGATATTTCAAAGACATTTTTCTTGTGGTAGTCAGTCACATTGTTTGTCTCATTCTATAAGGACACCAAATCCTAAAAGCTGGCAAGAATACATATGTTTATTTCACCACCGCTATGCAATTATTGAACGCCACTTAATTATAGCAACAGATGCTCGAGTGTAGGAACCAGAAAAATCAAACGCTTCATTTCCAGGTTATTTTTTTCCATTGCTTCTGCCAGCAGCAGATGTGTGAGCCCCTTGTGCTCTGGCGTAAATACTTATCAAATCCTAACAGGTCACCTATGTCACAAACAACATTTCAGATGCAACTGTTTCACCTGATAATAGGCTCTGAAAATAAAACTGTGAGCTGTAAATACATTGTATTACGAATGAAATGCCATAATGTGAAATTGCTTTTTCTCTGACTACAACAAAAGTCCTTGACAGTTCCTGGCAGTGATAAATCACCCTCCCATTAATTGTCTCCTCTTTCATTGGAAGGTGAGACACTAAAAGGGGCCGTCAACTAAAATGACTGTAAAGAAAACTTGGCAAAAAAAGTAGAATGTCATTCTGTCGTTTTTCAAATGCTAGCAGGACAAATCAAAATATTTCACCTGATGTCTTTGTTAGAGACTCCATGTCTAATATTAGTACCAGCTTTTATATCTTAAACATTCTATACTTGGGTCATTGTTATATGCAATAAAAATGCTTCAATGTGCAACATTTACATTCGGGGTGTAGTCATTTTTTCAAGGAAAGTTAGGTCTATCATTTGCAAAAAAATAATAATCATACAATAGTGTTTATTATATTGCAACTGTTTCCATCCTATCTTATCTATTATCATGGTCAAAGAATATTTTCATGAAAACCATATTTTTGTTTTGCAACCTAATTTTGATCTTTTAATAGATACAAATAAGACACAACACCTAATATGAATTATCATAATCCAAAGGTAGTGTAAAAATTTTCACGTGTTATGATCTTGCCAGATTGTTCAATACTACATTGGTCTATATCCCCTATTTTATGAATATATCTAATAGCTCTGTGGTTTTCTGGGAATCATATTTATAGGTGTAGATACAGGTAAGACAAGACGCCAATGCACATGCAATCTAAAGTATGAACAAATTACTGTATACCTGTATTCACACTGATGTTTTTACTTCCATTATTGCGATCCATTAGAGCAGAAAAATGGAAATAAAACAGACCAGTGATGGGACCCATTCATAGTTATTAATTTCTAAAATCATACATTTGCATACATACAACAAGGTCAACATATTTTTTTCCATTGGAAAACTCAATTTTTGTTTAAATTTTACATTATAGTGTATGGAAAACAGCTTGTAATGGATGACAGCTCAGTGTCCATATAAAGGATGTCATATTAATCATTACACATGCCCAAAAAGTACACATATTAACACACCCTTTCTAGTAAAAACTGAACTGTTAAGGGAACAAAAACTGATGCAATAAGATACCAAATGGAAGCTAATGTTTAGATTTTTGAAGTGGTTCTTTTAAAAGGATCCATTAAAAGCGAAAACTTTGGCTTTAGCTGCTGTCTTTACGGCATCCATTTCTGTTTTGTTTTCTTTGCTTCTTTAAAGGGAACCTGTCACCTACCTAAAGCTTCCCAGGCTATCATTACTTGTCCCTGCACCTTCCTATTAGTCCACAGGCTGACTTCAGTCTGGGCAGTATACATGCTCTGTGGAGCACATCTGTGATGAGCTGATGTAATGTGCTCTGTAGAGCATTTATACTGCCCAGGCTGAAGTCGGCCTGTGGAGTACCGGAAATGACGCTTCAACGTTATACCAGTCACTCTGCAGATGGCTGCCAGCCAGGCATGGAGCACATTGGGATGTCAATATCACGTCCATAGGGGCGTGATAAACTAGAATGGAGGTGACAAAGCGGACATAGATAGGACACCCATGGGGGTCTAGCAAAGGTAGCCTCCCAGTTCATTATCATACTAATGAATGAGTATTAAAAACGTTTTCTAACACAGTCACAGCTCACATTTAGGACAGAGAGGGACAGTTAGAGTAGTAATAGGAGGGTGCAGGGACAGGTAGTGATAGCCTGGGAGGCTTTAGGTAGGTGACAGGTTCCCTTTGACTGGATCTGTTTGAAGCAGATCCCTAATACTAGAGTGAATGTAGCCTTAAAATGCAACACATGCAAAATGCAACAGGAGAAACAAATTACATGGTTTGACATCACTAGGTGTACTGCCAGGACCTTGCAATCTGGCGAATCAGGTGGCCGCTAGCGATCACGTGGTTGTGACGTCTCGTCATCTGATTGGCCAGATCGCTACCGGCCATCTGATTGGCTGGAAGTCACAGGTCCTTGTAGTCCGGTGATCGCTCATCTTCAGGGATGGCCCCGGGGTCTTCTTTGCTGGTCCCGGTGCAGGCATCGGACAGGTGAGTATGTAGTTTTATTATTTTTAACAACTTTTATTCACTTTTAGGGTACTTTCACAGTGTATTTGTAGATACACTGCGAAAATAATTGGACTCACTATACTCGCAATGAGTACCGGGACCTACTAGTTGCTAGTACAGCGAGTCCGAATATTGTGGTACTCGCTCATCCCTAATGACAATCCCTCAAACAAGAAATGAAAGTTTCTTGGCTGGTGTTTACAAACTGTGATACTTACAAAAGGGGGTGCTACTAGGTACCAAACATGCAGGGTGCCCAAACTTTTGCATCTGCCCTTTTTCCTTGTGTTTTTAAAACATGAAAATATATAATACGAAATTACAACTTTTTTGGAATCCATGCTGTAAACAGATATTGGAAAAAATATAGTAATATAATTATTTTTTCAAAACATCAAAAAATTCTAACAGGTCAAAACATGACACAAGATTTTTTTTCCAGAAAGTGAAGTATTTCTTCCCCAAAATTAATGCAATTACACGTTTATTTCCTTTGCGTGTACTGGAACAACACAAAAAAATGGAGAAAAAAAGGCAACTTGGACATAATTTCACACAATATTAATACAATATTCATACAATAACTCCTAATATTGTCTAGACAAAATTGTTGGCACTTTTCCAAAATTGTGGCTATACAGCTTTGTTTCAAGCATGTGATGCTTATTCAAACTCACCTGTGGTAAGTAACAAGTGTGAGCAATATGAAAATCACAACTGAAACTAGATAAAAAGGAGACCACTCTAAGCATGAGAACTGCTTAAGGATTTAAGAACAAAAATTATTTAAAATATCAACAATCTCAAGGCTGCAAGTCTATTTGTAGAGATACTGATGTTCCTTTGTCCATGTTGTGCAATATAATCAAGAATTTTATAACCTATGACATTGTAGATAATCTATCTGGATGTGGACAGCAGAGACAAATTGATGAAAGGTTACAATGCAGGTTAGTCCGTATGGTGCATAAGCAGCCACAATCAAGTTCCAAAAAAATTCAAGCTGTCCTGCAGGATCATGGTTCATTCTGGTACATCAGTGGCAGAGCGAACTACCCGTCAACATTTGAATGCTATGAAACGCTATTTAGGAGACCCATAAGGAGTCCACAGTTGACACAGAGACATAAAAAAGCTGGACTGCAGTTTGCCATGTATGTACAGTACAGACCAAACGTTTGGACACACCTCTCATTCAAAGAGTGTTCTATATTTTCATGACTATGAAAATTGTAGATTCACACTGAAGGCATCAAAACTATGAATTAACACATGTGGAATTATATACTTAACAAAAAAGTGTGAAACAACTGAAAATATGTCTTATATTTTAGGCTTCTTCAAAGTAGCCACATGTTACTTTGATTACTGCTTTGCACACTCCGGCATTCCCTTGATGAGCTTCAAGAGGAAGTCACCGGAAATGGTCTTCCAACAGTCTTGAAGGAGTTCCCAGAGATGCTTAGCACTTGTTGGCCCTTTTGCCTTCACTTTGCGGTCCAGCTCACCCCAAACCATCTCGATTGGGTTCAGGTCTGGTGACTGTGGAGAGCCAGGTCATCTGGCGTAGCACCCCATCACCATCACACCTCCTCCTCCATGCTTCACGGATGGGAACAAGGCATGTAGAGTCCATCTGTTCACCTTTTCTGCATCGCACAAGGACGCAGTGGTTGATCTAAATTCATCAGACTCATCAGACCAAAGCACAGGTTTCCACTGGTCTAATGTCCATTTCCTTGTGTTCTATAGCCCAAACAAGTCTCTTCTGCTTGTTGCCTGTCCTTAGCAGTGGTTTCCTAGCAGCTATTTTTCCATGAAGGCCTGCTGCACAAAGTCTCCTCTTAACAGTTGTTGTAGAGATGTGTCTGCTGCAATAACCCTGTGTGGCATTGACCTAGTCTCTAATTGAGCTGCTGTTAACCTGCGATTTCTGAAACTGGTGACTCAAATGAACTTATCCTCTGCAGCAGAGGTGACTCTTGGTCTTCCTTTCTTGGGGCGGTCCTCATGTGAGATAGTTTCTTTGTAGCGCTTGATGGTTTTTGCAACTGCACTTGGGGACACTTTCAAAGTTTCCCCAATTTTTCGGACTGACTGACCTTGATTTCTTAAAGTAATGATGGACCACTCATTTTTCTTTACTTATCTGCTTTTTTCTTGCCATAATACAAATTCTAACAGTATATTCAGTAGGACTATCAGCTGTGTATCCACCAGACTTCTGCACAACACAACTGATGGTCCCAACCCCATTTATAAGGCAAGAAATCCCACTTATTAAACCTGACGGGGCACACCTGTGAAGTGAAAACCATTTCTGGTGACTACCTCTTGAAGCTCATCAATAGAATGCCAAGAGAGTGCAAAGCAGTAATCAAAGCAAAAGGTGGCTACTTTGAAGACCCTAGAATATAAGACATATTTTCCGTTGTTTCACACTTTTTTGTTAAGTAAATAATTCCACATGTGTTAATGCATAGTTTTGATGTCTTCAGTGTGAATCTACAATTTTCATAGTCATGAAAATACAGAAAACTCTTTGAATGAGAAGGTGTGTCCAAATTTTTGGTCTGTACTGTATGTGACTAAGCCAAAATTCTTCTGGGAATAAGATAAAACCAAGATAAATCTTTTTCGTAAAGCATTTTATTGTGTAGTGAAAACAGAATGAGACCTACAGAGAAAAGAACAGCTACAGTCAAATATGATGGCGGTTCAAAGATGTTTTGGGTTGTTCTGATATTACTGCCACTGTGTACCTTGATTGTGTGCAAGGCATCATGAAATCTGAAGATTACCAAAGGGATTTGGATCACAATGTAGTACTCAGTGTCAGAAAGCTGGGTTTGCGTCCTAGGTCATGGGTCAATGGACACAACATATTTCAAGACGGACCATAAATGGATGGAAAAAAATGTTGGTGAGTTCTGAAGTGGCCAGCAACGAATCTGGATCTAAATCCCATTGAACACTTATAAAGAGATCTTAAGTTGATGTTGGTAGAAGGCGCCCTTCAAATATCAGAGATCTGGATCCGTTTGCAAAAGAAAATTGGTCCAAAATTCAAGTTGACAGAGGTAAGAAGCTTATTGTGGGTTATAGAAAGAGATTGATTGCACTTATTTATTCGAAAGGATGCAAACTCAAATATTAAGTTGAGAGTGTGAACAAATTTGTCTGGCCTATTTGGGGGGGTTTTGTGTAAAATTATGTACAATTTGTCTTTTTTTTCTCAGTTTTTTGTGTTCCTCCAATACACACAATGAAAATAAAGATGTGTATAACAAGATGTATAAGTGCAATAATTTTCTGGGAGAAATACTTCATTTTCTGAAACAATTTCCAAGGTGCCAACACTTTCGGCCATGGCTGTATATATATAAAATCCAGTGGCGTAATTAGAGTCTAATAGGCCCCGGTGTGAAATATGGACCTGGGCCCCCTCACACACACGTACATGTTGGTCAGATGTGCGGGCCATTGTAGTATTCTAAATCCTATTAAGACTTGTGAATTGCTCCCTCACTTCATTATGTATTAATGTTGACTTTTGTCATATATATAATCCCCATCCAGATATAAATGTCCCCATCCAGGTATCTATGGACCTCATCCTGGTATTTATGTCCACGTCTTGTTTTACGTGATACGCATTTTGGTATATATGGTCATCTTCCTTGTATGTATGGTCCTCCTCCTTGTATATATGGTCTTCCTTCTTGTATAGTTACTACTCCTCCTGGTATATATGTCCCCATCCTGGTTTATTTAGTGCCCATATTTGTATAAATGTCCCTGTTCTGTCCCTATTGCATAATTAAAAACAAAAACATTCTACTACCCTTTCCTCCGGTCCCACATCACCTGGTGTCCTCCTGTATCCAGCGCACAGTGGTAGGCCCGACAGCTGACATCAGAGTGCCGCATCACAGTCATGCCTGTCTGCCCTATCATGGCACCTCCGATGTCAGCTCACAGCCACTGTGCTGGCAGCATGTATCATGTGCAGGAATCCAATTGGTCTCTGCCACACAATGCATTTCAGCTGAATCTGTGTCCTCGGCGAGGACACAGATCCAGCTGAAGAAGGTACTGGGGTCAGCAGGCCCCTGCACCCCCAGGTCTGTCACAGCCGCAACCCCCTGTGACCACAATTGTTATGCCCCTGATAATTCTTTAGAGAGTATAGGATATTTCTGTTTATTATACTTAGTTATCAGAGTAGTTTTAATAGTTTTCTTCCTTTACATATTTCATTTTGAAATATAATCCAAACTGGATGTTGAAAAGAAATAAAAAAAATCTTTTCCACTCACGGTTTTGTTTGTTCAGTTTGTTCTTTTTAATCAAGTTAATATCATCTGGACATTAAACATTATGCACTAACATCCTGTAACAGCTACATTTCCTTGCACAGCATATTGAAACTAGTCTTGTGTTAAATTCATAAATACAAACTCGTTATTTTTTGAAGACTGTTCCGCTTTCAATTTATTATTTTTTACATGATAATTTCCTAACTTCATGTTATATAGGAAATTATAACTAATCAGCCTGGGAATATACAATAAAGTAGGAACTCTGTTTTATGGTGCATTTAATGTGATTCCTTGGATCTTATGTAAATTTTGGACTTTCATAGTAAGTAAGGTCAAGCAAATATCCCGACAAAAAAACAGATTGCATGCATGCATCTAATTAACAGTAGAGTTTAATTTAAAACCTGTAATAAATTGATCAGTTTTCAATAAGCTAAAATATTTAAAAAATGTTTCAAATCTAATTATGTATGGCATAAAATGTTTTTGGAAAGCTTTCTCTTTTTTAGGAAGCTATCTATAATTCTATCATCAGTAAGAGATACTGGACTTAAGAAAAGGAAGATTGAGTAAGGTAGACTCAATGTGCATTTATACTGAAAGATTTGTGTAGATGTACATTCTTAGGGATAGATGTAGATCTGGTGCTACTTGTCCTTGTAAAAACAATGATCTTTATGTAAAGATTTAAAAATATATACATCCAGAACCCTAAGGGCATTGCCTGTGGAAGCCAGCAACTATGCCAGGTGCCTGGGAATCACAGGTGTAAATCGGTAAGCAGTGCATTCCCCTTCCCTCCTTCCTGCTTTGCATTCCTAGGGATACTCTCTCATGATAATCTTGCAGTGTAAACAGGTTACCAATCATCTGATCAATGAGCAAAATTGTCATTCATAAGGTAATATGATCTTTTAGTTTGCACAAAATATCATTGTTCTTGGCTAAGCAATGGATGGAGTAAACAGGATCTACAAAGCCAAGCACTTTGGCCACCTATGCATCCATAGAGCAACAGCCTGTGTAAACAGGCTATTAAACTAACTGAATGGTGATAACTTAATGAACCTTTATATTTTTCCACATATTGCTTTCACAATACAATTGGTGCATATGCATAGAAATGTATAACTCTAATATATACCATACATTGCCCATAAACTTTTAAACCATTGTTTCTTTTACTGCCATACCTCTTAGCAATTCAGTCCTTTATGTATTTCAATGTAGAAAGGTAATGTATGTTGATGCTAAAGGAAACTATTTTGCACATATGTTGTCCTACTTGGAGCTTTATTTGGCATATTCTCATTAGCATTTTCTAGTATTCTTCCAACCTACCCTCCTTGCATTGAAACACATCCTTTTGTGGCAAAGATATGTTGAACATTACTATTATTATTATTTATTTTATAGAGCACCATTGATTCCATGGTGCTTTGCATGAGAAAAGGATACATGCAAAATACAATGAACAAACTAACAGTAAAAGACCTATACAGACGGGAGAGAGAGGACCCTACCTTTGGGGGCTTACATTCTACAGGGCGGTGGGGAAAGAGACAGTAGGTTGGGTCTGCTCTGGTGGTGGCGGAGCCCCGGGTCCGATGGTGGTGGAGCACTGGGTCCGATGGTGGTGGAGTGCCAGGTCCAGTGGTGGTGGAGCACCAGGTTCAGTGGTGGTGAGGTGGCACTGTGGTCATTGCAGGTTCTAGGTTGTTCTGAAGAGATGGGGGTTTTTTTGGTTCTGCTTGAAGGTTCGAGTGTGGGGGACAGACAGACGTTTTGTGGTACAGAATTCCAGACAAAGGGGGATGCTCAGGCGAAGTCTTGCAGGTGGTTAGATGAGGAACGTGAGGAAGTGTGGAGGAAAGAAGGAGGTCTTGGGAGGATTGAAGATTACTATTTGGATGATATTGAGTGATTAGTTCAGAGATATATGAGGGGGACAGATTGTGGATGGCTGTGTAAATCAATGTTAGTAGTTTGAACTGGATACACTGGGGAATTGGGAGCCAGAGGAGGGATTTTCAGAGGGGAGAAGTGGAGGAATAGCGAGGAGAGAGGTGGATTAGTTGGGCAACAGAGTTAAGGACAGTTTGGTGAGGTGCAAGAGTGTTAGCAGGGAGGCCACAGAGGAGGAGGTTGCAGTAGTCAAGACGGGAGATGATGAGGGCATGCACTAGTAGTTTAGTAGATTGAGGGTTGGGGGAAGGGACGGATTCTGGAGACATTTTTGAGTTGGAGGCGGCAGGATGTGGCAAGGGTTTGATGTGCAGTTTGAAGGACAAGGCAGAATCAAGGGTTACTCCGAGGCAGCGGACTTCAGGTACAGGGCAAAGTGTGATGTCATTTATTGTGATAGATAGATCTGGTAAGGAAGTGTGGAGGTGTGTGAGATGGAGGAAAGATGGTGAGTTCGGTTTTCTCTACATTAAGTTTTAGGAAGCGAGAGGAGAAGAAGGAGGATATGGCTGATAGACACTCTGGGATTCTGGACAGGAGAGAGGTGACGTCTGGGCCAGAGAGGTAAATCTGAGTGTCATCAGCTTACAGGTGATACTGGAAGCCATGGGACTTTATGAGTTGTCCCAGACCAAGAGTATAGATAGAAAAAATAGGGGCCCCAGGACAGAGCCTTGAGGAACCCGAACAGAGAAGGGATGGGGGAGGAGGTCGTGTGGGAGTGGGAGATGCTAAATGTGTGGTTGGAAAGGTAGTAAGAGATCCAGGAGAGGGCAAAGTCACTGATATCAATGAGGATCTGTAATAGGAGGCAGTGGCCGACTGTGTCGAATGCAGACGACAGGTCAAGAAGGAGGAGGACGGAGAATTGTCTGTTAGCTTTGGCCATAAGTCGTAAGTAATTTTGGTCAGGGCAGTTTCAGTGGAGTGGTGGGGGTGGAAACCGGATTGAAGGTTGTCAAAGAGAGAGTTGGATGAGAGGTGGGATGAGAGTGCAGTGTGGACATGCTTTTCGAGATGTTTGGAAGCGAACAGGAGCAGGGATATGGGCCAGTAGCTGGATGTAGAAGTGAGGTCAAGGGATGGCTTCTTTAAGATAGGTGTAATTGTTGCATGTTTGAAAGCAGAAGTAAACCTACCAGAAGTTAGTGATAGGTTGAAGAGGTGGGATAGGGCTGGGATAAGTGTTGTGGTGAGGTAGGGGAGGAAGTGGGATGGTGTCCAGTGCTCAAGTGGTGAGGTGCTATCTGGAGAGGAGGTGTGCAAGTTCTCCTTCAGTGACGGAGGGGAGGAGGGTTAGTGGGGGAGAGAAGTGGTCTGGTATACATGGGGGTTGTGGTGGTTGGGTAGCAAAGACTTGTCTGATCTGATCGATCTTGTTAGTGAAGTATGTTGCAAAGTCTTCTGCAGAGATATGAGAAGTAGAAGGGGGCAGTGGGGGGCGGAGAAGGGAGTTAATGTGTTGAATAACTGCCTGAGGTTGTGGGACAAAGAGGCTATGAGGGTAATGAAGTAATACTTTTTCCCCTTCTGATCTGAAAATTACAGTTAACATAGCCTAACAATTAATAATTTATTGTATAAATTGTAGGAAAACCACGAGTTATATGTAGTTGTTATAAGGAAATTTGCCAAAACAACATGTTTGCTCATACTAAGCCAGGAGATCAGTGCAGCTTTGGAACAGTTAGGTGTATCTTCACACCCACTTATTTACATTGTATCTCCACCCTCTTCTGGCTACTGTAGAGCCAGAGCTGATGAGCCAGAAAGAGAATGACAGCAATAGTTGTAAAACAAGTAGGTCAGACAGTGCTTTGAACTACTCAGCCAAATTAAGGGTGCACAACATGCATGAGTTTTTCTGTTGACAAACTCCCTTTAAGGCCACAGTCCCTCCGGCGAGGGACATGTGGAAGACATGTGAGAGGAGCATGCAGCTGCATAGAAATACATGCAGCTGATACACTCCTGTCTCAAGACCAGGTGGCTCTGCTGGGCATTGCGATGCAAGACTTGCACAAGTGAGACCATGGCCTAAGAGTCATCTTAAGGCATCATTATGAAGTCTCAAAAGACTGAGCTTATATTGTGACACCATATCACTAAGGAATGCCATCACTTCCAGTAGTGGTGTTTCAAATCTACAATTCTTTGAAGTGGACACAAAGCTGTGCATCTTTCAGCACTGCAACACTATGGGACACCCAGATATGCAAGGATCTGTATCCATCTGAAGAGGGTAATTCTGCAGGAAAATTTCAGAAGGCGCCACAGTATAGTAAATCAGCATTACATTCTTTAGATCAGTGGAGTTCCAGAGGTAGGTTTTTATGAAATATAAAGTGATTGTATTTTCTATCAATTTACCAACACAGTGGAAAACCACTTTAAAAGGGAGACTTGTACAAAAGTGAAAAGCCAGAAAGTGTCATTGTGTCAAATAATACAGTATATCTATGTTAGGGAAAGAGACTCTTTATTTTAGTTTATTCCCCCATGGGAAAACAGGTGGAAATATTTTTCTGTACCTCACTCTCTCAAGCATTACTGTGAACACACTGAATTTAAATATATTGAAAAGTAGATTACTTTAATAATAATCTTATTAAGTCCTTTTTTCCTTTTCTCCAATAACTAGAACACTGAGTCAATGCAGATGCATCAACTAACTTTTCTTTATTAGAAAAGCTGTACCAAAATGAAAAGGGCTATTTGGTGACAGATACCCTTTAAGTAGTTAAGCATTTAATATAACACCCTTCAGTATGTATTCATTTGTAAATTGCTTTAGAGATTTAAAATATTTTATTCCTGGTACTGTATAAGGATTAACATTTTAAAGCCTTGAATCCAGCATATGGAGATAGCATATTTGCAAGTCCATCTCTAGAGGAATTCAAAATGCCCTTAGCTTGTGAAAAACAGCAATGTTATTTTTTTTTAACATTTCCTATATTTAGAGATTAAATCGCTCACTGCACAAATCCATTTGGAAGAGGCGAGAAGGTGAAAAGGATAATCAGTACAGTCACTGGTCCGTGTTTCCTAAACGTTTCTGAAAACATTACTGTGTGTAGGCATAAAATTAGCGGCAGGACCTTAAAAAGGCTGGCATTTAGCGTGACTTTTTGGAAAGTGACACCCTCATTTTTTTCTTGTAGGATATCATTAAATTTCAATCGCCCTATGGCAGTGCCTTTCCATTAATAACCAATTCACTGTGTCACTTTGGCTCTCCTTTGAAATAATGAGTCTTTGCTTCGCTTTAATAAATTTAAACATATTCTCAAGGCTAGCAAAGATAGCAAACTGCAGATGGGCTGCGAGAAAAAAAACATGATTCATAAATCCTTAACTGCCTGAGATTGTTGTGAGCAAAACAAAGTAACACTCATAAAATATTAAAGAATCCCAGCTGTATGACTGAAGCGTCATTAACAAACATTGACTATTTACCATGATAACTAGAGCGGGTGGGTGGATTGATACAATGAAATTCGCTTTCTAAAGCACACTTCCATTTGCACATCCATTCTTTAGCTAGCTTGACAAAATTGTAGAAATGTGTTATAATTATATATCATGTGTTGGAGAGTAATTAAAATCATTTTTGTAAATATTTATCTCATTAGTATGGGGTGTATTCACAGAAATTCATGGCTATGGTATTAATAGGGATTGAATTGGAACATATACTTAAGTAATTGGCTTACAAATCAAGATAAACAATTTTTTGGTCTTGTAGCCAACCATAAGTCAAGAATTCTCTATCTCAGTCAGGAATTAGCACACCGCCAAAAGCATTGGTGCAACTTGTCATGTACTTGCTGTCGCATGACTATTTTAGGGCTCTTTCACATCAGCGTTTTTTGAAATTTGCGGCAGATGCGGTGAAAAAACCGCATCTGCCGCAATTACCGCATACCGGCTCCACTTGCGGCGCGGTTGCGGTAAACGCCATGCAAAGTATAGGCGTACTTGCGGCAGGTGCGGCAAGTGCGGTTTTGCACTTGTGGCAGGTGCGGCAGCGAAAAAAACCGCGGCAAAGCCGCACTTGCCGCAAGTACGCCTATACTTTGCATGGCGTTTACCGCAACCGCGCCGCAAGTGGAGCCGGTATGCGGTAATTGCGGCAGATGCGGTTTTTTCACCGCATCTGCCGCAAATTTCAAAAAACGCTGATGTGAAAGGGCCCTTAGACTTGTGGTTTTGCAGACAGCCATATCGCCGACAAGTTGCAAACAAATCGCAGTCGCATGTGATATACATTGAAGTCTACGGCAAGTAAGTTGAGTGCGATTGGTGAAAAGAGACAACAAATTGAACAAATCTGAAAACAATTTTCAACTGTTTTGCATCCAGTGATTGCAGTTTTCAATGTGACACCACAGAAAATTCATGGACGCGAAGTCACACTTGTAATGTTATGTGACCCTTATTGCCGCCATATTGCACCCTTTAGTTTGCCCACAAATGTTGTATTTCACTTTTTACATTTATTAGCCCATTGGGTCTCACCAGAACATTCAGAAATAATGATAACCCATACACAGAGAAAGTGAAAAGAAATTAATAGTAAATAACAAAAAAAGATACATAAATTGCAGTTTAAGCTTGTCCAAACTCAAAGAGGAGATCTAATGGATGTAAATTACAGTCTATCCTTAAAGAGGTACTCCAAGGACAAAAAAATTTCTTCTACTGTTCCTGTCCTCACAGACGATAAAAATGAGATGCACAGTGCTGTTACTGTGCCTGTATAATTAAGTGTGCTACTAAAGCTGCTCTTTGCTGCTCCGCCTGCCCTCTGGAATGTTACATCACACATCAGGGTGTGTGGCCTGCACAATGTTTTTGGTAACAGCCAGACATCAGATATCTGATTCTTCTCTGTCAAGGAACACGGGGTGTGGCCTGCCCCCTGCTGTTGGTGACAGTCAGTCTTCTGATAAAATCTGCTTCTGTTCTGTCACAGTGCAGAGGAGTGGTCAGGGCCATGCACTCTGTTTTCAGACTACTGGGTAGCAGATACTAGTGCATCTCAATTAATTAGAATATCATCTTAAGCTAATTTATTTCAGTAATTCAATACAAAAGTGAAACACATATATTATATAGAGTTATTATACGCAGAATGATCTATTTTAAGTGTTTATTTCTGTAAATGTTGATGATTGTGGCTTACAGAAAATGAAAACTCAAAGGTTATTATGTCAGAAAATTAAAGGAGGGAGGATGAAGAGTGAAAACCGCACTGCCATATTCCACGAGGCATCAAAGGGTGAATTTAATATTGATTTATTAGTCACTGTATTTCAGGGCTCCCAGAAATCCCTGAAACATGGAGTTATTACATTGATTTTTGAAGATATTCTAATTCATTGAGATGTACTAGTATTATGAGGGGGCTGACTATTACTAGACAGCAGGGAACAAGCTATGCCCCCTGATGTGTGATTTAATGTCCCAGAGGAGAGGATGAGCAGAAAAGAGTAGCTCCAATGTCACACTGAGTTACAAGTACAGAAACAGCACTGTGGATCTGATCATTATAATTTATAAGGGCAGTACAAGAATGGTTTACCCCCCAGAGTACCCTTTAAAAAGGTTAAGAGTGGTAATTTTTAATCTCATTTCATTCCACTGCTGTCCTAAGTAAGCTATTTTTTGTATACATCAAACATTTACAAAAGTTTGGATCTATTTAATGCTAATATCTATTATTTTTAGCAAGGGGATGACTCAAAGGGTAATACTGCAAAGACACCTAAAGACAGTGCCCCCTTCCTCCCTTTAAAACACTAGACATGGGCGAACCTACAGATGTTCGGGTTCGGCAGATACGGACAGACTTTTTTTAAGGTCTGGGTTTGGGACTGGACTTGAACAGAACTTGAGCCCGAACACCACATAGGTCCATGGGGACCTGAACTTTAAAGTTACAACAGTAAGGGATGGGGGGCTGTAAAAAAAGCTAAATTATGATTAAAGCTGGAGCATTATGCATACCTAAGACTGCACTTGTAACACCATTTCTGGGTCCCACTCTTTAAGCACATGTGTATTCACTGCACTCTGACACCAGCAGCCAATCACAGAAGCCCACTTTCTGTGACAGCGTCTATGATTGGCTGTTGCACTCCCACCCATTGTGTCCGTGGTTGCCAACGGTAATGAACATGCCATCATAGGGGTGTAAAAATAAATAATTAAAAAAAATTGCATAGGACTCCAACATATTTTGTATTCTCAGCATATGTGTAGCAACCAGCTACCGGCTGCCATGCCCAGCTGCCTGGTTTTACCTTGGCTTGCAATCAAAAATACAGAGGAGCCTATTATTATTATATTTTAATGAAATAAATAATGTTAAAAAAATGCTTGGGCTCTGCCCTATTTTTGATGGCCAGGCAGCTAGGAGCTGGTATTCTCAGTGTGGTGAGGCTAATAATTATTGGACGTCCCCCCAGGCTACAGAATAGCAGCCTGCAGCTGCCCAAGAAATTGGTGCATTCATTAGCATTCGCAAATTTCTGCCAGTTTACTTGGGTCATACCAATACCCTGGTGCAGTGGCATTTAGGTGACAGGTCAATCACAGCTGAGTATTGACTGCTGTCATTAAGGTCTAAATTGGTAATGTCAGGGCTATGGGCCTCACTACGCTAAAATACTAGCACCCAGCTGCCTGGTTTTGCCTTGGCTAGCAAACAAAAATAGACCGAAACCTACTGATTTTTTAAACTATTTATTTAAATAATTAAAAAAGTTGACTCCCCTGCAGCTGGGGGTGGCAGCTTGTAGTTGGCTGCTTTTTTTGCTCTAAGAATCTAAAATACGGCGGAGCACTAGACAAACTTCTTTTACCTATTTATTTTACACCCCTATGACAGCAAGCTCGTTGCCAATGGCAACCAATCACAGATGCCAGCACAGTGGGTTGCTGCCAATCACAGACAATGTCACAAATAGAGGGCATCTGTGATTTGGCTGTTAGAGCCAGTGCAGTGAATAAAGATGGAGTTAAGGAGCGAGTCCCAAAAGCTGTGTGCCTGCAGCTGCCGGAGACTCAGTAACTATAATGCTCCGATTTAATCATTTTGATTATTTGTACAGCCCTTCCAGCCAAACAGTACAGTAACCCAGACTTCTCAGAGAAGTCTGTGTTTGGGGTCTGTGCCGGAACAACAGGTGTTCGATATGGACCTCAGGTTCACCCATTCACTTATAAAAGCTATATCTGCACAGTGGAGTTGAAAAGAAAAATAATGGTATGCTCTGAGGAGGTATAAGAATAAAATACAAGCAAAAACTTATAACTTTAGAAAAGTTCACAAAATGTTGTGAAATTATCATGCATTTGACTTTTTTGGTTATTTATGTATACCTCATGATATGTGATAAAACTATGATAATACAGCTCCCCCAGTTAGGTACAGAGAGCCGCTGTCAATCAGCAGGAGTTTGTTTGTCCTGCTCCTTCCACAAAGCAGAGCAAGAAAAAGCCGCTGCTTTTTACCCAGCCATACTGTCCCAGGCAGGAGTGGGCTGTGACCACTGTGTGCCAGCAGTGAATGGCGCCATGCTCAACAGGCAGACAGAGTGCTGTGCAAATTAATTGGGACAAAGCATTTTTGTAAGTAAAATCGTAAGTTGGTTGCCAATCAGTGCTTCAAGCCAGTTTTAACTGCTTTGAACAGTGTGAGTGTACAACCTTGAATAACAAAATGTGGTTTGACTGGTTTAAGTCAGAAAACAACAGCTAGCTGCCCCCTCTGCTTCAGTTGACGGGTTGTTTCTGTGAGGAGTGGTTTAGTGTACTTTTTCTCTCAGTGTGATTCGTGCCTGTAACAATGGATGTTACTCCACGGAAGAGGTCTACAATTATTACTCTTAATGAACATACAATTTTGACTGTAAGAGAAATCGCTTCCACCGTTGGTATTGGAAAATCTACCATTTCAAGAATAATTGCACACACAATGAAACTGGATCATTTTCTCCAAAACAAACAGGGAAATGTGGAAGAAAAAGGAAAACGACACCAAGAACTGATAAAACACTTATCAGAAATAGTAAAATGAATGCAAGAAAAACTTGCTTTGGCCCAATTAATTTGCACAGCACTGTAGGTGGCAACTACTTGCCTGTTAGTGCTTGGGCACATTTTTTGAACTCTTGGATATAGCCTTTAACCAAAGAATGGAATATTTTAGTTAAAACATAAATATATGTTGCTGGGCATGACACTCTCCATTTATCCATATTACCAGAAATTCTGTGATATGCTAAAATTCATAATTTGATACAACCGTTTTATTACAAAGACCATATAATGTGCAGACGTAATACTGATTGAGTTTCAACTGCTCATATGTCTGGTATTTGCCATCCATTGCTTCTAATATGGTAAATTGTGATAAAAAGATAAAGATGAAAAAGAAACTTTGGCAACATCTTCTAGAGTTAGTTATCCATAAATAAGTTTAATACATACATCTGTAGTACATATGTAGGAGACTGAATTTGATAAGAAACTTTCCCTTTAAATTGCTGAACTCATTAAAGCTATAAAAATCCTATCTTAAGATAGTGGTATGCCAGAATGAAGACAATTTTTTCTTGAAGGCATTACTAAATGAACAGATAAGTATAGTTATATAATGCCTATGAAAAAAATGAATTCAGCAAGTTTGAAGAACAGTTAATGCAAGAAAATAATATCTATAAAACAAAACACTAATCAGTTCCAGAGTCTTCCCTTTGCCACAGAAAATAAAATCTCTATTTGCTGACTGTGCAGAATCAAGGCATATTTGATGTACACTGTATGATTAAGTTGTAATCTAATGTGCGGCTCTTCTGTATGTAATAGTTTACATCCAAGTAAAACAGCATCAATATGGTTTCAACAACCTAAATGTCATGCTTAACTCATGTTTCAATTAAAATTATGCTAACTAAATCTCTGGCTGGATCTGAAATTAAAAATAAAAGTTTTGATTACGTCCTTCATGAAATCATGTGCTCCTAGATTGAAAAAATATGTCATTTAGAAGGTCGGAATTGATCACTTTCTACATTTACTGCCTTCATTGCCACAAGAACCCAGTTTTCAAGCAACAGTGAAGAACGAAATTGTCATGATTTGCAAAAAATTATATGGTCTATGACACCCCTCATTTTATTGAACAGCCACCATCGATCAAACATTGATGGCCTAGTGGTGTCCAAGCCGATAAACCTTTTGCAGTGGTTAGGTGACAAATTCTAGATCGCGGGAGTCCAAACAGCTGCATCTAATTTTTAACTTCATCAGTCCCAATAAATGAAGCAGAAGGCCAATGGATCGACCACTGCTTCACTTCAACTTCTCTTAGCTGCGGCTTCGGTTTGGCTAAGGGACTAGGATCCCAGTTTGTTGACATCCCAGCAGTTGAACCATTAATAATTTTGCAATTAGTGAATAGGTGATAAATGCTTTTCACTGGCACAACTCCTACAGTAGACGGCCTGAAAAAACCCTTTAAATTAAAAAGAGTTTTTTTGTGCACACAAGTAGACACAGTAAACTCTTTAATCTCAACAGAAGTGTAGGTTCAACTAGTGGTCATAGTGGTCCCAAGAGTAAGATATTTACTGATTGGGCATTAGGTATGACTACTACTAAAGGGGTTTTCTCATCCTGACATCCACTTAATATACTAGCTTTTAGAGTATATAGATATCATAAAACAGTCCCCAATTTGTAGAGAAGGGCAGTCGGCAACCAGACTGCAAAGTAGAAGAGCAGCAGGTGAGCCAGTTGGAGCAGTGTGATGTCATAAAGATATAAGGTTAGACCGTCTGTTAATGACAGAATTGACCAGATTTTGCATTATTTTTACTGTTAAGCGAATATACTCATTACCATTCGTTACTTGCATGACTAGTATGATATGAGAGATATTTGGCACTAGGCAAGTATTGCTGGTGCTCAAGAATGATATGTTGATCGTGAGCAATCTGACACAAATTGGAGGCTCCCTTCAGTAAACAATAGGAGCTGGAACTCCAGTGAGAGCCTCTTGATTGGATGGCTGTCTGTGTGTGGGCGGAACCCATCACTAATTGACATGTATTAGGTTCATTACTCTTGATGAGCACTCGAACAATATGAGGTGCTCTACGCAAGTAATCTGAACCTGAATATTTTACTTTTCACTCAACACTAATTAGTTTCTCTCCTCGTGTACCACTGGTACAAAGAGGTTCCTACTGATTTGAAAGTCTGCAATTTGGGCCTTCCTCTATTATCCAGAGCAGAGAACAAATAGCAACATTGAAGGTTTTTCTATGTGTTACATTCATTTGAATGGTTGCATTAACTGAGCAGGCTGTGGCAACTTTCTCTGGAAACCTTGTCATAACCCTTAAAAGCCAGACCACTGCAAAACAACCCCCTAAAGAGAATCTGTCACCAGATTTAATAATACAAACTGTACTAAAGAAATGTCAGATCAGTTGAGGATGCTGTTCTTACTTTCAAAATCTATGTCAGAAACAAGGCTGTGGAGATGGAGTGGAGGAGTTGTATCCATTTTGGTGAAGTCTGAGTCAGTGTCAGATTCAGGGAAATTGAGGAGTCAGAGTTGGATATGTGACTTAGTAACTTCACAGTCATGGTTGTGGGGTCAGAGTCGTGCAGTCGGAGTTGAATTCAGGGAAATTGAGAAGTGTAGTAGGATGTTTGGCTTACTGATTCCACAGCCCTCGTTAGAATGACTGTATTTCCTTTCTGAAAGTTTAAACCTAGTAAGAGAGTGAAAACGTTAATGGGTCCAAGTTTATTCACAGCTCAAGTATTGCTCACCTATATTGACTGACAAGCCGTAGCTTGTACTGAGCCGTCTGAGATTACATCAGCAATACAGAGGGTGGACACTGAAGAACCTGTCAGTAGGAATAAGTCAGCAGAGTTATTTCAGCTTGTGAATAAACTTTGTCTCATAAGTGAAATCCCTTGCTGATATCAATTTTCAAAGTAAGTACGCCGTATAATGTTTACAAGATGTGTTTAATAATATTCAAGTAATTCATAATCTGCTGACAGCTCAGTTTTAACGGGAAACTGGCAGCAGGTTTTTGCTAATTGATCTTAGAGCAGCATAATGTAGGGACTAAGAGCCTGATTACAGTGATGTATCACTTATTAGGTAGGCTGTGTGCTGTACTGTGTGCTGTAATTTTAATACAATCAGTATTTATCAGTAGGGGATTATCACTATAGGGCTAAGTATCTCATGCCAGGCAGTCCAGATAATCTGTAACTCTGCCCCCCACCACTGATTGGCAGCATGCTGGAAATTTATAATGTTCAGTGGAAGCTGCCAATCAGGGGTGTGGGCGAATTATACACAGCCAGCTCAGCATTCATAGCACTGCTATATGTACAATGGAAAAAAAGGGATTTTATCGCAACTCCACCAAGCAGTCCAGTAAGTGATATATGCCTGGAATCAGGCACTCTGCTCCTACATAATGGTGTTCTTAAACTACTTAACGAAAACCTGATAACAGATTAACTATAGAGGAATATTTTTGAAGTAAATATATATATATATATATCCTAGATGGTGGCCCGATTCTAATGCATCGGGTATTCTAGAATATAGAAATAGAGATTACATGGGGAAGGCGGTGGGGGCTGAATTGGGAGGAACTTTGAAGAAGGAGCAGCGGGGGAAAGGACGGCGTGGCAGAGGGGAGGAGGGAGGACAGAGCAGCAGGGGGGAGGAGGATGGAGGACAGAGGAGGTACCAACGGGGAGTGGGAGGATGTAGCAGCACCGGCAGGGGGAGGAAGGAGCAGCAGGGGGAGGATGGAGCACAGAGCGGCGGGGGAGGAGGTTGGAGGACAAAGTGGCGGGGTGGGGAAGGACGGAGCAGCACATGCAGGGGGAGGATGGAGTGGCAGAGGGGAGGAGGACAAAGGAAGGAGGAGGAAGTAGTGGGGTGGGGGAGGATGGAGTGGCACAGACAGTGGGAGGATGGAGGATGGAGTGTCGGAGGGGAGGCGGACAAAGGAAGGAAGAGGAAGCGGTGGGGTGGGGGAGGACGGGAGTGGCAGGGGGAGGATGGCGCACAGAGCGGCGGGGAGGAGGAGGACGGAGAACAAAGCGGTGGGTTGGGGTATGACAGAGCAGCACAGGCAGGGGGAGGATGGAGGATGGAGTGGCGGAGGACAAAGGAAGGAGGAGGAAGCGGTGGAGGAGGGTGGAACGGCACAGGCAGGGGGAGGACGGAGCACAAAGCGGTGGGAGGAGGAGGACGGAGGACAAAGCGGCAGGGTGAGGGAGGATGGAGCACTGTACGGCAGCTCAGTGGTTAGCAGAGTATACAGGGGCTCAGTGGTTAGCAGAGTATACGGTGGGTCAGTGGTTAGCACTGCACGGTGGCTCAGTGGTTAGAACTGCGCGGTGGCTCAGTGGTTAGCACTGCGCGGTGGCTCAGTGGTTAGCACTGCGAGGTAGCTCAGTGGTTAGCACTGCGCGGTGGCTCAGTGGTTAGCAGTGAGTGTGGTGAAAGTGGTCAGCGCGGTCAGCGCAGTGCTGTGGGCAGAATGGTCAGCACAGTGCCGTGGGCAGAGTGGTCAGCGCAGTGCCATGGGCATAGTGGTCAGTGCAGTGCTGTGGGCAGAGTGGTCAGTGCAGTGCCGTGGGCAGAGTGGTCAGCGCCGAGACACACATACACTCACTCACTCACTCACACACACTGTCCGCTATACTTACCACCGGCCCTGCGTCTTCCCCGCTTCCGCCTGGATCCTCAGTCGACATGTCGCCGCCCCCGGAGGACTGGATCCAATATGGTGTCCGGGAAGTCTCGCGAGACTTCCTGATGCCATCTTGGACAAAATATGTCGCCGCCCCTCGAGGACTGGATCCAATATGGCGTCTGGGATATCTAGCGAGACTTCCCGGACGCCATATTGGATCCAGTTGTCTGGGGGCGGCGACATGTCGACTGAGGATCCAGGTGGCGGCGGGGAAGACGCAGGGACGGTGGTAAGTATAGCGGACAGTGTGAGTGTGTGTGTTTGTGTGTGTGTATGTATGTGTGCGGACAGCCATATTAGAACTAGACGTAGCATACAGTTACATCCTGACGGAAGTAGCCTTAGGGTTTTATTATAATAGATATTCCAATTTAAACATACGGTAATTCCATTATGAGTAACATGAGTCTGATTTGTTCACTAGGTTATTATAAAACAAATTGTGGGCATTGTGACCCAGCAGTAAAATGTGTCAATACATTACCAACAATTATTGCCAACTTTAGTAATTTAAAAACAAATAACTACCGTAAATTACTTCCGAATAGTGAAATATTATAGAAAAAGTCACCATATCTCTACCTTTACTGCACTATATGGCCAAATATATTTTCCAATATAAAATGTATACTATTATAATACAATGTCTAATGTAATACAAACATGTACTAAGTTATAGCTTAAAGAAGACAAATATTTTGCTTCTTGATACTTATCAATCAGTGGAATATTAAATTTTTCAGGGAAAGCACAAATGTAGGTGACAGGAAATGATACTTCTTATCTTTTAGACTGTCAAACATGGTTCAATAACGAACATTCGCTGAGTAAGTACAGTGAATCCCTTAAGAAAATTCAATTCTCACTATTTTTTCTGTCGAAGAGAGCACTTATATTTCCCAAACAGTTTAAACTCTGTGTAATGTGATGAGAAATCAAAAAATCTGACACAAAATAAAAAAGCTAATAAAGGGACATTTGAAATGTTTTCACTGTAAAACATCCTGCCAAGTGGGTTTAACATTCATCTTCAGGATGTCACCGGCTTCAGTGAGCTTATGAGAGTTGATACAATGTCTTGATAATATGATATACTTTTTGCAAAGAAAATTACTTTCATGATCCATAGGCTTTATTTGTCCGTACAAATTGTAGAAACTTTGTATTTTACAATAAATATATAACAGATCTATTACAGCTGAATATGTAGCTCATTTTAAAGACCTGTGGCTTTGAGACATTTAGACTAATTAATTGTCAAAAAAATAAAAATATAATATTCACTATTCCAGTGTTACCTGTCCTAATCGCATATTCTTATCACCCCCCACAAGCACTAAAACCCTGGCCCTCGCTCATACATGTGGGTGTGGACTAACTGAGCCACAGACTGGGCTTAACCTGGAGGGGAATACTTAAGTGCCTACCAGATATTCACCAGA
The DNA here is from genome assembly GCA_033576535.1 of Allobates femoralis. Taxonomy (NCBI): domain Eukaryota; kingdom Metazoa; phylum Chordata; class Amphibia; order Anura; family Aromobatidae; genus Allobates; species Allobates femoralis. Next base: position 567,225,852 of record JARQOC010000002.1, on the reverse strand, counting down.
GCCTCTGATAGTCAAGTTAGACTTGGCTGCCAGTAGGCACCAAGTACCTCTCCAGGGCAGTCCCTGGACTGCAGCAGTTGACCCCAGGAGTCAGGGACACAAGTACAGGACTCAAGGAAACAGGCGAGATTGGATCGGAATTACAGGCATGGTGGATACTGGTAATGGTTTAAATGGAACGGCTGATTCAGACAGGATTGCTGGATCAGACAGGACAACAGCTTCAGACAGGTTAGGCAGTAACTGGGGTAAAAACTGGACCATGGGTTCAGGTATATGGACAGGTTCTGGTTCAGACAAGCAGGACACGTTTGGCTTCAGGAAAGATAAAAGTTCAGAGGGACCTGTAAACAAACTATAGTTTGCATGTTGGCATCTCTGCCAGGGAGAGTAACCATCCAGGGACACTGTGTTACACCCTCTTAACATTAAATTCTATTGATATTTGAGAAGTTTCTGTACAAGAGTATGTAAGGTCTCGACGAACTTATAGCACATGCACTGCGATATCCAATACTTCTTCAAAGTCGGAAGGCCCTGCCTACCTTGAAAAGGCTCGTGAATTCAGCGTTTATGTCAGTAATAAAATGATGTGATGACTGGAAGGGTAATAGTGAACAACGGAAGGCATGGAGGTGACCTGTAAGGTGGATTTAAGAATTTTTTTAGTTTCTAACCTTTTATGACCTTTACTGGCCAAGAAAAATGGTGGCCACTTGCTCGCCATTTTACAGAATATGCTCGGAAGCAAATTACAAAAAATTTAGTTTTTAGCGAATGCTGATTTTTAAATATTTGTGTAGAATTCTGTTCTACTCTCATATATGTGCTCATCTCTGTAATTAATACATTACTTTCTTGCGCTACAAAAATACAAAATGCTTGTTTTGCAGTCCCACACTTCAGGCGTAGGGACTAGAAATAAGCATATCCGATAAAATTTCAATTCATCCAATCAAGTGGATTTTACTGGGCAATTTGATTTGCATCTGATTAATCCTATGCAAATTGAATGTCAATTAATAACCTAAGTGGTCTGGAGAGACCCCAAAGCTAAATAAATGCAAGATGTGGAGCCAACTCCCCAAAATAAATACTCACCTAACAGCTCTCCACCGCTGCTAACTGTCCCCAGTACAGTCCTCATCTTTCTACTGCCACGCTCTGAAATCCTGGACATCTTCATCTTAGGCGAGATTTATGGCTGCAACTAGACCTGAAATGTCCTGGTGCATTTCCTGGGCTAAGCTGGAGGAGCTGGCCTAGAAGGTATCTTAAGAAGATAGCTTAGCATATCAAGACATTGCTGCGATCTTTTGATGCACAATATACATTGATATCATGGTCCTAATCGCAGTTCCAGCCTAGTGTGAAATGATCCGAGGTTTCAGGGCCTGGGGTGCAGCCACTGAAAGAAGAAGCATGGTGAAACATACATGGAAGAGTGAGCAGCGGAGGTGGCTCAACATGTGAGCAGTGAATTGATCTAAAAAAATCTGCATTCTGGAGAATGTGGATTTTTTTTTTTCAAATTCAACTAGAATTCAATTCTACTCCAATATATTAATCTAAGCATAGTAGGGACTATAGTATCAGTGTCAATAGAAAGTGAACAGTGATTGTAACTAACTCTTGTGTATGGTAGGCAGCTAGGTGCTAAAATACTTGAGCTAAAAGTTTTATGTCTGCACAATATTCTCTAAAGGAATGTTCCTTTTTACTGAGAAACTCATTATGGCTCACAAAAAGAAAAATTAAATGCAAAAAACTGCTCAAGGGTCATTATTCCCATCATTGCCTTCCATGGTTGAGACAGGAATATTTACTTCAGTACTGACCACAGGAGACAGGGGCTATAAAATAGCCAAGTGCATCTGTGCTACCATTTTCACAACTACCGTAAACACAAATGCGAGTTACAGAATTAGCACAGAAAGCACAGGACTTACGCCAACAGCGGTACTCACTTTGCAATACTTTTCCTGTAAACCCAACATTTCCATTGGAGTTAAACAAAAAGAATATTGCAGATGCACCCAACTGTTTTTGTAACCCTGCTGGGACCTAGGTGCAGCTACTCCTATCCCATCAATGGAAGGCAGAGAGTGGAATAACCCTTTAAGAGCAGTCAAGGGAGGGAATTCTGTGAAAGATGTTTTAAGTTGTAGTGTCCAGAGTATGTGCTAAGTGACAGGGGGAAGATTCCAACAAGAGACACCACCTACAATAGGGTAAGGGTAGACTGTTAAGTGAATCTTGCCTCAGATGGTGGAAATAGTAACTACGACTCTGCTAAAAAGAAATAGATATAGAAGACAAGCAATAAGGTAAAAAAGTATAGGCAAACAAGGCTGCACCATTTAGGCACTGCAAAGCAAAGTTGTTGTGTCCATTAAGTGCTATTGGATAGCAATCTCCCAATATAGCAGCTCATCTACAGATGCATAACTTTTATGTAAAGGTACTGAATGGTAATGAACACTTTCATTGCATGCACTAATATGGAAGATTTTCCCATCTGTATTTGTGCAGATATCTTCATCACCTGAGGAGTAAGGGATGCATCCAGATTGGCTAAGACGGCATTCACTATGATATGACCCTTCATCATGCCACCTGGGAAAGCAGTGTTGTAGGGCTTGTATAGCCTATATAAAATCAGTCTGTATCTTCTGCTAAGGGTTAGAGTGATAGAATTCTTCTGATATTTGGTATACAGCAAACACATTAACATCTGTTTAGTAAGGCTGCTTTCACACAGCGTTTTTCTGCAATCCGATGCTGTCCATTGAAAATCGGACAGCATCGGATCCGATTTTGGCCCCATGTTATCCTATGGGCACGGATCAGATTTGCCCTTATTGGCATCCGATTTTTGTCAGATCCGATTCTGTCCGGTTTTTTGCTGTGCCCAAAATTGCAGACTGCTGCGATTTTGGGCACAGCGGATCAAATCGGACCGAATTGGATCCCACCTGATCCGCGCCAAATAACATGGGGCCTTTGGAGCACGGGTCCGAGGAAAGAGGTGATTGTTCCTCGGACCCGATTTTAGTGTACTGAGCATACTCAGTACACTAAAATAGCTCTGTGCCATCTAATTTCACAATGTATATTTATACATTGCAGAAGTGAAATTAAGTGAAAAAAAGGGTTAAAAATAAAAAAACCTTTATCCTCACCTATCCACAAGTCCCCTGGCACCTCCAGCTATCTTCTTCTAGGACCTGGCGTGGCGTCACAGTCACATGACCGGAGACCCGGTTCGCTTTCAGCTATCTTCTTCTAAGACCTGGAGGGATGTCACAGTCACATGACCGGTTACCGCGGTAATCGGTCATGTGACTGTGACATCACGCCAGGTCCTGTGGATCAGAAGGAGACAGCTGGAAGCGCCGTGGGAGTCGTGGATAGGTGAGAATAAAGATTTTTTTTATTTTATAAGGTCTGGAAAAGGGGGACAAAGAGGGGACAAAGAGGAGGACAAAGAGGGGACATAGAAGAGGACAAAGGAGGGGACAAAGAGGGGAGAAAGAGGGGACAGATGGGAAAAAGAGGGAGCAGAGAGAGGAGGGGAGAAAGGTGACAGGAGGGGGACGAGGAGACAGGAGGAGGAGGAAGAGGAGGAGAGAGGATCCAAACTGATGCTGCAAAATATCGGATAGGCATCCGATTGGAGGCATCAGTTTGGATCCGTTGCTGTCCGAGGGGACCTGCAAAAAGTCGGATCCCCTCGGACAGCACAAAAACGCTGTGTGAAAGCAGCCTAAAATTATTTTTTAGTTCAGTGTCAGATTGTTATTGCAAATAATATTTATACTATTAAACAAGTAAGGAGAAAAAATTAGAAAAACAAACCAAGGTGTATATAAAAGATTCACCATTTAAAATGTAAGCTCTATTATTCCAAAGTTTACTGTCATATAATGTAACACACAAATCTAGAACTATGAGCATTTGCTCAGGAGAACCTTGGTCAGCAAACCCTCTCGGAGAGATGGATTTATCCCTCAGGCGATACTTTGAGAGACTTTCCCTCTTAACATGTCTTTTAAATGTATCTTGTTAACAGACATTACTATCAACAGGAGTTAGGACAAAGCCATCTAATCTTTGCATACAATTCCAAATGGCCATATGTTACAAACACTTATATGACTGTTACTTAACAAGGCTAAATAGCATGTTGTCAGACTGTAGACACTTTTAATCAGATAATCCTAACAGTATGTGGAAAGCGAGGCAAAGGAAAAATCTGCTGTAACAAAGACACAGTTACAGTTCACCTTCAGTGAAGAACAATAATGCATTATTAAATTCACTTTCCTGCTCAGTGGTTACACTTAGCTGACCACAGCAAATTTGCTTTCTGCCTGGTCTTCACAAGTTGGCAGAAAAATAGATTCTGTCACATTTAGTGGGTTCTGAAAATGACAGGATGCCTCTCATGGTTCAACTATAAACCATAATCTTTCACAAGTAAATATAATTACAAATGCCTTTTGTCACGTATTTCTTCAGAAAGATATTATGTAGGGAATATTGTTGCAGCAAATATCAGCAGAAGCTCAAATGTCAATATAAGAAGAAGTGATACTGGACAAAGGATTTTATGGATGATTTTACCACTTGTTCAGGATTTAGATTGTAATATTATGAACTGGAATTCTGTCTATTCTATCTATCTATCTATCTATCTATCTATCTATCTATCTATCTATCTATCTATCCATCTATCAATTGAAACTTTTGAGCAGCACCAAAACCGGGTGCAAATCTATCCATCTATCTAAATAATACAACTTTAAATTTAGATTTTTAGGAGCAAAAAAATATTTGCATTTATACAAGATATTCAAGATGATTGTCTATAAAATGAAGGTAGTCTCATGCAAGGTAGCTGCAGTTGGCGGTGAGATGTGGAGCCTGTAAGTAAGGTTGTGTGCACACAACTTGCAGGAATAGGCGGGGAACACAGGGAGACTGCAGCCACCCTGTACTCATGATCTGTGTTTTGTGCGGAGTGGCTTTTCCCTGCATTCACCCACTGGAGATCTTTTCTGAATCCACAGCATGTTCATTTCATGCAGAAGTGTGGCAACCCGCACCACAGGTGAAAACACGCTGCGGTGGGGAGGAACACAGTGAGCATTGGATTACTCTAAATACGGTCCACTTTGCTTGTACTGTACAACACAGCGTTTTGGGTGCAGAGGCAATACGCTGGATCCAAAATGCTACGATTCCTGATCGTGAGCACACACCCTAAAAAGTTTAATACATTGTTACCCTTTTGCTTTCCACTCTATCTATCTATTTATTCTATCTATCTTTCTTTCTATTTATCTATCTATCTAATCTATCTATCTATCATCTATCTATCTATCTATCATAAAGTGAACAAAATAAATGTTTGATACCTTGCTGATTTTGTATGTTTTCCCACTGACATGAACAGTCTATAATTTTAAAGAGGATCTGTCACCAAACCAGGCATGGTGATCTAATTACAGCACTGGATACAGCATGTCTCCAGCATGCAGACAAGGGGTCACCCAGCACTTGAGCAGCCCTGTACCCCGAGATAATACAGTTAGAAAACTTACATGCTGCAGCCATTAAGGAGGTGGCTAGGGGCTGCAGCCAAGCATTTAAACAGAGTTTTTTTTCTCTCCCGTGTAGCCCTGCCCCTCAGGGGGCGGGGCTAATGGACTTTCTGGGAGAGTGAAAAAAAAAACTCTGTTTAAATGCTGCAGACAGGGAGAGAATGATTGGCAGCGGTGGGCAGATTAAACAGGCAGGGGGTGTGAATCTGCCCTTGGCTGCAGCCCCTAGCCACCTCCTTATTGGCTGCAGCATGTAAGTTTTCTAAGTGTATTACCTCGGGGTACAGGGCTGCTCAAGTGCTCTTTAAGGGTAGGTTAATTGTAACAGTGAGAGATAGATTATCAAAAATAAAATCCAGAAAATCACATTGTCTAAATTATATAAATAAATTTGCATTTGCAATAGAGATTAGGGATGGGCGAGTCTACTCGCTAGGACTCGTTACTCGGTGAGTAGTAAGGGACTCGCAGGACTCGGTACTCTGCGAGTTTCCCAGCGATTACTCGCACAGTAACAAGTCCAATGCAAGTCAATGGCAATCCTAGTTTTGTCAGAGTTTACTTTTTCTCACACGCTGGACTCACTATATCACATCGCTATGTAGCTTGAATCTCCCCAAATCGTTTAAACAATCGAACCGCTTCACGGATACCCGCTGTCAGCAGCGAGTCTGAGCGAGTATGAGCGAGTCTTAGCGATTCTGAGCGAGTCTACGAATCCGAGTCCTGTATTCTGTATTCGGGACTCGCGAATACAGAATCTGTTATGTTCCGACAAAGCTTCCGAGACAGCCTAGCGTGTTAGGTCAGAAAACTTGTGAAGATGGACAAGCATGTTAGCCAATCATATTCAGTATTGCCACAGCCATGTTGGTTGTGGCAGGACTATGATTGGCTTCTGTCCATCGTGATGCCTATGTCATGTATGAGAGGCGAGGCTGTATATAAGCCTTGCCACCGCCATTTTCTCCACATTCCTGTGAGATCTGACCTAGTGCAGGGTGAGGTAGATGCTGGAGCAGATCATAGGGAGTGTCAGTCAGTGTAGGGAAACTTAAAAATTCCTTATATTTAACCCAAACAGCTCTTCTAAGAGCTCCCAGGAGGACAGAGGAGTACTTTGTAGAGGACTGTAGGCAGGCAGGCAGGGAGGTGCAGCCTTACAGTGCACACAGGACCGACCTCATAGCTTAGCTTACTCACTCAGCTGTCCTAATAGCTGAAGTCAGAGGCTTAGCTGAGGTACTATTTTCTATTTTTTTGCACCTGATAGATTTTGGGTCATAATAACCCCTTCAGTTTTCTTTTCTCTGTGGCAGACCAGTGCGTTGCTGCTCTCCTAGCTGCAAATAGCACGTACGCCACGTACTTGTGCGACTACTTGTGCGCACTTAATAATTTTTGCAGGGGCACTTAATAATTTTTGCAGGGACTAGTGTGCTGCTACACAGACAGGGACACATTTCTTACTTAGGCTGCCTTCACACTGGCGTTCCCCTCTGCAGCGTTCTGCGGAGGGGAATCGTCATGTGTGCGCAGCCAGCGCAAGCCCCTATGTTTAGAATAGGGACGCACGGTGCTGCGCTTGACAGCGCAGGACCGTGCGCACCCATTCACTCCCATATGTGATCTGTGCGCAGGCGGATGCCTGCGCACAAATCACACACTCTCGCCCGCACCAGGAACGCAACATGTCGCGTCCCTGGTGCGGACGAGACTGTGTGATCTGTGCGCAGGCATCCGCCTGTGCACAGATCACATATAGGAGTGAATGGGTGCGCACGGTCCTGCGCTGTCAAGCGCAGCACCGTGCGCTCCCATTATAAAGATAGGAGCTCGCGGCCGCTGCGGGGTCCGCAAATGTGAACCTAGCCTTAAGGTACACTTTTAAAATATAACCTTTAATAAATATTTGTTAAAATAACAAAAAAGTGTTCTCCCACACCTAGTGTCTATAAAACATACATTACAGACAGGGATGGGACAATATCCCTATTAAACCCTGTCTCTTGTTCTCTTGTTATCATATAATTTGGATAAAAACCACAGCAAAAAACTGTTGCGAGTGGGGTTTCCAAAACGGCAATGCGAGCGCTTTCCGAGACATCTGCGATTTGTAAATCGCACATTACTCGCTATTACTCGCTTCCCCATTCATTAACATTGGACTCGCTAGACTCGCAACGAGTCCCGGGCTCTGACTCGCTAGAGTCAAGCGATTCCGAGTAATTTAGGACTCGCCCATCACTAATAGAGATATAAGTATTTGATCCCCTATCAACCATCAGGATTTCTAGCTCCTACAGACCAGTTAGACACTCTTAATCAACTCATTGCCTGCATTAAAGACGGCAGTCTTAAACTGTCACCTGTATAAAAGGCTCCTGTCCACACACTCAATTAATCAGTCAGACTCTACCCTCTACAGCATAGGCAAGACCAAAGAACTTTCTAAGAATGTCAGAGAAAACATCCTAGACCTGCACAAGGCTGGAATGGGCTACAAAAACCATAATAAAGAAACTGGGTGAGAAGGAGACATCTGTTGGTGCAATAGTAAGAAAATGGAAGAAATACAAAATGAGTATCAATCGACATTGATCTGGGGCTCCATGCAAAATCTCACCTCGTGGGGTATCCAGGATCATGGCGTGACGCGATTTAACCCCGCCCCTTTCATGACGCGGCCAGGCTCTTAGAAGCTGAGAGGGGCGTGCATAATTACAAGGCAGCAGAAGACAGGCCCCACCCATTGCGGCTTCCTCAGAAACGGAGAACTCACACAGGACAAAGTAATATAACTTTTTCTCTACTTTACAAAAGCGATTTTTTTCTGCAAAAGGGATGGCTAGAAATTATAAGTTAAGATAATGATAAGAGGGGGTGCAGGACAGGTCTAAAGATACGGGGGGGTCAGTTTGTGGGTTTAGGATCACTTTAAGTGACAAAAGTCTTTAGATAGCTAAAGTCCAATCAGAAGAGCGAGGCACATTTAATGTGCTACATGCAACAAAATTTTGATGACGTTTGTGTGGCATCCCACTGGTCGATATGCCACACAGGGGTACTGCACACATATAAGAGTGTGTAGTATCTCTGTGACTAGAGAATTGGGATGTCACATAAGGGACTCTCACAACACTCATTCACACACACACACACACACCCTAAAGTAGGGGACCGTGGGTGGACCCGCTGCAGGGAGGACCCAATCCCATGGGAGGAGGTTAGAAGGGTAGAAAAGTGTGTGGGTGGGAAGAACAGTGAGAACAGAAGAGTGAGAACAGAAGAGTGAGAAGTGTTAGTGAGTGGAGAGCTCCATTGGTGAATGAGAAGTGCAGGATGGCGGAGAAGCCGTTGGGACAGAGGGAGATCCTAGGGGCACCAGGTAGTGTGGTGCGCCCGAATCCGGACCTGGTATGACTACTGACCGGAGGGATCTGGTCTCGGAACAGAGGACCGGCTCTGAACACGGTGCAGGAGTTTATCCCCGAGCCGTTAAACCGAAGTCCCGAGCTTCTAGAGGAAGTCATGCCCGAACACCTGGTGCATCCTTAAAAAGGCATACCAAATAGGGTCAGGTGGACCCGGAGAAGGGTCCTCCGCAGAGGACCCGTGGGAGCCTACTCGAGGCTCTGTGCACAGGAGCGCTTCAAGGAAGACAGGAGAGGGCGCAGTGAGGGACCAGCAAGGAACGGTTGGCACACCACCGAGGGTCCTAAGTGAGTTATCCCAGTTCCCTGGTGACTACCCAGGCCAGAAAGACCCGAAAGACTGTACCATCTTTGACCTGTCTAAAGTCCTGCCAATAAACCCGTGCAGAGTTGAAGACAATGTGACATACTTTATTTGCCTGCGCCTGGAGAGCCGCACACTTGCTGCATTGAGAAGTCTGGTAACAAGGTTGTGTGGTAAGCTGCCTCCCTGTGTAAAAACAACTACTACAACTGCCCCAGGGATCCCTCTCCACCTACGGGGAGCATAACCATCTTGCTGCCCCACCATCACCACGGAGGACTGTCCCGCAGCACCAGTAACATTACCGTAACTGTAGGTGGCGTCACAAAACACTTTTATTTAATTTTTATTGACTGTTTTTCCCCTTTTTAAGCGACCACCAAGGCGACAGGACAGGGCAACAGGCCCCAGTGACATCACCTGCGAACTAAACGCCCAGGATCGGGTACCCCACGGCCATGGGGTGAGTCATTTACACCAAGAAACTGTTTTTACCTCAACATAACGTAACTCAGCGCTGGGTTCACTATATATTAAGGGGACTGAGGAGTTATGAGAGCCTGTAACTGTCTCTAACAACAGCCGCTGGAGGTGAGCTCCAATCAATGCTGTTAACCATTTAGATGTTGCTGTGAATTTGTGACAGCAGCATTTAGCTAGCTAGAGTGGCTGTTTGCAATGCACACCAGCTTCCATTGACTGCATGCGACATGATCATGGCCATAAATGGGTTATCATGCCTGCCAGGATGCTGCTGAATGACTTTGTTGCTGCCATCTCAATACTCCTGTGAGGGTAAGCCACTACTTCAGCATTAAAAGAGACCAAGATTTTCACTATATACTGTGATATTAAGTTAACCAGGATAAGTGATAAGATGACCACAAGTTCAGGTCCCTTAACCCCTTAAGGATCAAGTCACTTTGTACGTTAATGAGCAAACCTCATTTTTCAATTCTGACCAATGTCACTTTATTTGTTAATAACTCTCTAACGTTTCAACAAATCACAGTGATTGTGAGATTGTTTTTTGTGACATGTTGTACTTCATAATAGTGGTACATTTTGGTTTAAATTTGTGTTTCTTTATAAAAATATCAAAGATTTTACAAAAAATGTTTAAACTGTCACAATTTTCAAATAGTACATTTTTATGCCCTCAAGCCAGATAGTTATTCCACACAATCTAGTTAATAATTATTTTCTGTTAGGCCCCTTTCACATCAGCGGTTTTCGCTGATCGCGGCAGTTGCGGTGAAAAAAACCGCAACTGCCGCAATTACCGCATAACGGCCGCACTTGCGGTTCACTTGTGGCAAGCCCCATACAATATCTATGGGGCTTGTGGTAAGTGTGTGGCAGGTGCGGCAAGTGCGGTTTCGGCACTTGCGGCAGGTGCGGGCGCGAAAAAAACGCGGCATACCGCATTTTTTTCGCGGCCGCACCTGTCGCAAGTGCCGAAACCGCACTTGTCACACCTGCCGCAAGCCCCATAGACATTGTATGGGGCTTGCCGCAAGTGTGGCCGTTATGCGGTAATCGTGGCAGTTGCGTTTTTTTCAAAAACGGTTATAAATTTATCAGCCATTTATCATTTTAGAAACAAAACGTACAAAACCATTTTTATCAGGGATTACATTACATGTGAAGTGACTTTTACAGGCAGAAAAATACCCCGAAATGACACCATTCTAAAAACTGCACCTCTCAAACTGCTTAAAACCACATCCAAGAAGTTTATTACCCTTTCAAGTGCTTCACAGGAACTAAAACAATGTGGAAGAAAAAAGTAAGAATTATACTTTTCCCGCAAAAAATTTACATTAGCCCCAAAGTTTGCATTTCACAATGGTAACTGGAATAAATGCACTATACAATTTGTTTTGTAATTTTTGCTGACTACGCTGACAGCCCATATGTGGTGGAAAACTACTGTTTAGGTGCATGGCAGGGCTTGTAAATAGATGTCAACACACTTCCTATAGGCCCCTTCACATCTGCGATTATTGTAATTTGCATCAGATCTGGTAGATGTCGCTGCATCTGCCACATCTGCTGCCTAATGGCCGACCTGAGGCACCGATCTGGCAAGCCCCATTCATTCTCTATTGGGCTTGCGGTCAGGTGTGTCAAGTGCGGTATTGCCGAATCCAGCTAGCAGCATTTTTTTTTGCACGGCCGCAAGTGCCGGATCTGCCGGCTTTGGCAATACCGCACTTGCCACACCTGACTGCAAGCCCCATAGAGAATGAATGGGGCTTGCCGGATTGGTGCCACAATCGGCCGTTACGCGGCAGATCCGGCGACATCTGCCAGATCTGCCGCGAATTACAATAATCGCAGAAGTGAAAGCAGCCTAATAAACGCAATACAAAATAAATAAAGTAGCATATTGGAATCAATAAGACTGCTTGCTTGCTACAAAAAAGTCACTTTAAATCAGCAACATTGACAAAAAAAATGTACATGTCCAGCACAAAATGATTAGTGATGAGCGAGCACTAAAATGCTCGGGTGCTCGGTGCTCTGGCCGAGCATCTCAAGATACTCGTGTACTCGGCCAGAGCACCGAGCCCAATGTAAGTCAATGAGTGACAGGCTCCGCCCACAGACTTCCGGTTATAAAACGAGTATTGCTGGGAAAGGGCGGGAGGGGGGGCTTTTTTAAAGCGCCGCAACATATAACACCTTGCTGTGGCCCCCAGAGGGATCCTAACAATGAATCTGCTCCCTGTGTGGTGCCAGCTCACTGTGTGCACTGAAGGGAGCTGTGTATGTGTGTCAGATTGCCAATTATTAGCGAGCAGTCCGAGCATCCCGAGTACCGGGATACTCGTGCGAGTAACGAGTAGTGCAGAGCATACTCGCTCATCCCTAAAAATGATCGGGCTAAAATGCCTTTGCATTTGCTTTGGAAGAATCTGACAGATGTTCATACACTGTTCAATCATAATACCGATCATCACATTTGGCAGAATTCCTCAATGACAATCATTTGTCCATGCAGTAAGGGAATTTATAATTAAATGACCTATTAGTTATATGAGATTTTGCGCTTTATACATTTAAAAAGATGTGTTTAATTTTTTTCTCCATATCATTATCTTCATTTAAAAACAAATATCTTGCAATGTTTAAACTGGCCACTAAAGGTTTTTCAGACTCATTGTTTCAGTCCTTTCAGGAAGAGTTTACAGCAAGGCTCATTATTATCAGAGTCAACATCACAATGGCAGGTAGCACCTCAATACAGAGCTGAGAACGCAAAATGCACCATTCATAATGTGTTCTTACAGCTGACCCTGCTCCCACTCCCTTCACAATGACCTTTCCATAAATATGTTAGATACTTTAATACAAAAGATAGGACTGGCATATTACCATTGTTGCTAAGTACATATGTTGTTTCCTGAAACAACAGGAAGTAAAAGGCCAAAAAATAAAAAAAAAATGCACAGACTACAATAACCTAATTTAAACAATAGGAAAATTTCTGATGATAGATTCTCTTTAGATGTAAATCATCTGAAATAGTGATCCACAATAAACACGTTTAATTAGAAGTAGCCCGCTAATGCCAATAAAGTGTAAAACACAATAGTTAAATAATATAGGTTTTTTGAGGATAATAAAGTGGGTCCACTTCCGTTCTAGAATCAGTTCCACCCCTGTCCTTGGGATCCCTGTCAGCTAGGAATGAACAGAAACGTCATACCACATCAGACGAGACTTTATTTCTAAACAAAAACTCTTGTGAATACCTATAAGAGGTTCCACCGAGATAGAAAGTCTTCAAATTGCGAAGATTTACTAGGAATTGCAGTGAATTTATTCTCCATTAATTGAATGTTCCTTATTATAATCTGCGGTCTGGGGAACAATATGAATATAATATGCAGAAAAAAATAAAAGACTAATATTCATCTCATTACTCAACTTCACTGTTCACTGTCTCCTATATAGTTGTTGGCGTCCCTTCATACCGCTAGTGCATGATGAAACCTTATGAATCTAAACACTACTCCAAGACTTCTGGCCATTGCTATTCAAAAAAATACTTGGCACTCAAAAATTATTTTTGTTGCTATGTTGTTTTATTGTGACAAATCAGAACGAGCAAACGTTTCGTTCCAGTGACCTCTGACTGTCTTCAGTTTGCTCAAGTATTTAAAGCTGATTAATCCGGTGTGGATTGTACAAGGAAATGCCAAAGAGTACACTGTAGCCACAAGCACTGTGGTCCATGTAGGGGTATGAGAAGGAGAGTCTCCCTTATTGTGCTTTGTAGAACTTTAGTCACAGTGAGTAAGTCAAAACATCCAGGCAGCACTGGGAACAGTGAACTTGTAAGCCAAATGGAGTGACCGGGAGACGTGACTGTAGTGTCCACCGTTGTGTATGGCAATTACTAGGCCTAGGACATCTGTACACATACATGTCTGCCTAGAGTGTGCATCTTAAGGTCACCATAAATGTCTACTTGTGCATAGATGTTCCAGGGCTCCAGCGTGCTTAAGTGGCAATAACTGGCGCCAAAGAAAGGGAGAGCGGAGGCCAAGGTGGCCAGTGATATGCGCTGTGAGGTTGGTCCTCAACAGTTCAGCCAAATGAGGGCCACCTGCAGGATACTTTTTTGTAAAATTGAATTCCACTCAAATAAATTTGATCTATTTTTAATGGAAATTTTAATTATAATTATATTAGTAAATTCCTATAATCTAGTATCTGATAATTATGAGTCTGATAAATTGCTATTTATTTTCAGCTGAAACAGTTTATTATTAAAAATTTTAAAAAAGACAAATCTGAGACTGCAGTTTATGATATTCTTATGAGTAAAAATAAATCTATCTTCTAATTTATATACTATTCTATGGTCATCCAATAATCCAGCATTCTGATAATTCAGTATTCATTAGGTTCTAGTGAAGCTGAATTCAGGGGAATATTACATGTAATAAATAAATAAATCATTGTAAATTGATACATTTCTGCTCATTAAATAAACTTCACACGTACATAAGATGTGTCTTTAAAAACACATAAACTTAAATTCCTAGCATGTACAGTAAAGGAAGGAAATCAAGGTGGCAGCTGCTGTATGAATACATTATTATCCAGCTGTAAAAATAAAAATGGCCATTATAGCTGATTATTTATGAGTCATACATTGATTTAAGGATCTGGTTCAGTGATTGCTGAGGTGATAATTGCACTTGTTAATTAACAACTTGTTACTTACACACAAGCAGTGTAAAAACAGAAGTTTTTTTTAGTCCATACATTTTAATCTATAACTTTATCTTATTATGAGATGTAAAGGTACCTTTACAAGCCGCCCTGGAACAATCGCCGTCAAATTCCCTCCCAGTTGCGGCGTGTAATTAGGGAATTTAGTGGCGATAAATCGCCTCTCGCCTGGTTTCAGAGCACTGCTACTCCTACTTCAGGCTGTCTACTCCTATACATAACATACCTTTTTCTTGTGTTTATAACAGTTTTCCAAAGTAAACTTTTTCAGACCTAGGCAATTTATGTATTAATATGACTCTAACTGTTATGACCCAATTTAGGCTAGATCTACAGGCTCCTTGTAGCTATAAGCGCCACTGTACTGGCTACTAATGGCGTCTAGTGTCGGGACGTGATGCACAATTGCATTCAGGAGACAGTGCAGTGTCACCGACAGCAAAGGAGGTAAGGAATGTAAACATATGGTTTGTTCTGATGTCTTATAATAAAGGAAAATGTTTGAGAGATTCATGCTGCCCAATATACAAGTAGAAGAAAATATTACCAGGCTCATCCAAAGAAAGAGCTTGGGTAGTCGGGCAAAGGTAAAAAAAATTCTGAAGCAGGGAGAAATGTTTGCTTGGCATCTCCTTCTGACTTCTCCCTACCAGATTTGGCTTGACTGAAAAGACTCTCCATCTTTGTGTAGGAAGAATCCAGTGGGGTGTCATAAGGGGAACATAATAAATTCAGTAGACTTGTTCTGGGTGTGTTATTCAAGCTTTATTTTCTCTGAAACACCGAACCTTTATACTGATAAAGCCCACCTTTTTTGAGGCTGCCC
>JARQOC010000002.1:567127932-567205432 GCA_033576535.1 Allobates femoralis | reverse complement strand
CATCTGGAAGAATCTTGTGTCTATCATAACAGTAGTCCCATGAAAACTTGCCTGTGACTGATTTTCATAGGAAACTGTGTTTTCTTCTATTTACCGCAATGCTGGGGCATTCCTATGTAAAGAGCATATAAAGCGATCAGACCAATGTAAGTTCAAGCCCCCTGAGGGTACTATTTAATACAGTGAATAGTAGAAAAAATATGTTTCGATGAACGAAAAAAACATGTAAAAGTTAAAATCATCCCACTTTTAACATATTACTTAAATGCCGTCACATGAGGTAATTTCTACTGTTCTGGCACTTAAGAGGCTCTGTAAATGGAGTCCGCAAAGTATTTTAGCTAAATCGGTGCTCCAAAAATCAGATGGCGCTCCTTCCCTCTCGAGCCTCACGGCGTGATCAAACAGTGACGTACAATTACATGTTGGCTATTGCCATGTTCAGGAGAAATTGTGTAACACATTTTGTGGCCCTTTTTTACTTACTGCTCTTGTCAAAATTGGAAATATAGGGTTAAAAGAACATTGTAGTGGTAAAAATGTAATTATTTTTTCTTCACCACCCAATAGTATAACATTTTATTACACACCTTTGATGTGATATGCCCACTGAACCCCTAGATTAACTTATTGAAGAGTGTAGTTTGTAAAAAAGGAGCACGTTTACAGGATTTCTGCTATTCTGGCCCCTCAAAGCACCTCCAAACCATTACTGCTTAAACTAAAATCCAATATTGCTCTCCATCCCTTTTGAACTTTGTAGTCTACCATAAAAGTAGTTTTCAATCACATTTTAAGTATCTGTGCACTCATGAAAAATTGCATGGTGCATTTTCTGTTGTTTTTTCTTGTGAAAATACAAAATGTGGGGCTAAAACAACATTTTTTGTGGAGAAAATGTGATCTTTTTATTTTCATGGCTCAATGTTCCACAAATCTATGAAGCACTTAGAGGTTCAAGGTGCTGACCACACATCTTGATAAGTTACATGATGGGTCTAGTTTCCAAAATACGGTCACTTGTTTGGGGTTTCAACTGTGTAGGAAAATCAGGGTCTCTCCAAACTCGATATGGTGTCAGATAACGATTCCAGCCAACCTCCCTTTTGAAAAGTCAAATGGTGCTCCTTCCATTCTGATCCCTGATGTTTGCTCAAACAGCAGTTTTTGCACCATGTATGAGGTATCGTGTACTCAGAAGAAATGGAACAAAAAACTGTATGGTGCATTTTTTATGATACCCTTGAGAAAAATAAAAAAAATTGAGCTCAAAGAACATTTTTTTGAGAAAATGTGATTTTTTTTATTTTCATGGCTCAATGTTTTAAAATTCTGTGAAGCATCTGGGGGTTCAAGGTGCTCAACACACATCTATATATGTTGCTTGAGGGGTGTAGTTTCCAAAATGTGGTCACTTGTAGGGCATTTCCACTGTTTAGGCACATCAGGGGCTCTCCAATTGTGACATAGTGTCAGCTAACGATTCCAGCTAACCTTGCATTTAAAAAGTCATATGGCACTCCTTCCTTTCCAATCTCTATTGTGCACCCAAACTGTACTTTAGCACCAGATATGGGGTAGCGGTGTACTTAGGAGAAATTGTATGACAACATTTGGGGCCATTTTCTTCTGTTGCTTTTGTGAAAATGCTGAATTTGGAACTTATGTAAGACTTTTAAGAAAAAAAGTTAAATTGTTATTTTTTCCTTCCATATTGCTTAGTTCCTGTGAAGGCTTAATAATCTTCTTAAAGGGAACCTGTCGGGTGGTTTATGCCCCTCCAGCTATCACTATCTGTCCCTGCAGCTTTATAACACCAGTCTAATCATCCCTGTCTGAGCTCAGAGTGTAATGTGAAAGGTGAAAGAAAAGCATTTATACACTTACATTTCAGTCCCCGCCTTGGAGGAGGGGACTGTCTGGCAGGAGAATAGTTAACTCACTTTTAACTTAGATAGCTAAAGGACCTGTGTGATGTAATGATCATGTGACCATAGTGGGCGGAGCTAAGCCAGCAAATATATTATGTTCTATGAGAACTTAGCTCCGCCTACTGTAGTCACATGGTTGTGACATCACATCAGGTCTCCCAACATGTTCTAACACAATGCTGAAATGTTAACTATTAACCTGCCAAACAGTCCCCGTCCTCCAAGCTGGATACAGACTGCCTCAAGGAAATGTAAGTGTATAAATGCTTTTTTTTCACCTTTCACATTACACTATGAGCTCAGACAGGGATGATTAGACTGGTGTTATAAAGCTGCAGGGACAGATAGTGATAGCTGGAGGGGCATAAACCACCTGACAGGTTCCCTTTAAATGTGGTTTTGAGCATCATGTGGACTACAGCTTTTAGAATGGTTGCACATTTGGGTATTTTCTGCCACTTGAGCCTCTTAGGGTCACTTCAAATGTGATGTATTCGCTAAAAAAGTGATTTTTTAAAAAAAATTTGGTTTGAAAAATGATAAATTCTTGATAAACTTTTAATCCTAATTTCCTAACAAAAAAATATTTTTTCAAAAAATGTGTTTATGTGAACATATGGGAAATGTTATTCATTAACTATTTTGCGTGACTTAACTCTCTGGTTTAAGGTTATAAAAAATGTAAAATTTGAAAATTACAAAAACTTTCAAAATTTTCACCAAATTTCTGATATTTTCAAAAAAGAATGCAAAAAATCTCATTCTAAATTTACCTCTAACATGAAGTATAATATGTTACGAAAAAACTGTCTCCTAATCACTGTAATCCATTGAAGCGTTTCAGGGTTATTACATCATAAAGAGACATTGATAACAATTGAAAGAAAGGCCTGGTCATGAACGTAAAACCAGGCTCAGGGGTGAAGGGGTTAACTTATGTATTAAAAATGTTTATATCTTGATAGATATTTCTTTTCTCAGACTTTTATGGTCACAATCTATTTCTTATTACTTTTATTTCCTAATTTTTTAACTAGCAGGTTATTTTTTCCTTTCCATGTTTATAATTTTTAACATTTTTTAATACATTATTAATGTTCATGTTATGGTGCGATTAAGGCACTTTATCCTGCAACAATTTGATTGCTTATCCGATATTCTGCAATACATCTGTCATGCATCACATAATTCAGTGGACATTCTCCACAGATGGACAGTGCTGCTAAAGGCCGCTTTACACAGCACGATATCATAACCCAACTACGATAAAAAGTCACGTGGTTCGGGTGTTGCTGCCGATATCGTTCGTGCGCTGTGTGGGGTAAATGAGCAATGCGACGCAAGAACGATGTAACTAAGATATAGTTTGTGAATTGTGCATGCTCTCCAACCGTGCATTATTGGCTAGGCGATGTGGCAGGATCGTGCTGTGTGACAGCGCAACTACGATTTGGAGTGCAACTTCCCCTATTCACTCCCATGTTAAATGGTAGTTCCCTGGGTCGCTCGTACGAGGGGGTGTAGACATCGCAGTTGTGTTACCTGTCGATATCTCCCTGTGTAACATCTCCTATGCGATTTTGGACAAGTGCCAAAAAAGTGCGCGCTCCCATGAAATTGTATGCAATATCGGAACAATATTGCGACGTGTAAAGCGGCCTTAAGTGTTTAAAAAGCAGCAACTGGATCAAGCTCGGGCCGCTGCTTTTACAGGCAGATGTTGGCAGTAAAACACAGTCAGCAGCTACACAAAATTGTTCAGACTAAGCTCCTGAGCCCATTCCACATACACTCACCCTGACCCTGTAAAGTTAAAGGGAACCTATCACCAGGTTTTAGCAACCTAATCTGAGAATAGCATAATATAGGACCCGAGATCCTGATTCCAGCGATGTGTCACTTACTGGGCTGCTCAGTGTAGCTTTGATAAAAACACTGTTTAATCAGCTGTAGATTATCATTAGCAGTCTACTTGGCCTGTTGCCAAGTAGTCTGGCATATTCACAGTCTGATAAATATGCAATAGAGAAAACACTAATTTTATCAAAATGACAGCAAGCAGCTCAGTAAATGACACATCGCTGGAATCAGGGTCTCTATTTCTACATTATGCTGCTCTCAGATGGGATGGCAAAAACCTGGTGACAGGTTCCCTTTAAGTCATCAAGCACAAATAGGTTAAAAGGAAAGATATTTTAGGAGTGTACACAGAAAAATATCTAGACCTTTGCAGACTTCACATGTTGGCTATTAATTATGCTGCTATAATGCTAGTGCACTTATTTCTATTTTCCCAACCAATATGGTGGATGTATATAATATTAAGTATACTATTTTGCTTCTGTAAATTGTCTATAAATGCTTAACTAGCTGAGTAATGTTTCAGAAGTGTTACATTTCTGTCAGACCTTATGCCCAATATCAGCGTTTGAAAGGGTTTGAACGCGGTGTTTATTCACTGCGACCAAAACACTGTGTTGTACAGTAGAAGCACAGTGGATTGGATTTAGAGAAATCTCATGCCCTTTGTGCCTGATTTCCTCACAGCAGAAACTGACATGCAAGGTGACTTCCTGCCCCGCAGCATATTACTTTATTCCCGCGCAGATGGCTGCGATCTCACCAGCTGAATGCAACAAAGATCCACCACGCCCAAAACATTAATCGTGGGCACGGGTGGCTGCATTCACCACACGGAGATCACTGGATTCCCTGGCAGGAGGCAGGATACTGTGCCTCAACGCAAAGTACAAGCATCGTGGGTATGTACCCTCAGAGTTTCTGGTTCTGGTTCAGAAAAATAATCAGTTAAAAATAATGAGAGGGAAGGGGTAGGAGGTTATACACAGTTCTGCAGTGGAGAAGGGAGAGAGTATCTCAGAGTGGACAGAAAACAGGCTATTGACAAGGGAGAAAGCACATGTACAGAAAATAAGTCAATTCTTGTATTATGTTGATACTAGAAGGTAAATGAAAATGGCAGCATCCTAGATACAGTGCTCATAGTCATCATGTATTACAATAGAAACGTATCAGGCTGCAGACTGTATATCAGGGGGATTGGCAATGAATTAAGGATTGAAGATTGCAGCATGAAATATTGTGCAATTTTATTAATCAAAGGTAGCTACTACCGTAGCATATGTAAAATTATCATTTGAATTATTACTTCCTTGTTGTAGGTGTCCATAATCTTTAATATTAGACAGCATGAGTATATGTGCACTACTATGTACACAAGATAACTCTATAACATACTTTATACTGACATTTAAATATATACGAACCTTTCTCCATATGTATCCTTTTAGCCTCATGCCCTGCTTCATGACCAGCAAGATCACCCTCTTTAGGACCAGGTATAATGTTTGGAGACAAACCCATCAACATCTGATTCATTGAGAGGCCGTTTTGATGGATGGCTGGAAAAATGAAATATATTAACTATTAAAGCAAAATAGTATAAACAAAAATATTTGTATTTCAGTTGATAGCTATTTTAATGCGCCATAAGATTTTGGACATTTAAACTAAATATAATTTGAATAAACACTTGAAAGCGTTTAAATGATTTGTGTCTTTATTTAAAGCTATTCAACGTCACCCAAAGTATCTGTCCTCTCAGTTAATCAAGTACTGGACCAACTTTAATTGATAATTAGATCCAGTCATTGAAGTCAGCAAGACTTGATTACAGATTCAGTTGAATCTATACTTCATTATATATTGAACTTTTCTGTGTGAGTGAGTTAGTTACTGTAAAGTTTCTGTATTAAAGGGGTTGTGTACTATGAAGACAACCCGTTCTCAATTCACATATTTGCTCCCATTTAAAAAAAAAAAGAAAAAGCTTACACTCACCTACCGTACCGACAATGTTCCAGCGGTGTTGAGACTTGGATTCCCGTAGCTCAAGTGAGGTTGTTACATCATGCAAGCTCTGCTCAAAAACATCACCAGCTTCTCTATCCCATTCTTCAAAATAATCAGTAATCAAAAGGAAGTTAGAGCTGTGGCTGGTCTCTCACTTCCTGTGAATTCTTATTACTCGGATAAAGGTGAGGAGAGAGAGACTGGCGTTGATTTAGTGAGGAGTTCATATAAAATAACAAACGCACGCGAGATGTGGGAATGCAATTGCAGACATCACTGGAACAGCGCTTGCTTGAAAAATGAGTATAAGCTTTTTTTATGTTAATGGGGAAAACATGGGTTATGAGAAGGGGTTGCCCTAGTAGTAGACAAGCTCTTTAAAAAGAATCTGAGAACAGCATGCTGTTGGGGTTAAAAACAAAAATCAACTATGCCTCTATTATCATGTTGCTTCCAGATAAGGTAGTAAAACTATCTGACAGATTCCCATTAACACTACACAACCAATATCTACTAAGCGCCATAAAGTGATTAATAACCTTCCAGAACCCCTCTGAAGCAAAGGCAGCCACTACCTTCAGAAAGCAAAGACTGCAAGAGTGGTGAGTAGAGATGAGCGAACCTGTTTGGGGTAGGGGTTTGGGTGCATTACATATCCAAATCACTGGAACGAGCATGTGTTCTCGTGTAGGCTTGTAAGTCCAGTGTGAGATGCTTACAGTGTTTGATTGGCTCACACTGGGAGTAAAAGAAGATTTTTTGGCAGTAGTGTGAATGTAAAATAAAAAAAGACAAATCCCTGCCCTCCTGCCTCCAGAAGTGATTTGCTTATAGCTGGCTGTATGTGGGTGGAGATTTGAACTGCCTAATCAGTGTCTTCAAATGAGGCTTGGGACAAATTTATGACTTGAACATACCTGTAAAAAACATCCAACTGCACCAACAGAACCCGAACTTCAGCTGGTCCGCTCATCTCTATCTGAGAGTCATTGCAAAAATGTGCAGTCTTTCAAAATTACTTAAAATCTTAAGTGACTCATCAAACAAAAGGCATAATATTAGACAACTTCCAATTAAATGTAGGCTTTTCTAGTCTTATTGAACCCCTTCCCGACCCTTGATGTAATACATCAACGGTCGGGTCCCAGTGTTTGATGTGAGCACCGGTGAGGCGCTCACATCAAACACGCGACATCTCAGCTTACAGCACCGATCGGGTCCGGGATCTGATCGGTGCTATTAACCACTTGGATCCCGCTGTCATTCACTGACAACAGGATCCAAATCGGCTGTTGTGGGGAACATGCTGTTCCCCACCTTCACCAGAGAGCCCGCGACAATATTGCGAGGTCTCCAGCACTCACATAACAGCCCGGGGTCCTGCTCAGACTCTGGAAGCTATCCTGTCTTCCTGTGAGTGGTTGGCAAGCTCTGCCAACCACTCACAGTACGCATTTAAGACAGGTCCCGATGTGCTGCAGCTCATCAGGACCTGTCACAAGCGATCGGACCCTGCAGCAGTGTGCCTCCCCATGGGGGTGTGTAACATAAAGAATGAATTAGAAAATAAAGTTCTTACAAACATGAAAAAAAAACATAAAAGTTCAAATCACCCTCCCTTTTTCTCCATTCAAAATAAAAGTATTAAAACAATTTAAAAATACACATATTTGGTATCGCCACGTTCAGAAACGCCCGATCTATCAAGGTATAAAATCAATTAATGAGAGCCGTAAAATGCGTAACGTAAAAAAGGTCCAAACGCCATAACTATGTTTTTTTGGTCGCTGCAACCTTGCTATAAAATGCAATAACGGGTGATCAAAAGAGCGCATCCACCCAAAAATTGAATCATTAGAAACGTCAGCTCAAGACACAAAAAGTAAGCTGTCACACAGCCCCAGAGCCTGAAAAAAGAGAATGCCACGGGTCGCAGAACATGCCGCAAAAAGTGTGATTCTTTTTTTTTTTTTTTTAAACTTCAGAATTTTTTTTCACCACTTAAATATCAGTAAAAGTATACATGTTTGGTATCTACAAACTCATACCGACCTGTGGTATCACACCGTCATGTCAGTTTTACCATATAGTGAACATGGTGACTAGAAAACCAAAAAAAACGAATGTGTAATTGAACTTTTTTTTGCAATTTCACTGCACTTGGTATGGTACACTATATGGTAAAATAATTGGTTGCACATGAAAGTACAACTCGTCCCGCAAAAAACAAGCCCGTCATATGTCTATATTGACGGAAAAATAAAAAAGTTATGGCCCTTGGAAGCAAGGGAGGAAAAATACTTAATTTATTTGGATACACAAATAAAGGGTAAAGGGTACATGAAGTGGTCAAGGGTAAATCAAGTGCCCTAAAGTAAAAAAAAAAAAAAAACATGAACATTTTTTTATTTTAAATTATTTATATTAGAGTAAAATTAAGAAAAAATATTTTTTATTGTTTTATCGTATAAAAATTATAAGCATTAAAAGTTTACTATTTATTAGTATTTTCAAGAATGTAATAACCCCAATTATAAAATGAGCATTTTTTTCAACATGTGCAATTGTAGATATAAAAAAAACTAACGTAAAAATAAGCTGGAAAAGTAGAGTAAAACACAATGCCAGTCTTGTTTTTGGTTATTTCACTTTACAAAAAATGCAATATATATATAATATATATATATATATAATATTGCACAAAAAGTATATATACATTAGAAGTGACATTAGATGGTTAGGAGCGATTTTAATGTACTGAGCATGCTCAGTACACTAAAATCGGGTCAGAGAATCCATCCGATGTTTTCTCGGACCTGTGCTCCATAGGCCCCCATGTTATGGGCCACGGATCATGTCGGATCCGATTCGGTCCGATTTGATCCACTGTGCCCAGAATTGGAGCAGTCTCCGATTTTGGGTACAGCAAAAAATTGGACCAAATCGGATCCTACAAAAATCGGATGGCAATAAGGCCAAATCCGATGTGATCCATGGCCCATAGAACAACATGGGGGTCAAATCGGATCCGTTCCTGTCCGTGGGGTCCTACAAAATGTAGGATCCCACAGACAGGAAAAAATATGCAGTGTGAAACCAGCCTTATATATGTGCCCCTGCTATGTACTGTGTCTTGACTGTACAGGGAGCATGGTGGGATCATGCCACATCTCCTGGGCTGGGGAGGATGCAAAAGAGTATGCAGACATTAGGGTGCCTTCACACTGGCGTTCCCCTCCGCAGCGTTCTGCAGAGGGGAATCGCCATGTGAGTGCAGGCACCGCAAGCCCCTATGTTTATAATGGGAGTGCATGGTGCTGCACTTGACTGCGCCTGACCGTGCGCACCCATTCACTGCCATATGTGACTTGTGCACAGGCGAATGCCTGTGCACAAATCACACAGTCTCGTCCGCACCAGGAATGCAACATGCCGCGTTCCTGGTGCAGATGAGACTGTGTGATTTTTGTGCAGGCATCCGCCTGCGTACAAATCACATATGGCAGTGAATGGGTGCGCACGGTCATGGGCAGTCAAGTGCAGCACCGTGCGCTCCCATTATAAACATAGGGCTTGCTTCTGCTGCGCTCACACTGCGGATCCCCTCCGCAGAATGCTGTGGAGGGGAATGCCAGTGTGAACCCAGCCTTACAGCACGAGTTCACAGTGCATTCTTTTTTTTGAGAAATGTCTGGCTGTGATATGACTTTTTAAAAAAAATATATTTTTATATTAATTATGTCTTTAATAAAATTTGTCATTTTCGAAAAATATATTTGTCTGGCATTTTGTGATACGGGTAGCTTGATCCCATTTTGTGGGATCATTTTGGTCATGGTATAAAATTAAAGATGTCACATTTCGTCTGTACTTCAGTTGAAAAAAAAAAGTATTTTCATCTTTAACATCTGGGACAAAAGCCATGCAGACCACTTTGTGTGTGGCATATGGTCTGAGCCCTGACAGGCTGACCCCTCATCCCTTTAATCGCTACAGTATTTCTGGCAACACTCATTTTGACTCAAATTTTAAAAAGACAACCTCTGGATATAACGCTGAACAAATG
This sequence comes from Allobates femoralis, assembly GCA_033576535.1. Classification (NCBI taxonomy): domain Eukaryota; kingdom Metazoa; phylum Chordata; class Amphibia; order Anura; family Aromobatidae; genus Allobates; species Allobates femoralis. The sequence goes on along the minus strand of JARQOC010000002.1, from coordinate 567,195,562 downwards.
CGCTCAACCTCATTGGTTGAGTTTTGCTTTGAGAGGAACAGCAGCGCAGCTCTGTTTCAGGGTGTTGGCATATTTCTAATAGCCTAGTCTAGAGATCTTCAGACTCCAGGCCTGGAGGGCCGCAAACAATGCATGTTTTCAGGTTCTTCATAGCATTATACAGGGGTTGGAATAATCACCTGTACAGGTGATTATTTTATTACCTGTGCTATACTAAGGAAATTCTGAAAACCTGCACTGTTTGCGGCCCTTGATGCTTGGGGTTTGATATCCCTTCCAGATGATCAAAGAATTCTTTGCCCTGAGGTGACATGTTGAATTTCCAGTGACCAGTATCAGAGTATGAGTGAGTGATAAAACCAAATTTAATACCCCTTCTCCTCATTCACACCTGAGACCTTGCAACACTGTCTCACATGACACTGGAGTGGGCAAATGGCTAACTGGGCACAATTTGGCCATTTTCACTTGCTAGTGTACTCAGTTTTTTGCCAGTGGTTTAGACAAATGTCCCATGAAAAGATATAATACAATATTTAGAGAAATGTGAAGGGTGTACTCAATTCTGTAGTATACTATACATTTACAAAGGTGGATAATTATAAAATGATACATTTTAAGTTCTAGTTCTTTAAGTTCCATTGGTCTATTCATTTTTGTATTGGTGACAATGTAGACAATGTAACATTTTCTATCTGGTATGTATTATATCAGGAAACACCATCACCAGGATCATAAGAAATGTTACATAACTCAAAGTATTTATGGACAGTGCATTCCAAGACCAAATTCACTGACCATATTTTTGGTCTGACCGCAATCCGTGAAAAAACAGAAATCACTTAGGTCAGTGTTATTCAATGGGGCAATGCAAATAGGACAATATTATTTAGGGAAAAAAATCAACAGTTAAAGTGATCCAGACCTCACAAATTGTGTCCCCATGCTGTTTAAACCTGTCCCTGCAGCACCTTAAGTGCTTCCTGACATCCCTTTTTCTCTAAATATCGATTTGGCAAAGTTTATAAAATCATCTTAGATACCATGGAATCTGCGGCTTCTCAGAATTTGAGAAGCCGCAAAAGGTGTGCCTGCTTGCTGCTCCCCGCCACCTCCTTCATGATTATTCACGCCCCACTGGGTGTGCTGCAGAGAGTGGAGCCGTGTCCTCTCCTACGATGGGCGGTATTTCCGGTATGACGAAAACTCGTCATATCTGGGTTTACTACGTCAGTACACCCATAACTGGCTACAACAGACTTCGCGCATGCGCATTCGCAGCACAAAGTCGGCAGTACACCCAAATGGGTGTACTGACGTATTAAGGCCAGATATGACGAGATTTTCATCATATCGGGAATACCGCCCATCGTAGGAGAGGACGTGGCTCCACTCTCTGCAGCACGCCCAGCGGGGTGTGAATAATCACGAAGGAGGCAGCGGGGATCGGCAAGCAGGCATGCCTTTTGCGGCTTCTCAAATTCTTAGAAGCCGCAGATTCCATGGTATGGAAGACGATTTTATAAACTTTGCCAAATCGATATTTAGAGAGAAAGGGATGTCTATGAAGAATTTAAGGTGCTGCAGAGACAGGTTTAAACAGCATGGGGACGCAATTTGTGAGGTCAGGATTACTTTAAAGCACAAAGCAGGCTCCTTTTTACCGGGACTGGCTATTTGCATGCCAGTCTTGAAGAAGAGTGCACTGGCGTAATATTTGCCAAATTCTAGAGGAGTTGTGCGACTTCTAATGAAATTGATGTGTCTTTCAGCTGCAATGCACACTATAGCCTAGAAGAAATTTCCATCACAATTTGTCACTTTTCAAACAGTTAATAGACTAGGCTGAAATGGTATAAAAATGCTAAAACTCACAAACACTCCACACCAAAATTCTGGCAAAAATAGCTTGATAAATAGGATCTTGCTGTTACATTCCCTTCTTTCTTTCTCTTCTTCTTATAAACCCATAAAGTGTATTTTATGAAGAATTAGGAGACATATGGAGGAGAGAAATCGTCATACAAAGAAAATGTATAATCTAATGCTAGTGAAAAGGACGTTAAGGTTATGTTCACACAGAGTTTATGAGGTTTTCAAAAACTACACATTTTTTTAAATGGAAATCCCTTTAAGAAACGCTCATTTTCTCAGGTTTTTTTGGAAGAGTTTTTATTTTCCAGAGCCATTTTAGAACTTATTTTTTTTTAATTGTATTATTTGAGTTTGATATGGCGGTGACTACTTTTGGGTGGGATTCCATAATGATTTGCTTCAAAGAAGTGATATGCACATTTGCCAACTTTAAGAAAAAAATGCTATTCATATGAATAGCAGCAAAGTGTATTTCCCATAGAAAATGATAGAAAGAATTTTTCAGAGTATTTTTCAGGATAGGGGGGTATAACATCTCTAAAGCTCATGCAAACCTGCCAAGTTTTTCAAGCAGAAGACATTTTAGCCTTTTTTCCCTCAAGCATTTTTTGTATCATTTTCCCTGTCATTTCCTGACTGTTTTTCAGATGGTTTTGGCTGCCGGTAGATTATTCTAGGTTTCCATCCCCCCCAACCCAGTTTTTAAGACATATTTTTCCTATTGTTTTTGAGTAATTTTTCACTCCATTGAATGCAGGGATTTTTTTAAAGCAACATGTGTAGCAAAAGCTCCAAAAGACGTCCATGCATCTATTTAGCTTGCCCATTGACGTCTATTGTAAGATATCATGCACCTACTGAGTGGGTATGGGCAGAGAAACACACGAGTTTCACACAGAGATACTCACATGAGTCTTGCATGACTTGCATAACTCACCTGCAACAGCCGTCGGCTCTCTGGAGAGGAGAGCGTCAGCTTCATAGAAACAAACGCAGCCGACACGCTCCCATTCAGAGAGACAAGGGTGTTCCAGGTGAGTCTCATGTGAGGGCCTTTTTACATCGGGGTTGTGCTGCATTTTGAACTCAATGTGCTTTTCAGCTGCATTAACGCTATCAAAGGCTAGCGTTAACGCAGCTGAAGGCATCCCATAGACTTATATGGGAAACGTATAGCAAACGCAATGGCAAACACAGTCACGGTACAAAATGCATGTGTTTTCACCCAGCGGAAAGGAAACGTTGCCTGCAACATTTCCTATTGCGCTGGGTGAAAACGCATGCGTTTGGCATTGCGTTTGCATATAAGTCTATGGGATGCGTTCAGCTGCGTTAATGCTAACCTTTGATAGTGTTAACGCAGCTGAAAAGCACATTGCAGCCAAACGCAGAGCAATGTGTTTGATGTGAACTTAGCGTGAGTATCTTGCATGTATCTCGCATAGTGTGCACTGCCCTAACTCTAGAAACACTATATGCTGGATGCAGTAAAGGCTGCATTTTTAACACTTGCCATTTTCATGGCATTGAGCATAGTTTTGCCTCAGTTAATGTTTGCGTTAACGCTAGGTACATTTATGTATCTAGCGTTAACACATGGTACATAAATGTACCATGTGTTAATGGATGCGTTTCCCATGGTAACACATGCATTTTTAAAAAAGCACCAAGAAACGTTGCTGACCACGTTTTTAGCGCAACTAGCAAAAATGCAATGCGTTAAATGAATAGCACTTTTGCAATGCATTTTTTGCATTGGAGTCTATGGGTGCGCTAAGGGCCCTTTCACATCAGCGTTTTTTTCAAATCGCGGCAGATGCGGTGAAAAAACCGCATCTGCCGCGATTACCGCATACCGGCTGCACTTGCGGTGCGGTTGCGGTAAACGCCATGCAAAGTATAGGCGTACTTGCGGCAGGTGCGGCAAGTGCGGTTTTGCACTTGCGGCAGGTGCGGTCGCGAAAAAAACCGCGGCTGACCGCGTTTTTTTTTCGCGGCCGCACCTGCCGCAAGTGCAAAACCGCACTTGCCGCACCTGCCGCAAGTACGCCTATACTTTGTATGGCGTTTACCGCAACCGCGCCGCAAGTGCAGCCGGTATGCGGTAATCGCTGCAGATGCGGTTTTTTCACCGCATCTGCCGCGAATTTCAAAAAACGCTGATGTGAAAGGGCCCTAACACGTGTTTTTACACATTTCCACATGTCAAAAAATGCCAAAGCCTAACCCATTTTTAGAAATCTGAAGAGGTTAATGAATTTAAAAAGTCTGAATATATCCACAGTAAGTCGTGCTTGCATTGACTTAATCCAAATAAAAACTCACTTCATGGTATATGTACAAAACATCTTTTTCAGGTGAAAATGCTTAAAAGAATGAACATATGTTTATTCTTTTGAGCATTTTCAACTGAAAATGACGATTTGTGCATATACCATGATGTGCGTTTTTGCAGGCATTTTTGGGTGGAGTAAATCCACAAACTCGTGAGACACTCTGTGTGAACATAGCTTATTACTTCCCATCTTATATGGTTGAATGTCAGCGATTTATAAGCTTCCCTTTTTAGCGCCAAATGTAAAATGAATAAAATTAATTGTTTACTTTGGAAATGTATAGAAGTACATGACATACGAATTCTATCCGATGAACTTTCAGTCCGTGCCGGAGAACTAGAAACACTGCTGCTTCTGTGAGATGAAGGGTGACTGCCCGGTCTTCGGCCATCTTCAAGAGAAGGTGCAGGTGAAGGACTATCTGGAACCCGTTCCTAAATGATAGAAAACTAAGTTAATTGATGAAACTAAAATGGCAACAATCTGATGTTTATGTATTGTTAACTTTTTCCCTTTCTACAACTACAGAATATTGCACCATTTGTGGGAGGAAAATATAGAGAACTCGATTCACCACTTGAAAAAGGTTTTAATTCACATTTCTTTTTTGACTTGTGGAAGTTGCTGCCATGTGTTGCATCACTTCGAAGAGACCCAAACAATCATGAATTTTGTGCAAAGTCAACTTTTTCTTTCTGTCTTTGACCTAATTTGTGCGTTCTTACTTAAAAAGTCAGATGTTTTACAAAATGGTTTAACATATATGCCAAAATATCTTTCATACATTAAAAGATTCCGGGAGATGCTGGTGGACCAAATTTTGCAACTGAAAAGTCAAAATTGATGAATCAGTTCAAAATATCAGAAAATCCCCAACTCCATCCAAAACAGCGAACGTAATAAGAAACCACAGCCAAACATATGTCAAATATTGTTACATAAATAAAGAATTAGACAGCAATCAAAAAAGCAATGGAATAGCAAATCGGGGGCTATAGTTGCAGCACAGATTTTCTAGAATTTGCTTTAACTAATTATGCAAATCATGCAATGTATCTCCGCTTTGACATAAATTCTAAATGTATTGGGAACTCCGGAAATATCTGTGAATCTGCTGCTGAAGGAATAGACTGCAGTGTTTTATGGTGCCGTTTTGTAGATTTTTCGATTTTTATGGCTAATAAGGTCATAAAATATATGGAGTTATATTTGGCGTAATCCTTTCAATTGCAACAAAATAAAACATTGTAAAATGCATGAAAATATCCCCCTCCATGTCTGCAGCATGTGCAGGTCATGGCAATCATACACTGAGTGATTCATGGCTGTCAAGCTTGGCTATCCCAGCCTGTTACAGCTCCTCTGCTATTCACCCATCTCATATATCTAAACATTCTATTACAAAAGGACATCTAATGCTCATCTCATTTCAGAAAGGGCAGATTCAAAAAAAATCTCTCAGCATGAGGCCAAGGCAGCTACATAATACAACCCATAAAACCATGTATAGTTCTCAAAATGTAATTTCAGACAGGTTGACCTAAGGTACTACTTTCTTAGTATCATTTTAAAGCTATTTATAATCGCTATAATCTGAATAATATTTTCCATTCTGACAATAAAAGTAACCTTTTTATTTATTCAGCTTTTCATGTAGCAATCTTATTCAAATCTTTATATGCTCACACAATGCATTCATGTCTATTCAGAAGTCTCTGGAAGCTGTGTCTTAACAATGTAGTAAAAGGAATTATACAAAATGTTTTAAAGGATAATTCTAGTTCAAAGGTATTATTGAACATGCTACAATATATAGAATGCATATATTATGCTTGGCATGTCATACTTGAAGGTGGCCTGTAGAATCAAAAATGTTTAGTATGTGCATTATAAAATATATAAAAATAATACTAAAACATATTTTCTACTTAGCTTTTATTTATTTCCTTTAACAGAAAACAGTACTGTATAAGACACGGAACACCCTAGTATAATATAAAAATATTTGGCATGCCAAAATATTAACCCCTTCCTGACTTTTGCTGTCATGTACCCCATGTCCAATGCGGGTGAATGGCTCGGGCTCAGAAGCTTTAAAGCTATGTGCACACAGTGCTATTTTTTATGCTTTTTTTTGGTGCAGTATGGTCACAAAACTGCATGCCAATCCTTATGCCAGCAAAGGCAATGAGAATTGCCGGCAAGAAATCTGAACGGCAATCTGTAGCCCCGTCACCATCGCCGTGAAATTGCCTCGAAATTGCGACGTGTAATTGGGGAATTTGGCGGCAATAAAATAGGTTGCGCCTGGTTCTGATTTCACAGCACTGCTCCAAAATCAGAGGCAATCATGAAGGCGACATTCCCTGCTTTTGGCGTGTGAAGGAGCAAGAGGGATGGAATCTGCGTCGCCTATTGATTTCCCGGAGGCGTGCCACAGCATGCTGGACACCGCGCCCCTTCAGCGATGATTGGTGGTGGCTACTGTGCTTCCATTGGTTGTCCCTTCACAGGGCGCCATATCTGAACAGCTGTCCATTCACTCTACACAATGGCAATGGCATCATGTATTAGCCAGCCTTCCTGAGCAGGCTGGCCAATCATAACACTACTGCGATTTCTAATCAGCGAGTTTGGGGCGCGAAATACACTAGTCTGTCACGCCTATGTTCTTGCGGCGCTAATCATGTACGCCCACATTCCTTTGGGGATTGTGGCGTGTGAAGTGGCGAGGGAACTCCACCGGATTGGTTCCGCTGTTGGTGTGGCAACTTCCGGGACAACACATCGCCTTAGGTTGAGGGCAAAATTGTGGCGTGGAAAAGCGCCTTCGGCGTTCGGAGTCAACCATGTAAAATGTGCACGCGCAAGTTAGATTGCCTCCTATCGCTGCCAAAAGTTGTGGCGTGTAAAGGTACCCTTAGGGTGCGTGCACGCAATCAGGAGTTGCAGTGTTTTGGATGCAGCATATTGTTGCTGCATCCAAACACTGTGTTGTACAGTACAAACAATCCCATGCCCACTATGTTTCTCCCCACTGCATCGTGTTACAGCTGTGGTGTGGGATGTCAGGCTTCCACATCTCTGCAGCATGTTAATTTCATGCTGTGGAGTCGGAATTATCACCATCAGGTGCATGAAGGGAGAATCCGCCCTGCACCCACTGCAGATCATGGGCACAGGGCAGATCCGGTCTCCATGCTTTCACCTGTGTGTTCCCGCAGGTCCAGAGGAACTGCATCCAACACGCAGTTCCTCCGGATCGCGTGTGCATACTATTGTGCACATGTTGCTTATTTTTCTCTTGCAGATTTAGTGCAGAAATAAGTCTGCAGCATTTCAATTTTTGCTGCATTTTTACTGTGTATTTCAACTCCAGAATGCATGAAAAACGCATGGCTGCCATGTACTCTTGTGAATTCCAACCACATGCTCATTCTTATAGGAGACTATGATTCAAGCTTTATACTGCAATTCCGTGGTATTGCATTACATAGTACAAATGGTGATCAAACAATCACAAGTTTAAGTCCTCTAGGAAGACATAGAAAAATGAAAACATTGCATTTGAAATCTCTCATTAAAATAAATAAATAAAAATAAAGATATTCAATATTACTGGGTCTGTAAAATTTCAATGTATCAAATGCAAGATCATGTAATCTGTTCAGTAAATGACATAAAGCAAAAAAAATTTGAAATACCAGAATTGACATATTTCGGTCACTGCACCTCCCTTGATATCCCAAATGGTGTCAATAAAAATGACACTTTTTTTACAGTTAAATAAAAAAAATATATACAAATTTGGCATCAACATAATCAGACTGACCTGAACATATAAAAGTGTGGTCAGCTTAACCATGCAATATAAAAACATAAAACAAAAATTGCAAAATAGATGGTTTTCTTTTGTTCTTTTGCCATTTTACAGCACTTGTAATTTTTTTCAGTACATTGTGTAGTAAAATGTGTCATGCAAAACGACTACTCAACCTGTATAAAACAAGCCTTCTTATAGAAAAGTTATGACTATGAAGAAAGAGCGAAAACAAAAACAGAAATATACTTCCTTCCCCTCTTTCAAGAGCTATAACTCGTGGTATACAGTGCTGTGCAAAACATTTAGATAAGCATGGAAAAAAATGCTGTCAAGTAAGAATGCTTTCAAAATGGAAGTGTTAATAGTTTCTTTTAATCAATAAACAAAATGCAAAGTCAATGATCAATAGAGAAATCTAGGTCAAATCAATATTTGGTGTGACCACCTTTTGCTTTCAAAACTCACCAGAGCATCATTTATTCTAGATATACTTGCATGTAGTTTATGAAGAAACTCAGCAGAGAGGTTGTTCCAAACATCTTGTTGAACAAACAAAGATCTTCTGTGGAAGTAGGCTTGTCTCTTCATGTTATCTGAGATAAACTTAATATTGTTAAAGCACCACTCCAGCATTTTTTTTAATTGTACTGCTGGAGTTAAGCTTGAAATCTAAGTCCCCTGACCCCTGTATTATACTCACCTTCCGCCATTTTCATCTTTATCCAGCGTCACTCAGGTAGGCCTCCTGTTATTTTTAACTTGCCGGCAGTTCCAGTGTTTGCTGGAGGTCACAACTCAATGCAAGTTAATGACAGCCTCCTTCTGGTCTTCATCTGACTATCATACAGTTGCACTGAAATTTTGCGACATCTGACTTTCGGCCAGTCAAAAGTTAAGGGCACAAGATGACACCATGGAACCGGAGAGGGACTGAAAAATTATGAAGCTGGAAGATGAATATATGAAGGAGCATACATATAAAGTGCCAATCCAGCGCTGAAAAAGAACAAACGCTGGGGTGAAGCTTTATGATCAGGGCTCTGTGGGGGGCATATCATAATATCCAGGACCCTTTGTTCTATCTTACATTGAAAATGGATCCTAGTGTTATTGGTTATATGGCTGTGATTACACAAAGAGACAAAAATATTTGCACAATCCCACATTCATAGAAGATCAGTGCTTGGTTCTCCAAGATGTTGGTACAATTTACCATATTTTTTGGATTATAAAATGCACTTTCCCCCCCCAAAATTGGGGGGAAATGGGAGTGTGCCTTATAATCTGAATATATCTTAACAGGGGCTCAGGTGGTGCAGGATCACTGAAAGGGAGCCTGACCTCGAAAAATGAGCCCCCAGCCTCTTTTAACCTGTCCTTGCTTACTGATAAGCTGCCGTGAACACACCTCCTGCATGCGCAATCGGCATCGTGAGGTCGGCAGTACACCCTAATGGGTGTACTGACGTGTAAAGCCGGATATGACGCGATTTGCGTCATAGCGGCTTTACCGCCCCTTGCAGCACGCGTACAGCCTCTTTGCTCAATAGCACGCCCATCGGGGCGTGAATAATTTACAAGCAGGTGGTGGGGAGAAGCACAAAGGAACGCCTTTTGCGGCTCTTCAAATAATGAGAAGCCGCAGATCATAAGGTATAAAAGCAACTTTCATAAACTTTCCAAAAGCGCTTTAGAGACAGAAAGTGATGCCTAGAAATGTATTACCATGGTGCAGGGACGGGTTAAAAGAGACTGGGGGCTCATTTTTCAAGGTCAGGTTCCCTTGAAGGCAGGGTCGCCTCTGATAAAGTCGTCAATGTTGGCATGTGTGGGGCAACACTGTGAGCCCAAGCATGGGAGGAGGTGGGCTCGCAGCAACTCGATGTGGGTGCCATTGATGTAGTGGCAAACGGACATAAGGAGAATGGCTGAAGAGACAGAGCACGGACAGATTGGGATCTCAGAAAGCCAAGATCTCAATCTGCGTGTGTGCTTCTACCGAAGCGATGGACTTCAGGAAAATGGTCGTGGAGGCAGCACATGCGCAGATTGAGCTCTCGATCCTCTGAGATCTTAATTTACAAGTGCACTGCCGCCGCAGCCATTTTCCTTATGTCCTTCACATACACTGCCCAGACATTAATGGCGTCGGCATCATGTCGCTGCAACACCATCTCCTCCTATCCTAGGGTCAGCAGTATTGCCCCACAAATGCCGCCACACTGACGAATTTATCAGCAGCGACTCCTTCCCCAGTGACTCCACTTTACTGCGTCCCCTGGTAAGATATATCCAGATTTTAAAATGCACTCCACGATTATAAGAGGGAACTCTTTTTTAACATCTAAAAATTATTTTTTTTCCTATTTTCATCCTCTACATTTGGGTTGCATTTGATAATGCAATGCGTTTTATAATCCGCAAAATCCAAATTTACTTGGAAGAATTGATGCTGTTTTAAAGGTAAACATTAGTCTCATGAAATAATAACGATTTGGATTTCTATTTTGTTTATTCACTTTGCATATAATTAATTGCAAAAAAAAAATATACATACTATTGACACTTCTATTTTTTAAAGCATTCTTTCTTTGCAACATGTTTTCCACAACTGCATAAAAGGTTTGAACTGATTTATATATGTATACATACACTGTCTTGAAAAAGTATTCATACCCTGTAAACTTAGCCACATTTTTTTCACATTACTCATAATGTTAGATGTATTTTATTGGAAATTTATGTGCTATACCAACACAAAGTGGCAAGTATTGTTGACCAATTGCATCCAGAAGTCTCTTTATTCTCAGTATTGCTGTATCTGTTCTGTGCAGGTTTCAGAGGTTTGTTTAAGAACATTAGTGATCAAACAGCCTCCTGAGAACCAAAGAACACACCAAAAAAGTCAGCTATGAAGTTGTGAAGAAGAGTGAAGCAGAGTTAGGGTATAAAAAAAATTCCCAAGGTCTAAATATCTCATGAAGCATTGTTCATTCCATCATCCAAAAATGAAAAGCACATAAAAAATCTACCAAGACATAGTCATCCACCTAAACTGATACTCCAAGCAAGATGATCACTATTTAGAGAAGCAGCCAAGAGAGGCCCATGGTCACTCTGGAGGAGGTGCAGAGATCCACAGCTCAGGTGAAATAATCTGTCTACAGGAAAATTGTTTGTCACATACTTCATAAATCTGGCCTTTATGGAAGAGTGGCAAGAAGAAAGCAAGCCATAAGAAGTAGCCTTTGCTGTTTGCCAAAAATCATTTAGGGGACACAACTAGAATATGTGGAAGGAGGTGCTTCAGTAAAATGAGACCAAAGTAGAACTTTTTCGGCAAAAAGAAAAATGCACATGCAAAATGCACATCATCCTGAAAACACCATCCCCACCATCAAACATAGTGGTGGCAGCATTATGGTGTGGGGATGCTTTTTTTTTTAACAGGGACAAGCAAGCCTGTCCCTTGATGGGAAAATGAAGGAAGCTAAATACAGGGCAATCCTTGAGGAAAACCTATTTGAGGCTGCATAAGACTTGAGACTGGGCCAAAGGTTCACCTTCCAGCACAGCAACGAACCTATATACACTGCCACAGCTGAAAAGGAATGTTTTAGATCATAGCATACTCATGTTCAGACCTAAATCCCATTGAGAATCTGTAGCAAGACTTAAAACTTGCTGATCACCGACACACTTCATCCAATCTCAAGGAGCTAGAACTTTTTTGCAATGAAGAAAGGGCAATATTTAAGCCTGTAGATGTGCAAAGCTGTTAGAGATCTACTCCAGAAAAGTTGCATCAGTAACTGTAGAGAAAGGTGGTCCTACAAAGTATTGATTCTGGGCGGCTGAATACATATGGACGTCACAATTTCTGTATTTATATTTTTAAAATATTTAGAATGCCATCTATAATTTTCTTTACACTTCACAAATACTTGCAACTTTGTGTTGGTATATCACATAGACTGAAATAAAACACATTTAAGTTTGTGGGTGTAATGTGAACAATTGTGGAAAAGTTCACGAGTTATGAATATTTTTTCAAGGCACTTTTTTTTAATTCAGAAATTAGGTAAAATGTAGAAGGAAGAGCAATATGGTTGCTGATTATGTGTTTTTATCACTTTCATATGTCTAGGATCCGTATAGCAATGCTTTCTATAGTCAACACCATATACGGTAATTATAACTTAACAAGGATTTACAGCAATTTTAAAGGAAGGAAATAATTAGGGTGCACACAACCAAAGACATGGACATAAAATACTTGTTTGTAAGTACTTGAGATAACTCAAATAAAAGAACAAAAAACAGCATAAAAACTTCATACAGGTATTACAGAATTACCTTTATTACAGATGTTTCAACCCTGGATGGTGGACTTTGTACTTGTGCAGCTGCAGCCATATTAGCAATGGTATTGAGGTGGTTCATTTGGCTCATGGCCATAGTAACAGAAGCTGGAGGTAGGCTTACAGGGATTAGTGGATGGGGCATCATCATAAATGGAAGTTCCAGACCTATAAATGCAGATCAAGAAAGTCTTCAGTATATATGTAATAATTAATATTCAGGAATAGTTAATAGTCAATGAATGTATAAAATTCCACCTGGCTCCTTTACTGAATTGCTGACAAGGCAATACACATGTGGAAATTGCTTTGCCATTCAACGGAGCCCTAATGAAATGGAAACTTTCACTTGTAAGAATTCTAATAAAACAAAAGATATCAATTAACCTCTTTAATATACAGAGGAATACATAAAGAAGTACTCTGGGATTTTTCTTTATCTTTTATACCTTTTGCAATGTATATCATGTATAAAAAGTGCTGTTAATGTTCAAGTGCTTTATTTCAGAATGATCTGTGTTATTCCTCCGTTGTACCATATGACCGTATGCTGCCAGCCTGATTGTTGAATTGTACAGCATCTTCAGAGTGGACCAGAAGTTAGATTCTTCATTTATTCCCATTAGTGCTCCAATGTGAGTCTCATAGAGATGCATCAGGACAATATGGGGGCTCAGTAGTTAGACAGGTTTTACACTGGCATTTTTTGGAATCTAGAGGAATGCAGGTAAAGCCTGCATTCTCCTAGATTCCCCTGCAAATTTTTTTTGAGGATACAACTGGATACACTCACACCGGTATTATCACTGATTTGTCTCACAGATCAGTGATAATACCGATGTGGGAGTATCCCGTTGCATCTGGTGGATTACCTCTTTCCGCCATTATCCAATGGAAAATAAAATGCCCCCTAGAGGGTGTGTCAATTAGATGTGTGTTCTGGGCATGCGTAGTTTAAAAACCCGGATCGAACATCTAGATCCAGCGGGATCAAGAGTTTGCACGATCCGGGTTCCATTGGGCACATTCTGATTTAACCCATGGATCCGGGTGTTTCGGGGATTTATCATTGAGATCAAAAATGCACCAACATGCATTTTGGTCTCAGTGAAAAAAACAGTGACACCTGGATCATAGTAAAAAGTAAAGAACTGGATGCACAAGCAAATGCCTGTAGCCTCATTGAAAGTCAATGGGGCTGAAAACTTATGAGGGTGTATCAAGTTTAAGCTGGATACACACGGATACAAAAAAATGCCAGTGTGAAACCAGCCTTAGCACTGTTGCTATACAGAACTGTTGAACTAGGTTCAAACACCAGAGGCAACATCTGCAAGGAGTTTCTATATTCCCTTCATATTTCCTGTTGGTTTCAGGAACTCTCAATTTAATCCCAAACTCCAAAGTCATACTGATAGGGAATTTAGTGATTATAATGTTTACAGCACAGTGGAACATGATGGCGCTATATAAATATGCACAAATAAATACTATATTGAGAGGCTGGCAACCAGTTCATAAAGAAGAAACTATATGATAAGTGTAATCAGAGATCAGGTAAGAAATGACATACTATATCATTGGACATTCTTATGGATTGCTCCATTATTTCTTATTTATATTACATAGCTTTCTCGATTTCTACAATCCCATTTTATTAAAATGGCCCCAGAAAATGAGTTGATGACATCGTTTCCCAGAGATTAGATCTCCAGTGATCATCTGTGGCGAAGTCTTATAGCAAGTGGCTAATTCCTCTATAGGACACACTAAATGAAAAGATACTCCTCTCTGGTACCTCAGAATTCTGTAGACTCAAGCTGATTTACAGTTGCCAAGGCATTGAGATTGACTGTTTTTCCACTAGCACATCCTGCTAAAATGTTTAGACTTATTGTAAGATGACACCTAAGTCATCATCAGTGGAGGTACACTCTAAAAATGAAGCCCTAGTGATAGATTGGTGACGGCCCAGGCAGCATGGTGGTTAGCACTAGAGTCTTGCACCAATGGGGGAACTAGGTCAATTTCCATCAAGGACAACATTTTCAAGGAGTTGGTATGTTCTTCCTATGTTTACATGGATGTACTCTAATTTCATGTCAATCTCCAAAAATATAATTGTAGGGAATATAGATTGTGAGCACCAATTGGGACAGTGATAATATTGTCTGTAAAGCTCTGTGGAATAAATAGCTTCATATATTTGAATTAAAGGAATAAGAATATCCTTTTCAGTTTTTGCTATTTGATGTGTAGTAGTTTGATATACAATACAAATTTCATACAGTGTTCTGAATTTTTACTTGTGGAAAATATGAGATTAACATCAATTTAATATGTGAACAAAACATTTAAAAACAAAGGTTTTGTCTAGCATATATTTTTTCAAAAGGCAGGAAATGTGATAATGTAATAAAAAATGAATACCGCCCTTCAAAAAGGATTTCCCACATTCAAGTTATTTTAGTACACAGGCGTGCTGACATGCAATGATATCTTAACTCTTGACTACAGTATGGGAATGTTGCTTCCAGTCACCCGTAGTTGGCTGCAGTCATGTAGCTGTGATGTCACTGCTGAAGTCAATGGAAACCAGTCATTCTAGCGGAAAGCCATGGGTGACGTACTAAGGGTTAGTAGATAGAAAACCCCTTTAAGCAGCATCCTCTCCACTGTTTTAGGCCCCCTTCAAAGGTCTGTGTATCCAGGAAGTGTGGCATCTGTTTTCACACGCATACTAGTTAAACAAAATAGGGATCTTCACACTTCAGTGTTTTGAAAAGGAATGTTTGTCCATGTAAGTCATGCACATGGAGACAGGTCCGCTTTTTACTGGCAGCAAGGATGCCAAATGTATGGCACACGGATTTGATCTGTATGACACGTACCAGAGAAAAACGTATGTCAATTAAATAAAAGTTTTTTTAATGTGCAAAAGATGTGCAAAATAAGATAAATTATCATTCCTGATAGATAGAAAAGATATGGATGGATGGATAGATAGATAGATAGATAGATAGATAGATAGATAGATAGATAGATATCAAAATCAAAATTGACTGCAGCACTCCTTTTTCTTTTTCAATCTGCCTTTATTGGGCCATCAGGTGTATAGCGACGTTTCGGGAACACTCTCTCTCTTCCTCTAGCCTCTCTAGATAGTGTTCCTGAAACGTCGCTATACACCTGATGGCCCAAGAAAGGTGGATTAAAAAGAAAAAGGAGTGCTGCAGTCAATTTTTATTTTGATATTGGATACAGTGGATGGAAGAGGAGCTGTGGCTGAATTGCACCCAAAACCTAGCCGTGCTGCTTTCTTTCTTGGATAGATAGATAGATAGATAGATAGATAGATAGATAGATAGATAGATAATTTGAAAAATAATTTGAAAAAAATTCTTGCAGCACACAGCTACTACCAATGATGTATAAATGCTACAAGCTATATGTATTTGAGGAAAAAGTTTAAAAACTTACGTTTTTTTCAAAAAACTCAAAAATCTTATCTTTTTATTTCTGAAGTTCTTAGTACACACATTGGCCAATGTCTGCTTGCTCATCAACTGCGACAAAGTGACTTCAGGTATGATGAGTCCTACGCTGATATCCCTAGCCTCCTTGTCCACCCCCCACTTCTCAGTGGGCATACTCCATCTAGACCCTCGATCAAGCAGACATTGGCCAATGTGTGTACTAAGAACTTCAGAAATAAAAAGATAAGATTTTTGAGTTTTTTGAAAAAAACGTAAGTTTTTAAACTTTTTCCTCAAATACATATAGCTTATAGCATTTGTACATCATTGGTAGTAGCTGTGTGCTGCAAGAATTTTTTTCAAATTATTTGACCCTGCGTCTTTGCTAGCACCAGTTCACACTAGTCTGTGAGTGCTGTGCAGTTTTTTTCTAGATAGATAGATAGATAGAGTGAGTAGGGGATATAGGTATTTGATCCCTTGCTGATTTTGTATGTTTTCCCAATGACCAAGCTGTATGTAAAGTACCGTGGAATTAATGGCGCTATATGAATGAATATATATATATATATATATATATATATATATATATATATATATATAGCAAACAGCTATATTGTGTCCCTCCTCCCTATATATTGTAAGCTTGCACTGTTTACTGCCCTTCATGGTGCATTAAAATGTGTTTTGCCTTGCATTTAGCCCAGAATTAAATAATTAATAAAAAAGTGGGGTCCCCCCTATTTTTGATAGCCAGGTAGGGTAAAGCAGACAGCTGCAGCCTGCAGCCCACAGCTGGCAGCTTTTCCTTGGCTGGTAATCTACAGGGTGGGCCATTTATATGGATGCACCTAAATAAAATGGGAATGGTTGGTGATATCAACTTCCTGTTTGTGGCACATTAGTATATGACAAGGGGAAAACTTTTCTAGATGGGTGGTGATCATGGTGGCCATTTTGAAGCTGGCCATTTTGGATCCAACCTTATTTTTTTCCTTGGGAAGAGGGTCATGTAACACATCAAACGTATTTAGGATATCATAGGAAAAATAATGGTGTGCTTGGTTTTAATGTAACTTTACTCTTTCATGAGTTATTTACAAGTTTAAGATCACTTATAAAATGTGTTCAAAGTGCTGCCCATTGTGTTGGATTGTCAATGCAACCCTCTTCTACCACTCTTGAGACAATGATAGCAACAACACAAAAGAAATGCAAGCACAAGCCTCCAGTATCCGTTGTTTCAGATGCTGCACATCTCGTATCTTCACAGCATAGACAATTGCCTTCAGATGAGTGATAAGGCAAACTTTTTTGTGAATGGTGAAGTTAACAAACAAAACCACCACTATTGGTTTGACACTAACCCACAGTGGATAGATTCTCTCTAAGACTGCTGGAACATAAAAATTGATTGTATGGTGTGGTATATGGGGTACAAAGATAATGGGGCCATTTTTCATCAAAGGAAACCTCAATGCCACTGGATATCTGAATCATGTAGCAATTTCAGATATCCTTTATGGGCCGCAGCCATCCCAGAAGTGGCATCTCCATTAGATGCACCAATGGTGCTTCGTCCCAGCTCTTCCCATTGCCCTGGTGCGGTGGTATTTGTAGTTGATGCCAGCTGTGTAATGCCAACTGGCATCAAGTCAAGGGGGTTAGTAATGTCAAGGCATCTATCAGATACGTGACATTCCTAACACAGCCAGTAAAAACAAAAATAACCAAAACAAAAATGTTTTATTTGAAAAAAAAAACTCCCCAAAAAATTCCCTTTTTCACCAATTTCCTGAAAAAAAAAAACACAAGCTAATAAAAGAAAATCCCCAGTCCAGGATTTCCACTGTAGCCCAATGAATCTAATGTAGTTCGCAAAAGCGAATCTGCAAGATATAAAAGTGAGAATTAGTACATAAATAATGACAGGAGACACCCGCAATTATTCCATAAATCCAGTAAGGTCCGATGCAGTCCTATGAAGGTCCCTTAAAGTCTCATTCTCCCAGCATAAAGTGGGCATGTTGAAAGAACATATCCCCCATTTGCTAAGAGAGCAGACATTGACCGACCACTGGCAGTGTTATGAGCGGTGATGTCATAAAGGTTACTGCAGTTCACACTCAATGGGTAGCATGTGGTGTCCCGCGAGTGTGACCGGCAGTAAACTCCCCGATGTACCCATTCTTCACACTTGTTATCTAATGAAGATCACAAGACAGTGAGTGTTATGAGTGATGATATCATGGAGGTTACTATCATTTACACTCACAGGTTACTCCATGTGTGACCCCGCAAATGTGAACGGCAGTAACCTTTGTGACGTCACTGCTTGTCACACTGCTGGGAGTCGAGATGGACAGTGCTTGATCTCCTAGAATATGCATTTTCTCAATGTTCCCCCTATATGCTGGGAGAATGAGACTTCAATGGACCTCCATGGGACTGCATCAGACCTTCCTGGATTTTGGGAATAAATTGGTTAATTAGGGTGCCTCCTGTCTATATTTGTTCACTAATTCTCTCTTTTATGTGTTGCAGGTTTGCTTTTATGGACTGTGTCGGATTCGCTGGACTCTGGCAGAAACCCTAGACTACTGCA
Organism: Allobates femoralis; assembly: GCA_033576535.1. NCBI lineage: Eukaryota > Metazoa > Chordata > Amphibia > Anura > Aromobatidae > Allobates > Allobates femoralis. Next base: position 567,177,086 of record JARQOC010000002.1, on the reverse strand, counting down.
GGATTTAAAAAAAAAAAATTTGAGCTTTTTTTAGTTTTCATTTTTTTTTTCAATAAATTGGTGAAAGAGGGAATGTGCTAGCTAGTATTTTTTTAAGTAAATACATTTTTTGTTGTGGTTATTTTTGTTGTTACTGACTGGGCTAGCAATGTTGGGTGTCTGATGGGACTCCTCAACATTACTGACCTCTGGGTTTGATGCCAGCTGACAATGCCCAGCTGGCATCAAACCCAACTGCCATTACCCCATTTGCCAGAGCACCAAGATAGAGGGAGAAGTCAGGCAAAGTGACAGGATTGAAACAACTAATGGAGGAAACAGTTTTGCGAGGCTGCGATCTGCTAATTTTAGGCTGGGGAGGGCCCATTAACCTTGGCTCTTCCCATACCAGACCCCAGCTGTCAACTTCACCTTCGCTGCTGATCTAATTTGGGGGGAAGGACCCAATGTTCTGGGAAAAATATTTATTTATTTATAAATAAATAATTTAGAGAAACATCATAGGGTGACCTATGTTTTTGATTACCAGCCAAGGAAAAGCTGCAGGCTGTGGTCTGTAGACTGCAGCTGTCTGCTTTAACCTAGTTGGCTATCAAAAATAGGTGGGACCCCCATATCTTTTTTTTAATTACTTATGTTTGGGCTAAATATCCTTTAGTGCCACATGAAAGACACTAAAGGGTGCAAGCTTACAATATATAAGGGGGTGGGACATAATATAGCTGTTTGACATCTGTTTATTCATCTATCTATAAATCTATTAATTCATCTATCTTTCTATGACAAGCATTTTTCTCCAGTACGTTTCAGATCGATGTCACACAGATGTCACATGGACGTCACACAATGAAACACAAACAGCACATGGATGACACACGAATGACACATATGGACACCCGTTCAACATGTATGTTTTTAAACGGACTTGTGAAGGGGTCTTACACTGATTCAGTTCTGAGCTGATCATCTGTCATCTAAGCATGTGATTATCATTGCCAATCACTGCCTTGCCACTGATTGACCTGGGGATATATGGCTTAGGTATTGGTTGTTGTATTGTTGTACTACACCTCTTGCCTTTTGAAAACAAACTTATATAAATTAAAAGAGTTCACAGATTTATGCATAGTTTTAACCCAGTTAAGAAACTTAAGTTATGTAATAATCATGTAATACATATTTTACATAGATCTGAACTGCAATGTGTATGATAGCTTGAACTGTACTTACAGTTCTCAAACAAGGGAGAAAAAAGCTGAAGAATGTGAACAGTGAACTGTTAGCATTCTTCAGTCTTTTTTTACTCTTGCTTGAGTGCAACTCTTTTCATAATAATGTATACTATGTTCAGTTATGCATCAGTTCCAACATTCAGTTTAGGAGTGCTGACAATCAACCATTTTCACCAAGCTTTTCTTAGACATATCTATAAAAGATTTTCTAAACTTGTACAATGCAGTAGAAAAATATTAGAATCTGAGAGTCCTCAGTGGTTGATACTTTGTAATAACTAACTGAAAAGATGGTTACCATCTTTTCAGTTAACCATTAAAAGCTATCAACCACTGAGGACTCTCAGATTCTAATTTTTTTAAATATTTTTCTGTCTATTGGCTAACACGGTATAAATATTTTTTATAGTGCAGTCATCAAATTACTTTACAATTACTAATAAAATATAGCACTTCTCTCAACTCCAAACAACAGAGCCCATGGATCAATCAGAGTCTGCAAAGTGGGTACAAAATTTGGGATATAAAGTCTCCTATCAAATCTTCGTCACAAAATATAGAAAAGCAAAGAAATCATTGTTCTAGGACTAGGAGTGGCATTATTCTTCTACTCTGTGGTCTAGTACTAGTGTATGTGCACATGATCAGGATTTACAGCGTTTTGGGCACATCATATTTTGCTGCATTTAAAATGCTGTATTGTACAGTACAAGCACAATGGATTTGATATATAGAAATCTAATGAATACTGTGATTCTTTTTAACACTACAGTGTGGTGCAAGTTTTCTCTCCACTGCATGTCAATTTCTCGTGTGGAGCCGCTTGAGTCTCCTGCGTGAGACAAAGCAGCGAAAACATACTCCGTCCAGAATGCTCTGTAAACTTGGCATGTGCACGTACCCTTATAGGCAGACAAAAGTGTTGGCACCCTTAAAATAGTTACAGAAAAGGAAGTATTTCTCCCAGAAAATTATAGCATTTACATGTTTTGTTATACACATTTATTTCCTTTGTGTATATTGAAACAACGCAAAAACAAGCAGAGAAAAAGAGGCAAATTGGACATAATTTTACACAAAACCCCCAAAATGGTCTGGACAAAGCTGTTGACACTTTTCCAAAATTGAGGTAAATAACTTTGTTTCAAGCACGTGAAGCACGTGAACGCAACAGTTGTGAGCAATATGAAGATCACACCCGAAACCAGATAAAAAGCTATACGTTGAATCGATCTCTGCATTGTGTCTGTGTGTGCCACACTAAGCATGGAGAACAGAAAGAGAAAAAATTCTCTGTGGACTTGAGAATCCAAATTTTTAAAAAATATCAACAATCTTAATTTACAAGTCCATTTTCAGAGATCTTGATGTTCCTTTGTCCATGGTGCCCATCATAATCAATGGACGTGGACCATAGAGAAGAATTGATGAAAGGTTGCAATTTAAGATTGCCAGATATAGGATAAGCATCCACAATCAAGTTCCAAAGAAGTTCAAGTGTCCTGCAGGCTCATGGTGCATCAGTGTCAGCGCGAACTATTCATTGACATTTGAATGAAATGAAATGCTATGGCAGGAGACCAAGGAGGACCCCACTGCTGACACAGAGACATAACAAAGCTAGACTGCAGATTGCCAATATGTATATGAAAAAGTTAAAATCTTTCTGGGGAAATGTATTGTGGACAGATGAGACAAAGATAGAGCTTTGGTAAGCATACAACTCTACTGTTTACCAAAAAGAAATGAGGCCTACAAAGAAGAAAACATACTATAGTACCTACAGTAAAATGTGGAGAAGACTCAAAGATGTTTTTGGGTTATTTTTAAGCCTCTAGCACTGGGTGCCTTACCTGTGTAAAAGGCATAATTAAATTGGAGGAATAACAAAGGATTTCGAGTCGCAATATAGTGCCCAGTGTCAGAAAGTTGGGCTTGAGTCCTAGGTCATGGGTCTTCCAGCAGGGCAATGACACCAAACATGCTTTAATAAGCACCCAGGAATGGATAAAAACATACCGCTGGAGAGTTCTGAAGTGGGCAGCAATAAATCCATATCTAAATCCCAATGAATACCTGTGGAGAGATCTTAAAATTGCTTTTGGGAGAAGACACCCTTTAAATATGAGAACCCTGGAACAGTTTGCAAAAGAAGAGTGGTCCAAAATTCCAGTTAAGAAGTGTAAGAAGCTTGTTAATGGTTATGAGAAGCGATTAATTGCAGTTAGTTATTCCAAAGGGTTAAGATGAGTGTGCCAGAAATTTTGTCAGGCCCATTTTTGGAGTTTTGTGTGAAATTAAGTCCAATTTGCCTATTTTTCTGACTTATTCCAAAATACACAAAGGTAACAAATGTGTATAACAAAACATGTAATTGCAATAATTGTCGGGGATAATTTTTTTTTAACTATTTCAAGGGTGCCAACACTTTCAGCCATGACTGTATAGCTTACATGAATGCAAAAGGATATGCTCTACTACCCATATTCTATAGACTGAAAGTGATGCAAAAGAGACCTGACAATTCCTGCTGCCCAGCAATTTTTATTAACAAATAGCTATTTGCTTGTCAATCTGAAGTATATAAATCTTATTGTATCTATATACAGGTGCAGTGATTTTTATGGCCAGCAACGCCACCCTAAATCATCCACATTACAACTGATGAGCAAACAGCCATCCTTCTCATGTCACAATTTGTATCATGTTTCTACAGCTCATTGAGTAACAGGTGGAAATGAATGACCCCCTATTGATTGGTGTGAGACAATTTCAACCACCATCAAATGTAGCAGTTTTTTATGACATTATTTATTCAGAACTCAGTTTTTGGTTTTAACCATGCGGCCCAATAAGACTCAGTTTTGCATATGTTAAAGGAATTTTTTACTTACACGAAAATGGAAACCAAACACTGTGAAATGGCTAAAATAAAGCAGATACTCACATTTCTTGGGACCAGCACTTGGCTCCCCATAATGGTTCGGGTCTCTGTGTTCTGGATGCAGCAGAGACATCATGTTGACAGTGGCCATCATTGCTATAGCCAATCACTGAGCTCAGCAACTTGTGCCACATACCTTGGCACAGCCCCTAAACTGACATGTTGGCTACAGCAGTGATGAGCATTGTCGACGTGATATCACCACTGTAGACAAATCACAGAAACACAGGCAGCAGTTGGGGCCAGCATTGGACCCAGTGAGCGTGCGTATCTGCTCTGTTTGTTATTATAGCTATTTTACAGGACTTGAGGTCCATGTTCCTGAAAGAGGAAAATCCCTTTAAGCATTACGTACACAAAAATAATTATTCATTTATTTTTTAAGGTTCCAGTAAAAGCACCTGATATATTTTGTTTCCTTATGCGGGAGGACTGGCAGTATGTCATACCATTTGTCAGAAGGTGATTCTTGTGTAGAGAGTTGAAAGGATGAGACACTGGAAGGTTATGCTGTCCAGGCAAGGTGGCATGGTTAACAGAGGCTTGTGATCCTTGGGTAGGGAGAGACTGAAGTTTTTCTTTCTCCCAAGAACCATCACTGCTCCCTGTAGAAATGAATATACATTGAATTGAATGTAAGGACGTTTTTACTATTAACATGATCATGGAATAAACATATTTCCTTTACTTTGATTTTCTGATACATTAAACAATAGAGAGAAGTAAACTAGGTATCTCTCGATACACAATGATACTATTTTGGTTTCCTTATTTAAATTATAATTTAATTTCTTTCATAGCCATATTTAATAAGTATATTTTGATTTCTGGACAGAAATATACATTCCATGTTTGATCCTCATTAGGTTGAGTTTATTGGAGACATTTAACCTTAGATAATATTCTGTATGTATTTTTATATTTGATAACAATTTGCTCATGCTTACTCAAAGAATATATGGAAAAAACGGTTGACTGAAAAGTGAAATAGATCCTGAAGCTTGATGTCGGAGTCTTTCCCCAAAGACGGCAATACCAGGGCTGAAGTTATCATCAAAATGCATCATTACAGTTTGGAAGTTTACTTACGAACCCATTGAAAACTTAACACAAAGTGATAAACTCAGTATGATGCACTCTTCGAATCAGGCACTCTATTATTGAGTTGTTAGTTGTACAGCATTCTGTATGTTTTTTGGCTAATTCAATGTTTTTGTTTGTTTTTTTAATCAGCCATATGGTTCCAGTGACATGGACATATTTATTTAGTACTAATGTAATGTTTGTACTAGGGGGGCATGGCAGAGTAATACTACAGAGCAGCCTAAAGACAGTACTCCAAAGAATCTACGAAGCCACAACCTCTTAGTAAAATAAAAATGACCTATGTATTTGTAGAAAGAATTAAGCTCACATGCTTTTTTGCCTGTCTCAGTTCCACATGGAGCTCGGACAACAGCTCTGCCGTAGCCCAAAATATTCAGATTAAAGTAGGAGTCCGGATTGAAATATTCTTTTATCAACTCCAATTCAAGGTGCATTATAAAGCATGTTGAGCACACAAGAATAACAAAGTCAACACGTTTCAATTGCATTCAGCACTCTTCATCATGATCAAGAGTGCTGAACGCACTTGAATGCGTGGAGTGCGTCATTCATGTGTCCTCGACATGCTTTGTAATGCACCTTGAACTGAAGTGAATTAAAGAAAAAAAGAAAAAAGTTTTCGAACCAGACTGCTACTTTAGTCTGAATAAAAATTAGCACTGGATAAAAAAACCATATCTCAGGAATCATATTTCATTTACAAACAACAAAAATGAGTGAGCAGCTGGTATAAACAAGACTGACAATTATCCACCTTTTGACCTGGTGACATGTTCCCTTTAAGGGGAATGTCTTATTACAAAATATCAATGACCTCTGCACAGGTGATTCTCTAATATCAGTTACATGGCAAGGCAACCCATCAATCAGCTGTTGTAAGTAGTGATGAGCAAGTAGCGAAATATTCATAATCACCATACTCATAACGAGTACTTTGTAATACTCGCATACTCATCCGAATAGCAAGTTCAAAATAATTAAATTAGTGATAGGCTCCACACACACAGACCAGGCCATAAAACGAGTATTTGTGGGAAGGGAACGAGGGTGGGCTTTTTTGTTTTCACTGCATAAAATACCTTGCTGTGCCCACCAGAGAGAGTCTACCATTCAATCTGCTCTCACTCGGATACCAGCTCTCTTTGTGTACTGAAGGGAGATCATTCACGATGGACACATCACTCATGAGAACCAGCATTGTGAATACTTTATTATTCATGCGAGTAGCGAATAGTAACGATTACACTCGCTCATCACTAGTTAGTAGACTGGTTTCACATTGCGATTTAGTTAAATCCGATGCTGTCTGATGTAAATCGGACAGCATCGTTTCCGAATCAGCCCCCATGTTATCCAATGGGGATCAGATCGGATTTAGCATATTTGCCTCCAATCCAATTCTATCAGATTTTTTGCAGGAGCAAAAATCGTAGACGGCTACGATTTTGGCTCCTGAAAAAAATCGGAGAGAATCGGATCGGGGGAAAATCAGATGGCAATTATGCCAAATCCGATCCGATGCCTTTAAATGGGGCCCTATGGAGCAGGGTCTGAGGAACCATCTGATGTCTCCTCAAACCCGATTTTAGTGTACTGAGCATGCTCAGTACATGCTCAGTACACTAAAACTATTGTGTACATACATTGCGGAAGTGAAATATAACTAAAATCAAGTGTTTAAAATAAAAAAATCTTTATTCTCACCTGCCAGCACTCCCCCGGTGTCTCAATCAGCTCCTGCTCGGTAACCAGGACCTTGGATGATGTCACAACCCGATCAGCTGATCGGGTCACATGGCCGGTCACCGCGGTAACCACTCATGCAACCCGATGACGATTCTGACATCATCGCAGGTCCTGTAAAACCGATCGGGAGCTCTATAGACATGCCGGGGGAGCGCTGGCAGGTGAGAATAAAGATTTTTTATGTTGGAATAACAGGAGGAGCGGGAGAAGAGGAGAGGAGAGGGGAGAACAGGGGGACAGCAGGGGTAAAACAGGGGGACAGCAGGGGACACCAGGGCAAAATAGGGGGACAGCAGGGGACACCAGGGCAAAGCAGGGGGACAGCAGGGGACAACAGGGGGACAGCAGGGGACACCAGGGGAACAACGAGATGACAGGAGGCAGAGAGGAGGGGGAGCGAGGTGACAGGAGACCAAACTGATCCTGCAAAATGTCGGAATCGGATGCCTATTTAGCATCCGATAGCAGGGATCAGTTTGGATCTGATGCTGTCAAATTTTCATCGGACAGCATCGGATTTAACTAAATCGCAATGTGAAACCAGCCTAAGCCCTAAAATGGGCTAAATATAATCTGCTCTGTAGTACTTAGCAGTTGTCACTACACACTGAATGGAGCTGCACAGTGCTACTCCATTTTATGTGTTTAATGTGTGTTCATTCAGATGCCATGATCATAAATATCTTGCTTGTGACCAGAAACCTCTTTAAATAACTTTAAATAAGTAACACTGTAGTTTGTAAATGTTTTTTTTTTACTTTTATGTATGAGTTATTTCTGAGTTTTCCAGACACGCACTGTGATCTGTGTAGACATTATTGTGTTGAGATGAAGAAAAGGTAAGTTTTTTAATTGATTGATTGATTGATAATAATGAAATAATGAATGAAAGGTGATTTATTCAAAATAGCAAATATGTCTAATATTAAATTTGCAAATTGTCTCTTCATCTTTGGTGTCAACTATTGGAAGTAACAATCCTAGAAATTAATATCAATCCTTCTTAGCCTCTTACATAGCCAAACCAGATCTAATACATTGCTCTGATGATGGGTGATACAGCAAAAGATCACATTTGCACATTGAGCTTCTGGTTTGGCTTTTATATCCTAAAGTCATATGGCAAGGCTCGTTAAAGGGTTGATATTGACTTTTTGGATTGCTACTTCCAATACATGGTGCTAGAGTTCAAGTCCTCTTTAAAGACTGTGAGCCCTCATGGACAGGACCCTCTGCCCTACTGTACCGGTATGACTGATTTGTTGATTTGTCGTCGTTTTTACCACTTGTCTTTTTCTACCCTCTCACTTGTAAAGCGCCATGCAACCTAATGGCGCTATATAAATACTTAAAGGGATCCTGTCACCCCCAAAACACCTATAAACCTATTAAAACCTGTCCCTACAGCATATTAACACTTTCCCTACACTCCTTTTACCTCCTAAATGCCCTTAGTCAAAGTGAAGAAAAACGTTATAATAGTACCTGCTTAGTGATGATAATGAGTGACTATGCTATTCATAGTCACTCATCAAGGCAGCCCCTCTTCTTCAGATCACGCCTGAATAGGCGTGATCTTCCTCATGGATTCAAATGTGCGCTCCCTGCGCGCCTCCCCGCGCTCCCATTACGTCCGTGCTTCAGGCTGGGGGCAGTATGACGCGATTCGCGTCATTTCCTGTCGCCGGGTGACGTCTCTACAACGGCGCAGCTTTCAGCTTCAAGTGCCGCACTGCGCATGCCTGCGGGAGCGCACTGCGCATGCGTGCGGGAGCCTACACGGCCGCTTTGTGTAGGCTCCCGCACGCATGCGCAGTGCGCTCCCGCAGGCATGCGCAGTGCGGCACTTGAAGCTGAAAGCTGCGCCGTTGTAGAGACGTCACCCGGCGACAGGAAATGACGTGAATCGCGTCATACTGCCCCCAGCCTGAAGCACGGACGTAATGGGAGCGCGGGGAGGCGCGCAGGGAGCGCACATTTGAATCCATGAGGAAGATCACGCCTATTCAGGCGTGATCTGAAGAAGAGGGGCTGCCTTGATGAGTGACTATGAATAGCATAGTCACTCATTATCATCACTAAGCAGGTACTATTATAACGTTTTTCTTCACTTTGACTAAGGGCATTTAGGAGGTAAAAGGAGTGTAGGGAAAGTGTTAATATGCTGTAGGGACAGGTTTTAATAGGTTTATAGGTGTTTTGGGGGTGACAGGATCCCTTTAATAACAATAATAATAAGAGTCAATTTATATTTTTTTTTTTCCCAGAGGAGCATTGCAGATGTTTAAGTCTCCTCATACCAGCATGTCACTCTCCATAAAGAGAAACCTTAACCCAGTCTAATATTAGGCACAGTAGTCATTGTGAAAACTGCGGGATTACATGATTCTTATAATGAACATAATAAAAGATAAATAAAATTCTTGAAATAATAGGTTTAACACAAAAAGTTGATTTAATGAGTTTGTCAATGACACATTGCTAATATCCAGAAGAAATGTGAACTTGAAATATGACAAATATTTAGCTATCATAATTTCTTTGATTAGTCTACTAGCTTTGACCCCTTTCTATCAACATGACCTAGCTTAGGTTATGATCTGTTTTCATCCATTAGAAAAATCTTTTGTACAGAACAAAAAGAATGAAATATCTACAGGCAGCAGGTTGACGTACAATGAAATATTTCTTTTGAATTACAAGTATATTTATTACGTGGTCCTTTAAATCCAACAAAATAGTGTTGTACAGTATGCAAATTGTTCCATTTTATTGACTGTAATACATATGCAGATTTGGATATAATACAACATTCACATTGTCATCCCATGTTCTTCTAAAATGCAACCTCTGAGCATTTTATCCTAATGAATAAATGAGTTTGTCCTTTATGTATAAAATATAGTTTATATTCGTTGCAACAGATTTTTAATAATAAATGATTTTAGGTTTGCTTGAACATATTCAATAAACTGTGATTAATTTGGTTTTTCAAAAATGCAAACTAGACATTACTATATTACTTTGCAAAATGCACAGCTTGCAACATTATTGTCTCAGTGGGATCTTAAATTGAATTGTAAAATGTGTCTTATTTCCAGTTTGATTTATGTAAGAAATTGCAGAGGATAATGCCCTTTTTGAAGTTTCATTGCTTCCTGAATGAAAAAAATAGTACTCAAGAAAGCATGTTATACAGAGCTGTAAATTACTGGAAAGCTGTAATGCATATTTGTGACAAGGATGTCATGTTCCCATGTTTGATTTTTATAACTTGTTTTTTTTTTATTGCCGCTTTGTGTTGCGGCACATGATATGATGAATCTTACAGTAACACATGTTCAGTGATTTTATTGCTGGAGCCTAAGTAATTACAAAATCTCTTTCTACTCTAAAAAAAAGGGTCTTCCGGTGCCCTAAGAATTAATCTATGATACCATTTAACTTAGGTTTTTGAAGTAAATATCACTAGATAAAAGCCAGCTGCCTCTGTATAATGGCATACTTGAATGAATGTAACAGTGTTTGAAAATGAGTACAAATCTTCTAAAAAGCTTCATTTCCATAAGAAAGCTTAGAGATCTACAAAAGAATAAATTCTGAAACAGAATTAACCAGTAGAAAGCAGAATATATTAAAGGCCAAACAAATTTGCACCTTGTTTGTATGGGCAGGCTGTGTCTTCTAGCTTATAGGTGGATATCATTAGCGCTGGCGGCCAAGAGTACAAAAATGGACGTGGATGTAAAATTGTTCTCATTTTCGAGTAGATGATTCTGCAAGGACTGATCTGGGTGCAACTAGCAGATTACAGGGGTAGCCTGTATTCTGGGAATGGACCATTCATGGAGGATTTTAGAGCCATTGTCATTTTTTGGGCAAATTACTTCTTGCCACCCACAGCCCTGACTTCCAGCTGAGAGAACTTGCATGAAATAGCTAGGGAACCAAACTTTGGAAACTTGTAAGGCTGGCTTCACACCACGGTTTTTCCTTGCCAGGTTCTGTCCGGTGTTTTGCAGGATGCACCGGACAGAACCTGACAGCCATGGACAAACAGAACCGGAGGGCAAATATGCCCTCCAATCCTGTTTTGTGGTGGAATCAGTGGCTGCTGCTATCCAGTATTGAAATTTCAGCATAGTGGCTGAAGGGGAGCTCTACAGGTGCTGAAATTTCAGCTGCGCTGTCCAGGTGCTGAACGAGTGCGGCTTGAATTTCAGAGCCGCCACTCGTTCAGCACCCGGAGTCCGGAAACCAGATCGTTTTTCTGCCTGTTCCGGCACCCATAGACTCTCATGCTATGGGCGCTAGATCCGGGAGGGCCGGGAGGATCCAATTTTGTCTGATTTTTGCATCAGACACAAAAAATAATGCAGACTCCGTTTTTGTGTCCTATGCAACAATCAGACAAAACCGGATCCTCAAGGAAAACCAGCAAACCGGATGCCAAATAGGCACAATCCGGCGCCATAGTGATACATGGAGGGGCAATATCGGATCCGGGGCTGTCACACCGGACAGCCCCAGATCCAAAAGATGTGGTGTGAAGCCGGCCTAAATCATGGGATCAAGATAAAAGAAGTACATTCCATAAAATGGCTCAGGTTTCAGCAAAAAATGCGTCTTGGACAGAAAACACACTGCAATCAAAACCCATCTGCGAGTATTACCTTCTAAGTATATAATGCAGTTTCAAGATATCCAGCAATAAAACTTGTACAGACTTAGGCTATGTGCACACAGTGTGTTTATTGATGCAGATTTGCTGATCCTTATGCCAGCAAAGTCAATGGGAATCCTGCAGTGTTGTGCACACATTACTTATTTTTTCCTTGCAAATTTGAGTGCAGATAAAATCTGCAGGATTTCAATTGTTGGTGCTGTTTTGCTTGTGTTTTCAGCGCTTCCACCCATTGAGTTTATTAAGAAAAACACATGGCAAAAAACGCACTACAAATGCAGCAAAAATCTGCCAAAAGATGAAGATTTGGTGCAGAAAATGTCTGCACCAAATACTCAACATGAGGACATAGCTTTAAAGAGCAACTAGCAACTAAAATGTCATTTGTTTTTTTTTTAATAATTTTCTCTATGTTGGAAAGTTATGAAACTTTGCTAATAAACTCTATTTGTCTTCATTCTTCGAATAATATATTTTATGTAAGACACTTCTAAACTCCAGCTTTTCCCCAGTCTCTTTGTCTACTTTCAGCTGTGCTGATATCCGAAGTGAAAGGTTTAACACATGTCTCCTCTAGAAGTTCTGCTTATCAGAACAGTTTCTGCAGTAGCTTATTCGCAGTGTGAGACATGGGAGTTGAGCTAACCCTTCCACTGCCATCATGTGTGCTCCAAATGAGTACATTCTGATATCGATATCCTGAAGGCAAGTAGACTAGGCAAAAGCAGGGGATTCAAAACCGGTTAATGTAATGTTTTTATAGGAATGAAAGAAAATCATGAATAATGTGATTTGCAAAGTTTCATAAATTTCCATGCTGGACAATATAACGAAGAAAAAAATAGCTTATTTACTCATTAATGCTGATATGTACTAAAGTTGCTCACAAAGCTGTGTGAGATTACCTGCCAGGACTCCATACTAATGTGATTTTCTTTAGCAAACTCTAGGAGTATGAGAGAGGTTCAGTGTTGGCCAAAAGTATTGACACCCCTGCTATTCTGTCAGATAATACTCAGTTTCGTCCTGAAAATGATTGCAATCACAAATTATTTGGTATTATTATCTTCATTTAATTTGTCTTCAATGAAAAAAACACAAAAAGAATTGTCCTAAAGCCAAATTGGATATAATTTCACACCAAATATAAAAAAGGGGGTGGACAAAAGTATTGGCACTGTTAGAAAAACCATGTGATACTTCTCTAATTTGTGTAATTAACAGCACCTGTAACTTACCTGTGGCACTAACAGGTGTTGGCAATAACTACATCACACTTGCAGGCAGTTGACATGGATTAAAGTTGACTCAACATCTGTCCTGTGTCCTTGTGTGTACCACATTGAGCATGGAGAAAAGAAAGAAGACCAAGAACTGTCTGAGGACTTGAGAAACCAAATTGTGAGGAAGCATGAGCAATCTCAAGGCTACAAGTCCATCTCCATAGACCTGAATGTTCCTGTGTCTACCGTGCGCAGTGTCATCAAGAAGTTTAAAGCCCATGGCACTGTGGCTAATCTCCCTAGATGTGGACGAAAAAGAAAAATTGACAAGAGATTTCAATGCAAGATTGTGCGGATGGTGGATAAAGAACCTCGACTAACATCCAAACAAGTTCAAGCTGCCCTACAGTCCGAGGGTACAACAATGTCAACCCGTACTATCCGTCAGCGTCTGAATGAAAAGGGACTGTATGGTAGGATACCCGGGAAGACCCCACTTCTTACCCCGAAACATAAAAAAGTCAGGCTGGAGTTTGCCAAAACTTACCTGAGAAAGACTAGAATGTTTTGGAAGAACATGTTTTTGGGCAAAGGCATCAACATAGAGTTTACAGGAGAAAAAAAGAGGCATTCAAAGAAAAGAACACGGTCCCTACAGTCAAACATGGTGGAGTTCCCTAATGTTTTGGGGTTGCTTTGCTGCCTCTGGCACTGGACTGCTTGACTGTGTGCATGGCATTATGAAGTCTGAAGACTACCAACAAATTTTGCAGCATAATGTAGAGTCCAGTGTAAGAAAGCTGGGTCTCCCTCAGAGGTCATGGGTCTTCCAGCAGGACAATGACCCAAAACACACTTGAAAAAGCACTAGAAAATGGTTTGAGAGAAAGCACTGGAGACTTCTAAGGTGGCCAGCAATGAGTCCAGACCTGAATCCCATAGAACACCTGTGGAGAGATCTAAAAATGGCAGTTTGGAGAAGGCACCCTTCAAATATCAGGGACCTGAAGCAGTTTGCCAAAGAAGAATGGTCTAATTGGAGCATTGTAAGAAACTCATTGCTGGTTACCGGAAGCGGTTGATAGCAGGTATTTTGGCTAAAGGTTGTGCAACCAAGTATTAGGCTGAGGGTGCCAATACTTTTGTCTGGCCCATTTTTGGAGTTTTGTGTGAAATGATCAATGTTTTGCTTTTTGCTTCATTCTCTTTTGTGTTTTTTCATTGAAGACAAATTAAATGAAGATAATAATACCAAAGAATTTGTGATTGCAATCATTTTCAGGACGAAACTGAGTATTATCTAACAGAATTGCAGGGGTGTCAATACTTTTGGCCAACACTGTATGTGCCATTATTTTTAGCTCACAGAGATTTACTCGATTTTCACAGTAAAGATCTTGAAAACAGTGATACTTTGAAAGGTCTACATGAGAAAAAATTTTAATGAAAAGAAACTAGCTGTTGAGAATCAGAGTCAAAGTGTGTATTTGCTGCTGTTTGCTGAACATTCTACTCTACAGTAATGACTTGCTCTCACATGGTAATGCTGCTATTGCTTCAGCTACTTTAGCTTTCCTAGTGGTCTTAAGCCCCCATCACACTAAGCGAGATCGCTAGCAAGACCGCTGCTGAGTCACAAGTTTTGTGACGCAACAGCAACCTTGCCAGCGATCTCGTTATGGTGGACACTTAGCAGCGACCAGGCCCCTGCTGTGAGATCGCTGGTCATGTTAGAGCCGCCTGGACCATTATTTGATTGTTGGGGTCCCACTGGCAGCATGCATCAGTGTGTTTGACAGGGACAACTACCAATGACCTCAATGTTACTGGTCTGAGAAACAGGGTTCCAAAGACCTCCGTATCATTCCGGATCGTTGCTGCATCGCTGGTGAGATCTGACTGTTTGACATCTCACCAGCGACCACATAGCGACGCACCAGCGATTCCGACCAGGTCGTATCGCTGGTGCGTCGCCAAGTGTGATGGTACCCTTAGTTTAGGTGGAACAGTCACAGTATATAAATATTTATAAATGACTGTCACTGCACATTGCTGCTGATCAGTGTGGGTCGGCGTCTTGAGTTCCTGTATGAGCGGCACACTGAGCTATATATGAGCTCTATAGTAAATCTATGAGTCCATACATTCACTTTCACAAGGCTTTCACAAACCCACAGACTTACTATTAAGCTTCCGGCTTCCTGTGGTCGGCGCAGACAATGACGTCATTGCCTGCGACCACAGGAAGCCGGAAGAAGACGGATGAAGCCGGGGATCGTGATGTCGGCAGCGGCGCGACGGCGGCGACAGGACAGTGATAAGTATAATGATTTTACTTTACAGGTTTGACGAGCAAGGGGGGGGCCCTGGATCTTGATGGGAGGGCCTGTATACTGATGGGGGTGGCGGGCGGGCGGTTATACTCGCGTATAAGCCGAGGGGGGACTTTTCAGCCCAAATTTTGGGCTGAAAAACTCGGCTTATACGCGAGTATATACGGTATTTTTATTTTATTCAACAAAATTCTACCCACTTTCTCCCAAAAAACAAAAAAGTGACCACTTGCAACAGGTTCTGCATTGCTGTGGCATGCATGGTTGCAGTATGTTAATAGTAAAACCGATATGCAAAAAGAAAGTCTGAGACACGCACACTTTTTTAGTTAGAAAGTTGCAGTTAAATGTCCGGATTTAAGAGAATTATATTTTGTAATTCTAAAAAACAAATATTCACAGCAAAACTCAGTAAAGTTGCTTTTGACAAGCAACCCCACCCTCTGACTCTAATTTCAGATATTTGTTGTCTTTTGTGATATCTTGAGAAGCAGACACAAAATACTTTATTGACATAAACACTTCTGGTAAATTTCCCAGCCCTTGTCCACCATTTCATTTAAAAAAAAACCAAGTAGGTCCACAGTAGTCCAGCGATTCTACTGTAGTCCAGTGAATCTGCCGAAATCTGCAAATGGAAACCTGAAAAAATTTACACATAAAAACACAGGGAAATAATATGAGATACTGTACCACATTTCTCACTTTATTGAAAAAGCAAAAAAAAACTCAACAGGTCTAATATGATCCAGAGGGAATCCAATAAATAAAGTCTATGGAGCTACATAGACGTTGCTAACAAGGTTACGCTGCACTCTGCAAAATCCGTCACCTATGAACAGATATTAGTGACATCCACATCCAGGTCATACTGCACTATGTGAGAAAAGGTGACATCATTAACATTACTGCTCTTCAGATGTTCCGGGTCACACTGTTATGTGTGACTCGGTGCCGCTGAAGAGCGGTGATGTCACTGATGCTGATGGTTCTTGCATAGTGCAGCATGACCCAGAAGTGCCTGTTAGCAAAGTCAATGGAGTCTCAGAACGATGCTCCTCAGACTTTGTTCAATGGATTCGCTCTGGACTACATCCAACCTTTTGGGGATTTTTTCCTTTTAATAAGGTGTTCATCGAGAGAAAGAAATCTTGTTTTATTTCTCTGTATATTTACGAGATTTTTTTTTGCATTCTTCACTTGTGGACTAGGATGGATTTGCTGAAATATGGTGGAACTGCTGAACTACAGAAGACCTGCATGTTTTTCTTTTTTAAAAAGTGGTGGAGGAGGTGTGGGCAAGTGTCAAGGAGTCAATGAAGTATTTTGTGCTTATTATGTGTCTTTTTTTATTACTGGGTTACTGGGGGTGTCTGAGATAAATCTCTCCATTACTTATACCGAGGCTTGATGCCAGCTGTGTTTTTGGATAATACCCAAAACCATTACCCATATTGCCATACCAAGGCAATTGGGAAGAGCTGAGGTGAAGTGCCAGAATTGATGCATCTCGTGAAGCAGACGTCTTGTGTAGCTGGGGCAGGTATTTTTTTTTAGGCTGAGAGGGCCTGATAACCATTAATCTTCGCAACCTGATAATAGCACACAGCTGTCTGCTTTACCTTTCCTGGTTATCAAAAATGGGGAGGACCCCAAGTCATTTTTTCCATTGGGCTAAGTAGAAAGCTCTACAAGCTATCTATCTATCTATCTATCTATCTATCTATCATCTAGCACCAAGGAGAGTATAAACGGACCATACCACATGTGACTTTTTTATGCGCAGGTGTGAAGAATGCCTAAAACTGACCGCTACATTCCCTGGTTCACCTTTTTACAAGCTATGATAGCTCCTCCTGCAATACACGATGTGTTGTGATAGATGCTAGGCATTACGTGGAAGCCCAGGCAGTCAAGTTTAAGGTCATTTAAGCCTTCTGTGGCAGATGCAATGTTCTGCATTGTGTTAAATGGAGGTGAGCATTTTTATATTTTAGGTAATTCACTCAAAACAAATTTCAATTTGTTCAAATTCAATTTAATCGAATTCAATTCACATTAAATTGATTCCATCATCTCTAGTTACCATTCCTAAGCAAGTATACCTAACCATTTAATGATATAATATTGTATATATACTTGATCGGGTAAGTACTTTCAAGCAAAGATCTGCCTCTTGTATGTCAGGAAAATATGGCATCATCGTCAGCAGAAATGAATGAAAAAAGTCTTGAAAAGCAGGAAGGCTCAACCTATTTAATAGACAATTATGGATGAGTGCATTATCTCACTCAAATTAAGCAAGATAAGTTAACAAAGCTTGCCAACTGAAGTGCTTCCTTTCAGAAATGTTGCTTTGTCCTGTTATTCTACAGCACATAAGTTATTGATGCATGACAGCTTAAAATATTTTTGCCATTAACTACAGCAAGCATGTTATTTTTGTTATTCATGGAGAAAGCTGCTTTTAGTTAAAACATAAAAATGCTAGTTACAAGGTTTCTGCAAACATAACTGCCATTCCATTAAGTAAATGGTGCTGTGAACAGTAAATAGTGGCCCCAAGGGAAATGTACGTATTGATTTTGCTTCCATGTTGGTTGGCTTATGTTTGCAATTGTCAAATCTTATCTTGGCTTGTGTAATAATAACTATCCTCATAACGACTTAGAGAAAGAAGAAAATATTAATTATAAAATATTGATAATTTCCTACCCTTTCAAATCTGCGCCGCTGTGTTTATGTGCTTTGACATTACATTGAATACTAGAAAACCTAATAAATAAACAACACAGTAATTATACTGACATAATTCTCCAGCCCGAAGAATAAATGATGCAAATTCAGAAAGTATTGGTGCATGATAAACGTCAAGGCTTATAAGCACATTTGTGAGTGTGTGAAGCTGCAGTAATTGCCTTAGAAACAAGAATCGGAATGAATTAAATGAGTCATATTAAAATATTATTATCTCCAAATATTGGAGCAATATGTATTGCCACAGAAGGGAGTGATTATATGTTGGCTTCATATAGGTAATCACAGGAACTAAAGCACTGACCATTTGTTAGTGACATTCCTATCTTTTACTCTGTAGTGCTATTCATTGCAGAATGCCCTAAATACCATTAGGACATACTGGGCTCTTTATATGTGAGATTTCATCCATCTACTGTACTCACTAGACTCCTTCGCACTACCACAAACACTAGCATTTAGAAGCGCTAACATAATGGGAGTGCCTATTACATTTAGCATTGGTTTTCTGGAATACACTATAACTTGATATTGTATTTTTTACCAAGTACTGTGACAAAGGTTTTATATTCCACAATGTTTCTAAGCAGAGCACTTCTGTTCTTGTTTCCTGGCTTCACACTACTGACCTTAACTGTGCGCTCTCACTTGCTGAAATCACAGACAGTTTTGACTTTACAGCATTAGAAGAGCGCAGAGGAACTGAGGCTGGCCACATCCAGAGATCTGATCAGCTCTTACAAGCTCTATAGTAAAGAGCTTGTAAGCAGGGCTGTGGAGTCAGTAGGCCAAAAATCCAACTTCTACTCCTCAGTTTTCCTGTATATGATTCCGAGTCCGACTCCAACTCCACCAAATTGGAGTCCGACTCTGACTCCATGACTCCGACTCCACAACCATGATTGTGAAGTCAGTAAGCAAAGCATCCAACTCCGACTCCTCAATTTCCCTGAATCTGACTCTGACTCCACCACAATGGACTTCAACTCCACAGCCCTGCTTTTAAGTAATATTCTTTTTGCCTAAGAGATCAGCCACTTCTGACCTCAACAGTGGACAATAACCTCAGCAATGATCAGTAAACTATAGAATGAAAAATGTCTCAATTTCTGAGATCAGAAATTATTTTTAATTAGAGGTAAATAGGAAGGTTACTCATTTTTAAAGGGAATCACTCAGCAGGTTTTTGCTATGTGAACTGAAGACAGAATGCTGAAGGGGCTAAAAAACAAAAGTCAACTGCACCTCTCTTTTTAGGGTCTGTGCTATTGTTTACTTAAACTAAAGGCTTTATCACCTGGTATCAACAGATCTGCCACATCCCCCAGATAATGATGTAATTTTAAAGATAAATAAATAAAGAACATTTTTTATTGGATATATCGGACCTTTGTTTTATTTTTGTATATTATTATGCCCAGGTGTGTCGATGGGCTCTACGGTAATCCTTACAGATAAATGGGTGTCAAGACATCTAAATGGTGAAATAAACTTGTTTCTTTTTGCATTATCACCTAATGATTACCATCACAGGACTACTTTGTCATGTGCAGGGAAGTCTGACACGCCCCCTGCTGTGATTGACACCTCACTGCACAATCTCTACTGAGACCATGGGGCAGCTCTCCAAGCTCTGCTACATGGCTAAGGGGTACTTCACACACAGCAATATCGCTAGCGATATCGCTGAAATCCGCGACCTCCCCAGTGATTTTGCTGTGTGTGAAAAGCAGCAGCTACGGAGCCCCTGCTGCGAGGTTGCTACAAAGGATCAGGACCATTTTTTGCTCATTGGTCTCCCGCTGTGCAGCATGCATCGGCGTGTTAGATGGCGGGAGACCAACGAGCGCCAGTTCCGAGAATGCAGGGAGGCGGTGCAGGCAGCGGCACTGCCACCAGCTGCAGCCACAGCGGCGTGCACCCAGTGTGCACTGTGCGGCTGGGTGCACAGCACGCCCAATGTGCAACCAGGGTACACATTGGATAACTAAGCACAGCGCTGTCCTAGTTACCTGCTGTGTACCCTGGTTGCCAGCCTGTAAGCGGGAGAAGGCTGGTTACCAAGGTACACATCGGGTAACTAGGACAGCGTTGTTCTTAGTTACTCGATGTGTACCTTAGTTACCAGCCTTCTCCCGCTTACCCAGTGATGTGGAGCTCGTTATACGGCTCCCTGGTCGCTGAGGAGATCTGCCTGTTTGACAGCTCCCCAGCGACCACACAGCGATGTTCTAGTGATCCTGGTTGTTGTCGGGATCACTGGATCATCACTGTGTGTGAAGTACCCCTAAAACAAAATACAAAATACAAAAGGAGAACTTAAGATTTTAGCACTATTATATGGGTAGATTCCTGGCAGATAAGATATTAAGATATTCACCATATAATGTGGATAAGTGAGCAATGACTGGGGAATCTTCAATAACCCCTTCCTTACATGGAGATTTTCCATCTTAGCATTTTATTTTTTTCCTCCCCTTTTCCAAGAACTCTGTCTACATAGCCGTATGAGGGCTTGTTGTTTTGTTTTCTTTCTTTTTTACTGGAAAACGGAAAAAATTCCAAGTGCTAATTTGCTATATTCTTTCAGTTTTGTTATTACAGTGTAAATAATTTGATCTGAAATAGATGATTATCCAGGTCCATATGATTACAGCAATACTAACCTTATATTTTTTTTCTGTTAAGTTTTCATTTTTTATTCGCCTAAGGGCCCTTTCACATCAGCGTTTTTCGTAATTCGCAGCAGATGCGGTGAAAAAACCGCATCTGCCGCGTTTGCCGCATAACCGATACACTTGCGGCGCGGTTGCGGTTTTTTCCATAGAAAGTATAGAAGGACTTGCGGCAGGTGCGGCAAGTGCGGTTATGCACTTGCGGCAGGTGCGGCAGCGAAAAAAACCGCGGCTGAGCGTTTTTTGAAATTTGCGGCAGATGCGGTGAAAAAACCGCATCTGCTGCGATTACCGCATACCGGCTGCACTTGCGGCGCGGTTGCGGTAAACGCCATACTATGTATAGGCGGACTTGCGGCAGGTGCGGCAAGTGCGGTTTTGGCACTTGCGGCAGGTGCGGCCGCGAAAAAAACCGCGGCTGAGCGTTTTTTGAAATTTGCGGCAGATGCGGTGAAAAAACCGCATCTGCCGCGATTACCGCATACCGGCTGCACTTGCGGCGCGGTTGCGGTAAACGCCATACTATGTATAGGCGGACTTGCGGCAGGTGCGGCAAGTGCGGTTTTGGCACTTGCGGCAGGTGCGGCCGCGAAAAAAACCGCGGCTGACAGTATTTTTTTTCGCGGCCGCACCTGCCGCAAGTGCCAAAACCGCACTTGCCGCACGTCCGCCTATACATAGTATGGCGTTTACCGCAACCGCGCCGCAACTGCAGCCGGTATGCGGTAATCGCGGCAGATGCGTTTTTTTCACCGCATCTGCCGCGAATTTCAAAAAACGCTGATATGAAAGGGCCCTTAGTTGAGTAAAGGATTATTTTTTTGCGTGGTAAGCTGACATTTTTATTTACACTGCTTTGGTGTACATACAATATTTTGATCTCTTCATTTTGTTTTTTTTTTTGCAATTATGACAATACAAGTTTTTTCTATTATGCCGTTTAATGGTTAAGTTAACTTTTTTAAATCAGATTATACTTTTGCAGGCATGGACATATCAAACACGATTTTTTTTATGTATTTCATTATTCTTAAGTGACATGAACCCACATTTGTACAGTCGTTTATACTACGTATGGCAATGCCACAGTAATACAGAATATAGGGAGGACCAGTGGCTCAGTGATTAGCACTGCAGACTTTCAGCAATGGACGCTTGGGTTCAAATCCTACCAAGGACAACATTGGGAAGGAGCATGTTCCCTGAATTTGTGTGCGTTTCCTCCCACACTCTAAATACATACTGGTAGGAAGTTTAGAATGTGAGCCCTAATGGGGACAGAATTGCTGATGTATGTAAAATATTCAGATCTGAGAGTCTTCAGTGGTTTATACCTTTTAATGGCTTACTGAAAGGATTGTAACAAATAGCAAGCTTTCGAGACTCTAAGGCCCCATTCACACACTGCTTTTTTTGCTACGTATTTTTAAGCACAAGCTCATCACAAAGCAGGAGTGGGTGATTAAACATATAAGTGGAGCACTTGTTTCTATTAGGGTGAATGCACACGATCAGTGTACGCAGCGTCTTGCCGCTGCGTCCAAAACGCTGCGTAGTACAGTATAAACATAGGGGATGGAATTTCAAGAAATCCCATCCTCACTATGTGTAACACGCCCGCAGCGTCTTTGGAGCTGCAGTGCGGGATGCCGGGAGTCCACTCCTCCACAGCACGTTCATTTCATGCTGCGGAGTCGGAAGCATCTCCCATCGGGTGACTGCAGGGAGAAGCCGCCCTGCACCCGCCGCACATGGTGAGTACAGGGCGGCTGCGGTCTCCCTGCGGCCACCCGCAGCTTCACTCAGGTCCGTAGGAGCTGCGTCCAACAAGCAGCTCCACCCTTAGACCTTTCCTCTGAGTGTGCCACTCCCGATTGTTTGTTTGATTGTTCCACTCCTGGCTTTTTTTGAGCTTGTGCGTAAAAATACGCTGCAAAAAAAGCAGTGTGTGAATGGGGCCTAAGGCCTCTTCATCAGGCTTAGGTATGTAAAGTGCCATTGAATTAACAGCCCTATAAAAGTGAATAAATATTATTTTTATTATATAGTGAAAATCAAGGTCTCTTATGAATGCCAGCTACAGGCTGGTCTTCAAAGAAATGCCTTCTTGACAGGCATGGAAAACTTCAGCTAATCCACCATTGACATTTCAACACATTGGTGGGAGTCGATGGGCATTTAGAAGGGTATGCCCCTAGGCCATATGCTGTACATGCTGCTGTTACAGCTTAACAGAGGCATTTAAGGATTTAACAGCAGCATCCATAGCTCAGCTCCAGTCACTGAGTTAGTTGCAAAGGAATAACTCTGCCATTATCTGATGGGAATAATGATCAACTTCTGAGCTTGCTTAAAAGAAAGGAACCTGAAATATGATGTAGCAGTATTTAAATGTTGGGAAAGGATTAATAAATGAGCATCTAATAAAATCAACTACTATGTATTAACCTAGATTAGAGACTTTCTAAAATAGTTTCTATATTATAAAAAAATTCCAAATTACAATCCAGGTCCAGTGACTGTCGACCTGTTTTTAACTGAACATGTCTGGAATTAGGGAATTTGGAACCCATTCAATATTGTGTTATTGTTTTACTTTAATAATTATTCCTCGGCAATGCCATTTCCTTTGTGTGATTACGTTATTATTCCTTGGCTGTTGTTGCACTCATGCTGTTTTATGTGTTTTATAGATTTGTTTTATGTCCTTGCTTTCAAGTAAAGCTACATAATAAATGGTCTTTTAGCTCTTAACCTCTGTCACCCTTCTTGAGCAACACCTGTAAAAACCTAAAGATCTATACCAAAATAATGTATTTGGTAATTTCTCATGAAAGGATTGCTTCTCTAATTACATTGCTTTTTGAAAACTGGTAAAGATCTTTACTGATATGAAGAAACACAGCATATTCCAAGTGCTTTGCTATCTCTCCAGAAATATGATTTATTGAGTGTTGTCTTAAACCATAAGAAAAGGAAAATTAAATTTGCTGTAGCACCGCAGCTAAGTCATCACTGGACCTTTATGGAAAAGCACAGCTATGCTGTCACTTAAAATTGATCTTAAGATGTTTGTAAATTATCCTGGAGAAAAACTATTTATTGAAGAACCTAATACCTCCCGGGTGCTTTATACTCTCTAATGAATAGGTCTATGTAAGATTTTTACTTACAATGGGCAAGATGCTATAAAATTAAAATAACATGTACATTCATTTTAAATACATAAGTGGAAAGATACCTGAACTTGTCCAGTTTATACACATTATTTTACCATTATTTTACATGTGAACTGACAAGTAAAAAGTAAAAATATTGCATTTAAAAATCAGACACAAAGACCCATCCAAGAGCATGTTCAACTCAAATTAAAGCGTGAAAAAGCTACAGTACTTAATGTGAAAAATCACACATATATAAAAACAATTGTAAAATGCTAATAAATAGCCATTTACCACAATTATTTATGATTGAATGGTTGCTTAGAATTACAATTGAACACAGCGGCTTCTGTAGGGTGACAGTCAGTGGCATAACGTCAAGCTCAAGGGCCCCAGTGCAAAAGTCTTTAATAGCATTGATCTTTTTCCATAGGTCAATAGACTTTTGGGGCCCCTAGGCTTCAGGACCCCGATGCGATCACAACCCCTGCACCTATTATAGTTACGCCCCTGGTGACAGGTTCATAGTTACATGTGTTACACTATATTAGCCTCATAGTTACATGTCTTACACTATTTTAGCCTCTAATCTTTTAGTAAGCCCAAGTCTAGTGCCATGTAGTATATTATAAATACCCAATATAGTATCCATAGCCAATTCTCCCCCAGCATCATAAAGCCATCCTGTATGAAAAGTGTTGGTGGCTGCTCACCAGTATTCTGCAAATTTGTAGTCCGGTAACCTTCTCCATATAACGTTGTGGGGGGATGGCATCTTGCTGGGAATTAATTTCTCAATGGGGCTTTCCAACAAAATGAAACATTAGTTCTAAAAGTTGGAACATTAGACAATTCTATAACAATACTTACCTGTGAAATCCCAGTGTCTGCACCTTACAGGCCTATAGTGCTGTCCAGCCATGTATCCACTGTAGCTAGTTACTGCATCATGATCTTGTGCCATACATTCCTGAAGAATGATTGGCTGCAGTGGTCACATGGGAAGAATGTGAATACAGCATGTCATGAATAAATCAAAATACAAATAACAGAGTGCCAGAATAGTGGCATTCGAGTGTCTGGATGTCAAATATGTGAGCATGGATTCTTTTGTTATCTTATACCATCCATTCCCATTGGACAAATTTTTTATGATCTCAGAAAACACCTTTAACGGTACAATATCATGCCACATTGAACTGCATTTGACCACTGCAGCCTATAACTTGATTTATCAGTCTTGTGCCTTTCACAAGAACATGCCAGTTTGGTCCAGTGATTAGTTGCAGTGCTATGTGATGTTGCTCTAAAATCGTCACTCCAGCCTCTCAATTAGGATTGGAGAGAGCACTGGAGCAGAGATGAGTAAGTTATAATTTATTTTGCTATTTTTTCTCCCCAAACCCTCATGGTCACTTTACACGTACCGATATCGTCGTCCAACTTCGATAAAAAGTCACGTGGTTCGTGCGTTGGCCCCGATATCGTTCGTGCATTGTATGGTGTAAATGTGCAATTCGATGCAAGAACGATGCCAAAACGATATCGGAGAAAAATTGTGCAGGCTCTCCAACTGCCCGATATTGGATGGACGATCTGGCAGGATCGTGCTGTGTGACAGCCCAACACCGACATAGAGCACAACTTCCCCTATTCACTCCCATGTTAAATGGTCGTTCCCTGGTTCGCTCGTACAAGGGGGCGTATACATCGCAGTTGTGTTGCCTGCCGACATCTCCCTGTGTGACAGCTCCTATGTGATCTTGGGTTTCAGCCAAAAAAGTGTGCGCTCCCGTGCCGTTGTATACAATATTGAAACGATGTCGGGACGTGTAAAATGGCCATCAGAGTATGTATAAGTAATGGAAAAACCCTTTAAAAGGAGATAGTGTGTTTAATCTCAATCAAGTTCACTCAATTTATCACATACAATAAAATAATTAGCAGTGTCCCATAAGGAAATAAAGAAGCCTGTATTGAGGAGGAAGAGGCTAAAAAGTGTTTCCTTAGTTGTCTTATTTATGTGTCATAAATAATAAGTAAAGTGGTTCCGGATCTCCATTAACCTGTATTTATGTTCTGAAAATATTTTGTATTTAAGGACTTAAAGGGAACCTGTTAACCTCCCCAGGGCCTATTAAAGTAAAAGAGCCACCTTCAGCAGTACTATGGCCGGTTTCACATTGGCGTTCAGCGCCGCAGCGTATGGATAGTATACGCAGCTGCAGCAGCGAGCGCAGACATTTTGATGTGCAAGCAGCACTGATTATCTGCTTGTGTTCACATCAAAATGTTCATAGAAATGCATTGACCGCCGGTCCAGGCATAGTAAGAGCCATCAGGAGAGAAGGATGAGAGGAGCAGGAAAGGAGAGGCGCAGGAGAGGAGGAGACGAGATAACGAGATAACAAGAGTACGAAAGGAGGAGAGGACAAGAGGAAGAGAGGACGATGAGAGGAAGAGAGGACAGGAGGAGGAGAGGACGAGAGGAGAGAACGAGAGGAGGAGGAGGAGAGGAAAGGAGGAGCAGAGGAGGAGAAGAGATGAATTTCCATGCATGTTTCTATGGGAATGCTTGCTTGTCCAGTGAATGGCAGTGCGTTCCCATGGGACGCTTCAAACGGATGCTTCAACACAAAAGAAGCTCTCTTGGACGCACAGAAAATGCAACAATATGCATTTTTTGTGCAACCGGGAGACTGTAGTTTGTACGCACGTGACTGCAACCGCAAGTGAAAGCAGGCATGCGCAGGCACAATGCATCGCCATGGTAACCAGAGGATGCTCCACGCATGAGGCACCGCACGCGATCGGCCAGGCTCCATACGCTGCGGTGCCGAACACCAATGTGAAACTGGTCTAAGGCTGCATTCTGTGAAGGTGGCTTTTATCTCTAAAAGCCCCAGGGACACCAAAATAAAAGGTTTTATAAATTTCCCGCCATTTATGCTAATACCTCTATTAGTTTCGGGAGGTACGTTCTCTCCCCAGGACTTAAAACGCCTCGCTACTATCCATCATCTTCCTCTGGCCTCCGGGCGCTGCCTCCTCTATTCCTCTGCACGTCATCGGTGCCTGCGCTCTTCATTTACTTCTTGGGCATGTACCGTGCGCACTACCCGACAACTTATATCACATGATCTCCTGAGATCGTGCCGCGTGTAGTGCAGGCCACAGATCCTGCCCTGTGGTGTATTATGATGTATTCACAATGTGGAGCTGGGAATCTGGCACCTGCACAGTGAGGATCAATGCGCCTGTTCCCATCTCCCTCTGCCTCTTTCCTCCCCACCCCGCAGTGTGAGTACATCATAACACACTGCAGGGCAGGATCTGGTGTCTCTGCTATATACATGCGCGATCTGATTAAATCATGTAATTTAGGGAGAGAACCAAAATTACAACCTACTTACAGCCAAAGCTAATGGACACTTCTCCATCCTCCTTCTTGACCTGTCCTCTGCATTTGACACAGTCAACCACTGCCTCCTATTACAAATACTCTCTTCCATTGGTATCACTGACCTTGCCCTCTCCTGGATCTCCCCCTACCTTTCCAATCGCACATTTAGTGTCTCCCACTCCAACACTACCTTCTCACCCCATCCCCTCTTTGTTAAGTTCCCTCAAGGCTCTGTCCTGGAACCCCTTCTTTTTTTCATCTATAGCCTTGGCCTAGGACAACTCATAAAGTACCACTCAGATATACCTCTCTTGACTAGACGTCACTTCTCTGCTGTCCAGAATCCCAGAGTGTCTATCAGCCATATCCTACTTCTTCTCATCTCGCTTCCTTAAACTAAATGTAAACTGAACTCATCATCTTTCACCCATCTTGCGCACCTCCCATACCTGATCTATCTATCACAATAAATGTTATCATACTTTGCCCTGTACCTGAAGTCCGCTGCCTTGGAGTAACCCTTGACTCTGCCTTATCCTTCAGACCACACATTCAAGCTCTCGCCACCTCTAACTCAAAAATATTTCCAGAATCCGTCCCTTCCTCAACTTTCAATCTGTTAAACTTATAGTGCATGCCCTCATCATCTCCCATCTCAACCTCCTTCTCTGTGTCCTCCCTGCTAACACTCTTGCACCTCTCTAATCTGTCCGTAACTCTGTTGCCTGACTAATCCACCTATCTCCTCACTGCTCCTCCACTTCTACATCTGCAAATCCCTCCACTGGCTCCCAATTCCCCAGAGTATCCAACTCAAACTAATCTCCCGATATCATCCAACTCATAATCTTCGATCCTCCCAAGACCTCATCCTTTCCTCCACACTTGTACGTTCCTCATCTAACTGCCTCGAATAATCAGAGTATCCGAATGATTGAGCACTCCCAAGGAGATCGACCTTATGATAAGGACTCTGACTCCTTTTTCTTTGTTTGAGATTTATTTGAAAAAGGTTCACATTAATAAAATTCATGAGATTCATAAATACATAGTTAAAACAACGCGTTTCGGCTATATGTATGTCATAAAATAGTCTTCCTCGGGTATAACCTCAAAATGTTTGAATGTCCTCTACACTCGGAACCTTCAAGTGGAACCCGAAAACCCATCTCTTCAGAACAATCTACAGCCTGCAATGACCACCTCACCACCATTGGACCAGGCGCTCCACCACCAGTGGACCTTGCGCTCCACCACCAAAGGACCCGGCGGGCTCCACCACCACCCATGCAGACCTAACCTACTGTTTCTCTTCCCACTGCCCTGTAGAATGTAAGCCCGCAAGGGCAGGGTCCTCTCTCCCCTCTGTACCAGTCTGTCACTGTTAGTTTGTTCACTGTATTTTTAACTTGTTTGTATGTAACCCCTTCTCATGTAGAGCACCATGGATTCAATGGTGCTTTATAAATAAATAATAATGTGATCTAAGTTCCCGGGCAGCGCGCACAGCGCATGCCCGAGAGCTGAATGATGAGCGCAGGCGCCAATGACGTGCGGAGGAATTAAGGAAGTGGCACCTGGAGGCCAGAGGAGGATGACTGACAGCACGCAGGCGTTTAGGTTCTAGGGAGAGAATATACCTCCCGGACCTAATAGAGGTATTAGCATACATGGCGGGAGGTTTATAAAACTCTTTATTTCGGTGTCCCTGGGTGGTATATAGAGATAAGAGCCACCTTCACAGAATGCAGCCTTAATGCTGTTGAAGGTGGGTCTTTCACTTTAATAGGCCCTGGGGGGAGTGACAGGTTCCCTTTAAAGTGGATCTGTCACCAGATTTCACATTACAAACTGTCGACATTATTAAATAAATCACTTAGCCCTAATATAACTGGTATAATTACTTTAAAAATGTATGTCAGACTGGCTGTATAATCCTTATATTAAGATGAGCATTTTATGATACCAGCTATATAATGCAATGGCTCATGAGTCAAAGTGTATTCAGTCATCAAACACTAGAAAGGGAAAGAGAAATGCAACAGGGTCTTATCATTTATAAGTGTAGGGACTAGATCTGACTAGCCACTCACCTTGGAGGGTTGTGTAGCACACAACCAGCGTCAAGGCGTGAGAAGATGGCTGCTGCAAAGTCCACACCTCGAAACAATCAACGTGTACTATTACACCATTATTTCCTGAGGAAGGAGTTGGGACTAACTCCGAAACGCTGAAATCAAATGTCCAAAACCTTTTTGTTTCACACTATTTCAGATATACCCAAAATCATCTGTGTTGCCTCACCTGAGGTACACTGATGACATATGAAACTGACCACTATGTCATGCAAAATTAGTTTTTATTTATAATTCCACAGATTTACATTTATTCAGGTACCGATTACAAGCAATTAGAATAAAATTAATACATAAAACAATATTGTTATACAGGTGCACTCTGCAACTGCCCTGAGGAAGATAGTATCGAAACGTACGTAGGCGGTGCGGAGGGTGGCACTCTGCAAATACAACTGGACGTTACTACACAGGTTAGAGGTAAGAAAGTCAGCATTTAACTATATAAAGCACTGGAGGGGGCAGATGTAGTGTGAAAAGCTCCTGTGTAATGCTGTGTAATGCTGTTATAGACAAGCGAGCACCTCACCTGTAATGAACGTGGAAGGATCACTAGGGGTAAATGATATTGAACAGTGCTGTCTGAAACCTAGAAGCACCTTATCTGGAAGGAATGCACAGTAGAAATATTCTTAAGGTTGAATAGCATTGTATAATACTGTTTTAAACCAGAAAGTATCTCACATATAAGGAGTGCTAGTGATCATAGGTTTTGTATCAAAACTTTATGTGTATATATAATTAGAGGAAGTCCATAAATAATATGATACGTTAGTTGCAGAGTGCACCTGTATAATAACATTGTTTTATGTATTAATTTTATTCTAATTGCTTGTAATCGGTACCTGAATAAATGTAAATCTATGAAATTATAAATAAAAAACTAATTTTGTATGACATAGTGGTCAGTTTCATATGTCATCAGTGTACCTCAGGTGAGGCAACACAGATGATTTTGGGTATATCTAACTCCGAAACGCGTCAGAAATAAACCTTTAGTGATGAACAACGTCCGATCCTTTTTTGGCATACACAGTGCAGCACAGGTCCGTGAACACCGTCCATCCTTTGCAAATTTGTACTATTTTAAAGTGTATTCAGCGTCCTCTCACCCACACTGACTAAGGGACCTGTTACACGTAGCGACGCTCCAGCGATCCTGACAACGATATGACCTGGTAGGGATCTCTGGTGAGATGTCAAACAGTCAGATCTCACCAGCGACGCAGCAACGATACGAAATGATCACTTAGCATATTCTTTCAATCTAATGCACTAAGAGGATGAAAATTATTCATAATTATATATACAGTGAATTCTCGGTTTGAGGTGAATTTAATAATTTAATGTATTATAATTGTTATATAGGTTTTTGTTGCAATGACACAACCCTTTTTTTTTTTCCTTTTAGAAAAAAGTGCATTGAATTGAAAGAATATGCTAATTGATTCTAATTGACATCAGGAAAGGATGATGGAAATGCCATGTCATTAACATCTACTACCAGGTTCTATTTATAGCCTGTTTTTTGTATATGTCTGTAAACCTTTGTGGATCTCTGATGAAGTGGTCTGAAGTACCACGAAACGCGTAAGAATTAGACATTTAAGGTATTGCTTTTAACATCTTGTGATTCCTTGGATTTCGTGGAACCAACGGACAGACGGCAGTGCACGAATTACCACCTTTCATCTAATGCTTTAATCGTTTTGCCTTGGCGGAGTGCTGCAAGCCGGCTTATGCTTCAATAGTTGTTGTGACTCTCCCAACAACATAAGATTAGTGCAACAGCACACAATACAACACCCCGGTTACACCCGGATAAGACCCTATGTGCGCTTTTCTACTTTTCTTCTAGTTTACAGAATAGAAGTTAGCATGTTGCAGATGTAAAACCATAGGTCAGTTTATGCTGTGTAAAATATAAAACATATCTCATGGGAGGCTATAATGGACTAAGGGTTAAGGAGCAGGATGACAGAGATGGGCTAAGGGGAACTTCGAAACTAGTCTGACCCTGTAGACTGGTGTTCCCTGGCTGACCCTGTTCCCAGAATTACCTCTAAAGGTGAGGATGTATGAGCTGCCACCCTTGCCCTGCTCCTGACCCACCCTAGGCTATGACCCGCTCACCTGCACCCAGGGACTAGGAAAAGCACAGCAACTCCAGTAAGATGGCAAACCCCACAAAGCTACAAGCAAGACTTCAGCAGAGCAGCTAACGGCATATACACAGCACGCGGTCTTTGCAGAGAATGAACTCTTTCACTGACAACAGCTGATGGGTAATCAGAATATTTAAAGGCTGGGGGAGTGGTCACCTCAAACACCCTACAGCAGCTACCTACTCCTGGAGAGATACAGCCAGACCATGAACAGCAACACTTCTACAGCTACGGATGTTAACCCCAAAGGCACAAACAGAAATAAACCAATTTAAAACACTGAAGAGCAGTTCCCACGTGACAACTCAGTGGACATAAATCCCATCCACTTTGGCTGGGTCAAAAACTCACCAAAACCTCATAGTGGGAACAAAGCCTTACACATTCAAAGAAGATTATATAACCATCCTGACATGGATTTTCAAAGTAAATAGATCACATGTATCAGGTGTCAGAGATCAGTTTACTGATGGATTCAGGTTGTGATCAGTTTGTATTGTGAAATCTGGTGACAGAAATGGTGCCGTCACACAGCACGATCTGGCCAGCGATGTCGGAAGAGATGCGCGGGTGCCCGCTCGGTTCCGACATCGCTGGCCAGCTGTCACACAGCATCGCTGCGGCCGGCGACACCGCAGCGATGCGGGCGGTGACATCGCTCGCTGGGCTGGGCTCAGCTCAGCGAGCGATCCGCAGCAACGCTGCGGTATAGGCTGGATCGCCGCCGACATCGCTCTGGCGATGTTACACGGCGCGATCCAGCCTTATCGCAGGTCGCCGGTTGACAGGTTTACGGTTCTTCCCGTAAACCTGTCAACCTGCGACCAGCGATAAAACGCAGTCGCGGCGCTCGTTTACACAGCGCGACGTCGCTAGCGACATCGCTGATACGTCACTTTTTCGGCGATGTCGCTAGCGACGTCGGCAGGTGTGACGGCACCAAAACATTTGAACAATACCGAGTTTTTACAAGGAACTTATGAAATTCACACCCAATGTGTCTGGTGATACAATTGGCGAGTGGTATAAATATGTCATCCTTCCTTATATTACAGATGTGATTCCTACATATTTGTATTTTATTTGTATAGCATTTACCCTTATGACCTTCGTTTCTCCTTAACCCTATTTTGAACAAAGCTATCTAGACCCAGTTGGCCTTCTGTTTCTCTAATCTGCAATTATTTATGTTTTGTTCATGCTGTTCTATCTGCCTTGGGAGTAAAATTGTATTTGGTGAAATATAGAGCTAATTATACAATGAACCCGGCAACAAAAAGACAGAGCAGATGTTACTTTAGACGTGCTAACAGTCCCCATGCTTAATGCATGCACAGTAAAATGCACATATTTAAAGAGAATATATAAACAGAAAAGAAACAACACACTAATATACCGGCAGTGAGTTCACAAGTTCATAGCTTAAAGTACATTAATTGCTTTCTTTACATCGTAGGTTTTAATACCTAATGTAGCTAGATATGACCTAAAAGCTTTCTATAAAGGAATAAAGCAGCACTGTATGGTGATGTAAGTAACCCAATCCTATACCTGTCGTTAAGGAGATGCACACTGCTGTACTAGTTATATAGTGATTTAACAATTGCATTATTATGACAGTTATCAGGCTGAGTTATAGTAGTAGAAGCCTTGTGTGACATCAATGATCAATCTGAATGACAGAAAATAGGAAGATGCCTACTTGTGCTTTTTACAGAGTTTTATTTAGAGATCTGTGTAAATATTTGCATTCTCCAGATCTACAGATTTTTTGTGATTTGTTCCATACAGCATTTTGAAGAACCATAAAAGAAATGTTAAAAAAAATGTAAAAAATGATGGTCATGGATGGGTCTTCTTACTATTACTGGGTACTGAAACCAGTGTCGCTTCACAGTAGACCAAGTGACGTGACCCTGGATATCTTTGCACATGCACCGGACCATGCAAGGCTAGTCGCGTCCAGGAGACCCAGCCAACTTTGATGATTGGGGTTTCAGTATGGGAGCTTGGAAGAAAGGATGCCGAGGGACACTGAGCGGGGAAGGTTAGCGGTGAGGTGAGTATTGGGTGATTATACCTTTTCATTTTCACATCTTACATTTAATATGCCCTATTGTCTCTTCAGACCTCAGCATACAAAGAGACATTCAATTCATGGGAAATACATTTTCTGCAAATAAATCAAATTTCTAGGTAAAATTTAGATTTGGAGGAAACAAATCACATCATATTTCCTCATCTCTATATGGAAAACAAAACTTTCTCCACTATTTTCACCAAGAACCTTCAAATCAAAGGTAACCTTGTGCTGTCAATTAAAGGAATCTGTCAGCAAGTTTTTGCTAATGTAAGCTTAGAACAGCATGATGTTAGAGTTAAAATACAAAAAGCAACTATGCTTCTTTCAATTGTGCAAGTGTTTACTTAAAGTAATGACTTTATTACCAGTGATTAAAATTGCAGGACTAGAAACTCACGTGCACAGCAGTCTGACAGGCCCCCTGCTGTGATTAAAACATCTCAGTCAATGCACAATATCTACTGGAGAGCCTGCTGTGGGTGTGTGTGTGTGGGGGGGGGGCAGTACTCCCAGCTCTGCTACATGCCTATAAAGAAATTCTTTGATTATGTCAGAATGGTTTTAGCTAGTAATCTATATGATACCTCATTTGGATTCACGGTTTCTTTGCTTACATTATATCGCTGTTAGATGAGGTAGCAACAGCCTGCTGATAGATTCCCTTTAAACATATGAGCATAGAAGAACCCCAAGTCATACAGCATACAATGAGAACATAGGATCTAAAACCCCTGGCCATATTACTTTTCAACTAAATAAATGTGGAGTAAGGTTTCATAAAAAATTTGCATTTGAGCCCATAACAAGTAAAAATATAGTAAGAGTATTGCAGCTTGCTTATTTTTTTGCATGGTTTTTTTCATTGAACTATTATTACTAATAGAGGTATTTAAATCAATGTTTGTAGGGTAAAACTATAATGCAAGTGCATCTCAGTAAATTAGAATATGATCAGAAATTTAATTTATAAACTATAAAAGGTTATGGAAATATTAACTAAAAAAAAAATGATATGCTCACTTCATTACTCAACTCTCCTGTCTCTCCACTACTCACCATCACCTGTCTAGGCCAGTCCCAGCTGCTCGCAGTAAAATGATGTCATTATTGTCGGTTTTGGTTTTCGTCAATTTTTTCAATGTAAAATGTGTCTCGGTTTTCGTCAGTTTTGTCCGTACCTCGCCGCTAATTTTGCCATAAAAACTGTGATTCCCCTTCCAAAACATAATATGTGCACCCCCACTCTCCCTTCCTCGGAGTCTTCCATATATCAAAAAGAGCTTTTGTAACAATAATATATCATATTAAATGTTTTTTCCTTCATATTACTGTATCATACTCCGTTTATAGTCATTTCTGAGTGATTCTAGCATTAACCGCTATCTTTATTCATTATAAAATGTGTTTTTTTTCAGTTTCAATTAATTGATTTGAAATTATTTCCTATGGAAATCAATACCTCAGTTTACGTCGATAGTTTCTGGAGGATTGTCGATGAAAAACCGAGGTAGCGCTATATATATATATACGGCTGGACAAAGGACGCATGTGTCCAAAACGTAGCCATTCCCTGTACTTGTGGCCGGAATAAGGGCATAAAGTGATCATCCAGATTAGAGTGCTGCAACTTATTTTACTTCGTAATATATATATATATATTTTATTTATTTATTGAAAAAATGGATGGCAGCACTTCCTCCAAAAGTGTACAATGGTGGAGTTGGTTATGCAGGCGCAAACTTATTGGACTATTGCACTTGCCTTTGCAGCTTTAAAAACTGTTCTTTGGAAGATACAGTGTGGTTTAATACCACCCTTGAATATGGGAGTGTGGAAATAGCTGTTAACAGTCTCGTTTAATCTCCCTTTGTTTATGAGGCAGTCGACAGGGTAGGGGGTACTCGGATCCCAGGACAGGACGACTGCTTCGATGGGGGATCACGGTTGGTCGGTTCCCGGTTCCGTGTCCTGGACCCTCAGTGGCGGGGGCGGGAATGGTGAGGTGATGGTGGTGCAGCTCAGTGTAGTAAAGCTCCCCACAGGTGGAGCTTTACCTCAGGGCAGCGGGGTGGATTAGGGGAGTTGTAGTAGAGGCTTGCAGGGGACGTGGTGGGCAGCGGCGGGGAAGCAGACTCACACACACAATAGTCTTTGTTTTGGTACCTTTACCTGATGTCCGGTAACAGGTACAGTCCAAGAGGGCTACCAGGTTCTCGTGCAATTTGGGATGTTCACCTTGAGAGTTGTGAGGCCTCCTCTGCTACTGTGTACGGTGGTTTGTGGTAACTCCTGCCTATAACTGAACTCGCCGCTTTCTTCCCTCTCAGGGCTTTACTCTTTTACAGACAATGAGGGCCTACTATGAGTCCCTATACTCTTCTTGGGCCCCTGGTCCTGTGCTTGGTCAGGTTTGAGTGTCTCTATTAAGTTAGTACCTCAGGGGAATAGTTCCTCCTGGTTTCTCCGGGCTTTTCTGCTTCAGTATTTCTCCTTCAGGGTCGGACTCCGGTGTCCGGGTGAGATAAAGGGATCCTATATACGGTCCCTTGTCCTTTTTCCTTACTCCTGCACTGGTCTCCGCCCTCTCTCTGGGGTGCTCCACAGCGGGTCAGTGTCCCTTGGTTCTCGGCCTTGCGTTGCCCAGCACCCGGTCTTTCCAGCACCTTCTCTAGGCTGCTTCACTGGACTAACTCCTCTCTTCACTACTCAGAGCAGACTAACTGCCTAACTGATTTCTCCCCTCAGGCCTGGATCTTTTTTGGGGAATCTGGCTTAAGGCAGCCAGTAGAGCTCCCCCTCCTGGTCTGGGGTGGTAGATGTTGTGTACTGTGGGTACCAAAGTGTAAATTCCTCTTTGCACCGGATGGGTCCTGTGGCAATCCCCAGCAGGGGTGCCACATTTACAGTTGCTGAGGTGATCCAAAGTGGCCGCCCATGCACAGATTTTGATTATGGTTGCCAAGGAGATACAAAATGGCCACCATGATCCCCGCAGCGCTACTGCGCATGCGCGGACCTAATCATGTCAGGAATGAGTCACCATCACTACAGACATGTGCAGAGCGTTCTTTAGAACGCCGATTACACTGCTATGGTATGTGTGAGCCCATGCTTGAAAACACGTAAGTGTACTCCTTTCTCCTGTCACAGGGCACTATTTATCTAATTTATGATTAATTAGACTTACAATGATCTTATTTTATGAGATGTATGATTGATTTGTATCTGTATAAGATCACGAAATTTTATATGTACTACTGAATTGTTGGTGTACGTTTATAACACAATTTACACTGGATACACTATATTTTTCACTGATTATGCATTGATTGATTTATTTGATTGCCCTGTGTAGGGCTCTATATAACTGTGCACTTTTAACTCAGACTGAACTGCTTGACAAAAGCTTCAAGTAAGGCCCCTTTCACATCAGCGTTTTTTTTCAAAATGTGGCAGTCTGGCAGATTCACCGCATCTGCCGCCTAACTGCCGCACATGCGGCAAGCCGCATGCATTGTCTATGGGGTTTGCGGCAGGTGCAACAAGTGCAGTATTGCCGTGGTTCTGGCACTTGCGGCAGTTGCGGAAGTGCGGTATTGCTGCAGTTCCATCACTTGCGGCCACGCTGCTGACCGCTGTATTTTTTGCCGCCGCAAGTGCCAGAACCACGGCAATACTGCACTTGCCACATCTGTCACAAGCCCCATAGACAATGCATGGGGCTTGCCACAAGTGCGGCCGTTAGGTGGCATATGCGGTAAATCTGCCGCATTTTGAAAAAAACGATGATGTGAAAGGGGCCTAAGCCGAAACCTTGCGGTCATGGGTAATAAATCCACCATTGTACACTTTTGAAGGAAGTGCTGCCGTCCATTTTTTCCACTGTACAGTGAAACCTAAGGATACGTGGCAGGAGGGCTTGCATCTGAAGTGTTATGTTGATTGTGTCGTTCCACTTTTTTGCTACCTATATACATATATATATATATTTATATATATAAATATGTACTGTATAAATATAGATATACTGTACATCTGTATATATATATATATATATACATATATATATATATATATATATATATATTTAAAAGTATGCATATAGTTGCAGCATTGTAACAACCAAAACTACCTAGAAGCTACTAAAAGATTGAAGAATAAAAATATGACTACATAGTGATAAAAGATAAAAAGAGAAAAGATAAAGTAGAACAAACTATGCTGTAAAGAGACACAGAGATGAACACACTACAGCCAAGTAAGCTTTTTGGCCCAAATGTGGCGTCAATTAGCAATCGAAAGCTAAACACATATTTTAAGTGACCTAAAAGATTCTATTGGTGATACATACTTATTTTCTATGGCAACCTGTATGCTCTTTTGTATTTTTTTTTTTTAGATCGTCCATCTAACGTGTGGAGTGCTGTGAGGGGAAGCCTCTTCACTGATATTTATTGGTTGGCCTACACAATAGCAGAAATCACTCCCTGCCTATGTCCAAGAAGGGTTTCACAGTGGCGCAGACCTACTAGGCATAAGGGTGCCTTCACACTTGCAGATGGATCTGCAGCGTTTTGCAGATGCATCTGCAAGTGTGAGCATGCTGACCGCGGCCCCTATGTTTATAATAGGGCGCACCGGGTCTGAACGCTCTCATTCATTCCTATATGTGTACTGTCAGCAGGCGTATGCCTGCTGACAGATCACACACTCCCGCCCGCAGCATGGACGCTACATCTCGCGTCCACAGTGCGGGCGGGAGAGTGTGATCTGTAAGCAGGCATACGCCTGCTGACAGTACACATATAGGAATGAATGAGAGCGTTCAGACCCGGTGCGCCCTATTATAAACATAGGGGCCGCGGTCAGCATGCTCACACTTGCAGATGCATCTGCAAAACGCTGCAGATCCATCTGCAAGTGTGAAGCCAGCCTAACTGATCACCGGCACAGTAAATGAGCATAATAAGGAAAAATAAAAAGACATAGGGGACATTACAAGTAACATCAATATCTGGACAAAGGATGAGTTTTTATATAATGCAATAGAAAACTGTAATTTTGTATTATATCCTTCAAAGAAATGCATAGCTGATTACAGAACAATCGCTTTAAAGAGTTATTCCCATCTCCAAAGATGGATATTGTTGGATAGCATATGTAAAAACAAGCACTTTTGCAATTTATTGTTTATCAAAATTAGCAGTCATTCTTGCGATATTAACAATATTCTATTGTTTGCAGCTTGATGCCTAGGAAACCGACCACGCACTGCTGTCTAGTTTATAAGATTTGCAGTAAAACTGGCTAAGGATAGGAATTAACAGTGTACATTAGTGATGCTGCCCAGCTTCTAGCAGTGCTTACATACTCTACAGAAAAGAGCTTGATAGCACTGCACATGTTTGCACACCACTGCTATACAGTTTTGGTGGGCAGTCCCCTATGCAACACAGCTGTAGTAAAAAGAAAAGTATTATCTTAAAACAGCTGAAAATTGCAATAAATATAATAAACATTGAATTGCAAAAGTGCTTGTTTTTTAAGTGCCATCCTGCAATATTTGGCTATGAAAATGTGAATAGTCACATAATAGATTTTCCAAGGTTCAGAAAGTATGAAGCATTTAGAACAAGCTTCTAATGCAAAGTCTTCTCACTTCTAGCAGTCTAATAAAGAATGCATGTAAGAAACAGTAATTATATTACTCAGTGTACTAGACTGCACGCCACATTATGAAACAGTTCAATTTACAGTATTTTCATGCTCTAACATATTAATTATAGACAACAAGGATTTGTCAGGTTCAGTTGAACCAGCAGAGGATATTTTCTTTATCTTTCTATGGTAATTAACAAGAGTTCTAATCTGGATAATGTTAATGACCACTGCTCTTAATTTAAATCCCAGTTAAACCAAGCTTATTAAGCCCCTATTTAAGGAGGTTTATGTGATCAGTGTAAACTACAACAGAGGTAAGTTAGTATACAGGGTGATTATAAAAGATTCATTGGGTTTCAAAGAGGTATATTTCAAAATGTATTACATGCACAATAGAGAAATGCACATGATAACGATCATAGACTCTCCAGTTTAGCACATAATGTTTATACATGTTCTATGTGGCTTCCTTTTGTCACACAACACATATCTATGTGGTGATCCAGTTTGACCCAAACACGCTGGAGCATGTCCCCATCGATGGTCATTAGAGCAGAACCAGAGATCATCCAGTGTTTCCTGGCAAAGATGGTATATAAACAATGTCTTTTAATGTACCCCCAAGTAGGAAATCACACACTGTCAGATCAGGAGACAATCTGAAAAGTGTCAAGTCAAAACCAGTCCAATGGATTAGAAGTAGATATAAGCAAACCTCTGGAGCTTGAAGCATGGGAGTTGCATGTTTGGGACCTAAAAATGACCCCATCCGTCATCCCTATTCAGTGACTGGTTGGGCTGCTCTCAGCCCACATACAGCAAGCCATAAGCAATACACTTCTGGGGGCAAGATGGTGGGGATTTCCTGGTTCCTTATTATTTTTTTGTGGACCAGACATCATTGAGGATTTAGGGCCAGTGCAAGCCTATAAAACACAGCAAGCATCTCGCACTGGCCCGACCACTCAGCATACCAGAGCACAGCAATCCAGGCTCCAGAAGTTTGAAGAGGGGAATCCCATGAACACTAGCCCTGAACAGTCTCCAAATATGTTTGCTCATCTCTATTTGGGAGTTCGTTGTTGAGATAGTGAAGGCCAGTAACGCACCATCTTGCTGGAAAATGAAGTTTCTGGAGTCAATTGTTAGTTATGGAAACAACCATACCAATAACACATTGAGGTACAATGTACCCGACACAATCTTTTCATTAAGAAAAAGAGCCTGTACACCTTTTTTTTGAGACTGCACTGAAAACACTAAAGGGGGTGTCACACGCGTCAATATCGCCTGCACGATATCGGCTGCACGTGACGTTGCAGCGATATTGACGCGTGTGACATACTGCATCAACCAGCGATAAATCGCTGGTTGATGATCGCCAGGTTTCAGAACCAGCTCAGAAACCTGGCGATTGTCGCCCGGTGGACACGCGTGTGACACCGGGACTAGCGATATTCCAGCTCCCAGCGCCTGTCACAAGCGCTGGGAGCTGGTCTCCAAGGTACACTGCGGGTAACTAGGCAGCGCGCGCTGCCTAGATACCCGACTGTGTACCTTAGTTACCAGCCTCCTCCGCTCACCGGGTGAGCGGAGGAGGCTGGTAACTAAGGTACACGTAGGGTATCTAGGCAGCGCGCGCTGCCTAGATACCCGCAGTTTACCTTGGAGACCAGCCTGCTCCCGCTTCCAGCAGGCTGGCAGCGGGAGCAGGACATCGTGGAAACGATATTTAAATCGTTTCCATGATGTCACTGGTCAATTGATTGCTGGTGAGTCTGCCTGTGTGACAGCTGACCAGCAATCAGCCGTCAATGTCGTCAGCGATCATCTCGCTGACGACATTGACGCGTGTGACACCCCCTTTACTTTCAGAGAATCACTTTCAATTTCTATAGTGTCATTGTGATTTCTGTTCTCGATATACGGGCATTGTGACGGTGCACCTTTCCGATTGAATGAAAAGTTGCCTCATCATTGAGCACTAGCCAGGAAGCAAATTGTTCATCTTCCAATGATAGCTAAGAAAATGCACAGAATTTGTATTGGATGCTGTGGTTGGCTGGTTGTAAATGTTGCAATCTCTGTATACGATATGGTTTCTAGGGATAGTTGTCATTGCAGAGTCTTCCAAAAAGTAAGCTGAGGAATGCCATGTTCACGTCTTTCATGATGTGTTGATTTCTGTGGGCTACATGCAAAAGTCACTCCAAACCTCTCAACTCCTTTGATTGCATCACTCGGTAATCCAGGAATTTTATGTTTACACAAGTATCGTGAGTCCTCCAATGCTCTGGTTACTAAGGCGGCTTATTTCATATTGTCTTCGGAACACTCGCTGTACGGTAACAATTAATTTACATTCATCATACACTAAACCACAAAATGCTTTCTCTTACATTTAGGATCTAATACTGCCATTCCACCTGGTGAGTCACAAGTGAGTCTACACACGCAAGTTACAAACTCTTATAAGTGAACGTTTGATATGTTTTTATATAAATGGGTGACATTTATATCTTTGCAGTAATATGAATGCAAAACCTTTATAATTTCCCTGTATAATGTACTGGTTCAAAAGAGATTTACAACTTTCCTAGACTTAAAAAAAAAACTTAAAAACACACAAATCATGTTCTCTAAAATTCCAGATGTTATCCTTCAAGTATTTCATTGTGGATTTATGCTTATATTGTGATGAAAAAAAAGGCACTAAAGGTAGTGATGAGCAAGTGGCGTAATATTCGCACTCACTATACTCATAAGGGGGCCGTCACACGCTGCGACATCTTTAGCGATATTGTAAGCGATCACGTGCACGCGCAATCGCTTACAATATCGCTCACATCGCTGGTGAGATGTCACACAGGCAGACTCACCAGCGATGCGGAGCCGCGATCTGCTGGTTACTATGGTACACATCGGGTAACTAGGCGCCGCGCGTCGCTTAGTTACCCGACGTGTACCATAGTTACCATCTCCCAGCATAGGCGCGGTCGCTGGGAGATGGATCATCGTGGTGTCACACACCACGATGATGCAGATCGTTGCATCGTTCATCGCTAGATCTGAGAACCGGAGCTCAGATCAGCGATGTCACGATCAAGCGATTTACCATCGTAAATCGCTTGATTACATGCAACGATATCTTGCCCGATATCGCTTAAGCGATCAAAAAGGAGATCGCTTAAACGATATCGGGCAAGATATCGTTCCGTGTGACGGCCCCCTAAGGAATACTTTTTAATACTCACATATTTGTCCAAATAGCGAGTCCAATGTTAGTCAATTAGTGATTGGCTCCACCCACACACATCCGGCTATAAAACAAGCCTTTCCGGGGCAGGGCGGGAGGTTGGGCTTTTTCTACTGCATAAAACACCTTGCAGTACCCCCCCAGACAGACTCTTAAATTCAATCTGTTCTCACTGAGGTGCCAGCTCCCATTGTTTACTGAAAGGAGCTAGGAATTTGTGTCAGATCGATAACGATTGACACATCATTCATGAGCACCGAGTAACGAGTATCTTGAATACTGTACTATCCATGTGAGTAACGAATAGTAATAATTAAACTCGCTCATCACTAACTAAAGGGAATGTGTCATCAGAATGTTACCTATTGTTTAAATTAGATTTTTGTGCTAAATGCATTTTTTTCTTTTTGGCAATGATTTTTTTTTCACATCACAATCTGTATCTGTTGTTCCAGGAAATCTACGTATATATTAGCCACAATAAACAGACTCTAACCATATTTCTTATATAGAAGCATCTAGTTAGAGTGCTAAAAGTCAATGAAGGGAGGGTGGGCACGGTCAGCGGTGACATCAACAATTATAATTGGTGGCTCCTGCCTTGTATATTGCATTGAGGTGTTATTTAATTATAATCCTGTCTCTGCCGATAAGGAAACTGCTGTAAACGTTTCCTGAAGAGGATGTATGAGTCTAAAATAGCCCCGGTAACCAGTGTGAAAATTGCAAGATTACAATTTTTTTAAATTAAAGATTGTGATATGAAAAAAATGTTGAAATAAAAAATACACATGTAAAGAAAAACCTGAATAAAACAATATGTCATATATTATTGATAGCTTCTCAGTCATTAAAAAAAAGAAAAGAGTCAGGTTCAATAAAAGGAATATGAAGCTGTTTGAATTTATCAACCTTGGATATAAAATTAATGCATTCATTTATTTTTACTATGGTATTTTTATTATCTACTAAATAGAGAATTCAGGCAAAAAAATCTTATCACTTTTTTCTTTACTATGGATGTTTGTAACAGTTTTTATGGGATACCCCACCCACAATTTATTAATTTGGGATTTGAAGCACAATAAAGGCTTGAACTTTTGTCAAGACCTTTAGCAAGTGTGGGAAAAGGATGCATAATGGTACATTTACACGCGGCCACAGGAAGGTAGGAACAGGCAGGCATCGGACACAAATTGTGCCTGTTGTCTTGAAAAGACCACGATGTGGCGGCATGTAATTCATGACTTTCCTTCCTGTGTCTTCCCTGAAGGAAGGAAAGTCCTGAATTACACGCCACCACATCGTGGTCTTTTCAAGGTAACAGGCACAATTGTGTCCGATGCCTGCCTGTTCCTACCTTCCTGTGGCCGCGTGTTAATGTACCATTAGAGGCAACAGGGGGCATTTTCTCTTATATTCATATGAAATGCAACAATAATAAGGTTTTCACAAAAAACACAATTATCACCTTTTTTGAAGGTTTTAGCATTAAGGAATTGATCCCCAATACCTCCAACTTTTAGCAAAATAAAGAAGATATGTCTCACTCTGTTTTTTCTTTAAAAAAAAATCTGTCAGCAGTTAATTGCTACCTTGTCTGACAGCAACATAATGTAGGCAAAGAAACCCTGAATCCAACAATGTATCTCATAGATTACTGACTGAAGGCATTCAAGACACAATCAAAGTATTTAGTTTCAGGAACCTGGAAGTTGGAGACCTAAATCCCCCCCCCCCCCAGCACACTAAACTCTCAATAGAGATTGTGCATTGTCAGGGAGGTGTCAATCACAGCAGGGGGTGTGGCAGACTGCCATGCACATGACATAGTAATCACAGGGTAATAAAGTCTTTAGATTACGTAAATCATTGCACAGACCCTGATAAGGGAAGCACAGTTGCTATTTGTTTTTTAAGCTGTCCCTCACCTTACATTGCAAAAACCTGCTGACAGATTACCTTTAAGTAACAGAGGCACATTCATACATGTTAGACAGGGGACGGTTGCAGATCAGCCACATTAGAGATGAGTGACGTGCCCTTTCATTCTGATGATCAATGGGATCATGGAATTTAGACCCGCATTGATCACATGTTGATGGCCTATACTAAGAATAAGCTATTTCAAAGACATTCCTTAAGAAGTCACTATGTTCAATATTATGATGATTCATTAGAATCACTGTGATGGTCCACATTTTCTTTTAGCAGAAGTTAAGATGACCTCATGGACTGTGCAACTACAAGAGGTGATGTTATCCCCAGCTGCTGATAAAAATTACATGAGTCTGCTTATGTATGAATGAAACTAAATGAGCTTTCCAATAATATAGAAAAATTGATTTAGCATTTTGGTGTAAAGAG
Organism: Allobates femoralis; assembly: GCA_033576535.1. Lineage (NCBI taxonomy): Eukaryota > Metazoa > Chordata > Amphibia > Anura > Aromobatidae > Allobates > Allobates femoralis. Next base: position 567,132,154 of record JARQOC010000002.1, on the reverse strand, counting down.
ACATAGCATTATAAATGATCACTACTGCTGGTTTTCTAAAAATTGTCGGCTGCAATTTTTCACAATATACCATAGATATCTCTGGTTGGGAAAAGGCATTACTAATGGCATGTTCAATCACTGAGACTATATATTAAAGTGCAATCAATAAAAAAACAGACAGGATCTTAGAAACTCCTAGTTACAGGTATCAAATTTCTCATATACTTAGCAATATCCTTTTAAACTGATTGCTTTCGTCAAGGCTACTTGTTATCATTTGGTGTGCTCTTTTACTAAAATAGAATACATGTCACTGCCATTAATATTTCAGCTGTCTTTTGAGATTTGCAATATGCGCCCTCCAAAAAGGTCTTTTTTTTATTTTAAGCCACTAAATCTAACAGATAAATCCAGGGCAATGAACACGTAGTGTATGGAGTGTCACTATTATCCCCTTAATAATGGTAAAGTGATATAACATCAAAAGGTCAGCAATGTCTGAAGATCAGCCATTTACAAAATACATGGAATTACCAGGCTCCATAATGGAGGGGGAAAAAAACAAGTTTAATTGCATTTATTTTACATTTATATCCACTTTTAAATACCCTTGACAGCAGGTAAGTTGAATATTGGCACCATATAAATACTTACTTTTTTTTTTTTTTACTGTGCTTAATTGTACAGCTGGGATATCAAATTAAAAAGTGCCCCAAATTGGAAACAATATTTTCCATTTTACAGTAGCAATGTCTAAAGAAATGACCTATTTATGCTTTGTAGTAAATGTACTGGAGCGCTGCCAAGGCACTACCAAACATTTGCTGTTGCAGAGAACGCTTTTAAAAATCAATTAGTAGTGAATGCATTCCATGCAAGTGCTTAAAAATGTCAAGTCTGTGCTACTCTTTTATTTCTAGTTGTGCATCATTAGTAAAAATTTCTATGCTTTTTTATTGAACTAATTACTTCTCTTTCTCAGTGAAGCCTTTATAGACTAAGTGGTTAGAACACATACACGCTGCATTAAAACATTCTTTACCCTGTAAAAGTAGTTTGCTAAAATACAAAAAAATCTACTTTTAAACAACTTTGCAATTGTTTATCCCTACTGAACAGAGTTAAGGTACCGTCACACTTGGCAACACACCAGCTATCCCGACAATGATCCCACCTGGTAGGGATCTCTGGTCCGTCGCTACGTGATCGCTGGTGTGATGTCAAACAGTCAGATCTCACCGCGACGCAGCAACGATACGGCAGTCGTTGGGACCCTGTCACTCTCGGGCGTAGTGTTGAGATCATTGGTCGTTGTCCCTGTCAAACACAGTGATGCATGCTGTCCAGCGGGAGCGCGATGACTAAAAAATGGTCCAGAATGATTTGTAACGATCAGCGATCTCACAGCAGGGCCTGATCGCTGCTACGTGTCAACACAAAGCGAGATCGCTGTTGAGGTCGCTGTTGCATCACAAAACTTGTGACTCAGCGGCGATCTCACTAGCAATCTCGCTTAGTGTGATGGGGGCTTTAGGTGAAAAACAAAAGTTTTGTTGCATGCCAGACCCCTAATAATAAATAACCAAGAGACTCAATGTACGGAACAGAATGAAGCAAAGCGAAGACGGCATCCTCGAATGTTTGACATTGGAGGAATTTAGAGCAACAAAAATATTTATCACTGTTCCCTTCTATATTACCCATATCTTTTAAAAATGATTATATGCTGAAATAGGCTGTCTTAATAAGTACTATCTTCACTGGGTGTAGTAACGTCCAATGTAATAGGTCAATTTAGATGGGCTGATTTTAGTGCAAAAGCAAGCACTGATTGACTAGACTATGTATAAGCTGTTGTGTGCTCATTTACTGGCCTATTTACACAGTTTGACTAACAATGATGGGGACAGTATGATCACTAACATGATAGTTTTGTCCACATACACTATCATGTTTTCATGTGCATATCTACTTTTTGTACAGGGTCATTTGATGCTGTAACAAACTTTTTTTGATGGCATTAACAGTCTAATCACAAATGAGTGTTTTGTTAGTTAATTGGGTGATCGCATCACCAACAATTATTATTATTATTTACTACTAGCTATAGAGCCCGGAGTTGCCCTGGCATACAGTGGGAAAAAAAGTATTTAGTCAGCCACCAATTGTGCAAGTTCTCCCACTTATAAAGATGAGACAGAATGAGAAAACAAATCCTGAAAATCACATTGTCTGATTTGGAAAGAATATATTTTCAAATTTTGGTTGAAAATAAGTATTAGGCCAATAACAAAAGTTCATGTTAATACTTTGTTATATGTCCTTTGTTGGCAATGACTGAGGTCAGACTTTTTCTGTAAGTCTTCATAAGGTTGGCACACACTGTTGCTGGTATGTTGGTCCATCCTTCCATGCACATCTCCTCTAGAGCAGTGATGTTTTGGAGCTGTCACTGGGCAACACGGACTTTCAACTTTTTCTAAAGGTTTTCTATAGGGTTTAGATCTGCAGACTGGCTAGGCTACTCTAGGACCTTGAAATGCTTCTTACAAAGCCACTCCTTAAACATACATAGGGGAGCACCATGTACCAGGACACTGTTGGAGAGCGGTGGTGGGAATGCCGCAGGAACATAACATAGGTGTGTGGAGAATGAATTAATTGGTTATTCCCCAATTGTTTTGTCTCTCAGAGTTGAGGTCTACCTATGATGTCAGTTACAGGCCTCTTGCATCTTTTTAAGTGGGAGAACTTGCACAATTAGTGGCTGACTAAATACTTTTTTTCTCACTGTAATAACTAACTTTTACAAAACAATGAAGTCACAACAGAGTGTTAGCCTGTAACATTCTGAGTCATGACCACAGATAATCTCCCTTGATGTAGAGCTCCACAAAAGATCTCACCCTGTGGGGTAAAAATTATCTCAAGAATGGTGAGCAAAAATCACAGAACCACATGGGGGATGACCTGCAGAGAGCTGGGACCAACATAACAGGCTACGATCAGTAACATACTATGCCGCCAGGGACTCAGATCCTGCAGTGCCAGACGTGTCCCCTGCTTGAGCCATTTCATGTCCAGGTCTGTCTGAAGTTTGCTTGAGAGCATTTTGATGATCCAGAAAAGTATTGGGAGAATGTCATATGGTCACATGAAACCAAAGTAGAACTGTTTGGTAGAAAAACAAATCGTCATGTTAGAAATGAGAAAGAACACCATACCTACAGTGAAGCATGGGGGTGGTAACATCATGCTTTGAGGCTGTTTCTCTGCCAATGGACCAGGATGACTGATCCTTCTATAATAAAGAATGCATGGGGCTATGTACAATGAAATTTTCAGTGTGGAGAAGGTCTGTTTCAATCATCACCCAGCGCTTCCAGGAGGGAACACAAGGATCCGGTGTCGTTTATAAAATGTATTCTATTTCCATTCAAAATTTCTTTGGAGCCTCCCTCTTAATTAATTAATTACCATATATACTCGTGTATAAGCCGCGTTTTTCAGCCCAAAATTTGGGCTGAAAAGTCTCCCCCTCGGCTTATACACGAGTCAATACGGGTGGGGGCTGTGGAGGCTGGAGGAGGCGGGGGGAGGCTGCTGTATGAGCGGCCCCGTCACGTGGGGCCGCTCATTATATATGCACTGCTTCCCCCTGTCAATCAGCGGCAGGGGGAAGCAGTTCATATATGCCCCCAAATGCTGGCACTCTCCCCCCTTGTAAGGGCCCCCCTCGCTGGTTATATTACCATCCCGGTCTTCTGATCAGCGCAGCTCCTCGGTGCTCCGTCTGTCCAGCTACATCTGGGATCCCCGGGCGTCGCAGGCATATGACGTCATCGTGCGACGGCCGGAGATCCCGGATGCAGCGAGGACGGAGGACGGAACATGAAGAACGGAGCACCGAGGAGCGGCGCTGATCAGAAGACCGGGATGGTAAGATAAGCAGATGGGGGGTGAGTGCCAGCATTTGGGGGCAGCTGGGTACCCCCAGGGGGCTGCTGGGTACCCCCTGGGGGCTGCTGGGTACCCCCTGGGGGCTGCTGGGTACCCCCTGGGGGCTGCTGGGTACCCCCAGGGGGCTGCTGGATACCCCCTGGGGCTGCTGTATTACCCCTGGGGGCTGCTGTATACCCCCAGGGCTGCTGTATATACTGCTGGGGCCTGTATACCACTGGGGCTGCTGTATACTACCACTGGGGCTGCTATATACTACTGCTGGGGATGCTATATACTA
>JARQOC010000002.1:566935432-567122932 GCA_033576535.1 Allobates femoralis | reverse complement strand
GTATACGATTATTATCATACTAGCTGTGAGCCCGATGCAAATGCATCGGGTGTCTAGAATATTTTTTTTTTTTTTTTTTGATTTTCAAATAAAAATCCAATTATTCCAATGACATCTTTACACCAAGTACATATATTTGTATATATATATCTTAAAAATATATCCAAAAAATATATTATGTATATTATTAACTTAAATAAATTATGTATATTATATATTACAATTTATTATAATGTATATATATATATATATATATATTACATATCTATATATATTATATATATATAATTATATATATATATATATATATATACATATATAGATTAATATACAATATATATATATATATATATATATTGTATATTAATCTATATATGTATATATATATATCTAATTATATATATATAATATATATAGATATGTCATATATATATATATATATACATTATAATAAATTGTAATATATAATATACACAATTTATTTAAGTTAATAATATATATAATATATTTTTTAGAGATATTTCTAAGATATAATTTATATATAAAAATATATTGTATATAATAACAATTATCAATATAAATATTAATACTTTGACTATATTGCTATGCAGAATGTATATTGATTGCTTCCTTAAATAATATACTGTAGCTATTATTGCATACATTTTGCTGCACTCTGCTCAATATGAGCTCTGAGAAACAAAAAAGCTCTGTTAGAGCTAAGAATGCTGCATTCCAGCGCAAGAAGCGTGCGCAGGAAGATCCGGAAAAAAGATGTCTCCGTTTGCTTAAGCTCAAGGAGGATTTCAATAAAAGAATTGCAAAGGAGTCTGCTGAAGAAAGAAGCAGTCGGTTGGCCAAAAAAGCTGAGGTGGAATGCAAAAGACGCAAAAAACAACAGGTGAAGGTGCAAGGAGAAGCATCTACTTCTGTTATGGCATCTACATCTGTGTCTTCAACACCTTTGGAAACTCAAGTGTCTACAACATCTGGCCGCAAAAAAAAAAAGGTGAAGGTACAAGAAAAATCATCTACCTCTGATATGGCTCCTATATCTGGGTCTCCAACAGTTTCTGAAACTCTACTGCCTACAACATCTGGCTGCAAACAACAAAAGGTGAAGGTGCAAGGAGAACCATCTACCTCTGACATGGCGTCCATAGCTGTGTCTCCAACACTTTTGGAAACTCAACTGCCTACAACATCTGGCACGGGTAAAGTGAAGGGCAAATGTTCTTCTAAAACAAGAACAGAGAAGAATGCTTCTGCCATCACAAGACACAAATTGGCTAAAGTCAAGCGTTTACAAATTATGTCACCTACCTCAAAACAACGCCATTTGGCCCATTTGGCTGCCTCACAGCGTCAACTACGCCAAAAAAAAAACCTCAGGAAGAAGTCTTCAGTCACTACTTCTTTTCTTGAATGTGTTGAAACTTCTACACAGCTACGCCTTATATATGTAGGCATCTACAAAAAAGGTCATCGGTTGCTCACTTCACCAACATCATCAATCCCTATTGGCTTTACTGATGACGATACCGGTATTTTAGAACATACCTGTGGGCCCATGAATGTGTTATGTCAACATTGTGAAGCACAACATTTTGAGGGTGAAAGGCCATTTGAGGGACAGTTCTCCCTTTGTTGTCACAAGGGCAAAGTTAAGGTACCATTACCTCAGTACCCTGAGCTCTTCACTACTTTACTGAAAGGAGACAGCCCATATAGTAAAAATCTTATGGAGAATATCAGGAGCATTAATAGTTCCTTTGCATTTGCTTCGATGGGTGCAAGTGTTTCTCAACCACCTGGACACGGTCCTTATTGTTTCAGGATTCACGGCCAAATTTACCATAGAACTGGAACTCTCCACCCCGCTGAAGGTCAAGTTCCAGCATATGCACAGCTCTATATTTTGGATAGTGCTACTGCTACTGAACAACGCCTACAGTCTCCAGAAAATCAAAAGTGTAATCCAGCCTTGATGACAATTATTGCTGAGCAATTGGAAGGTATTAATCCCTTTGTTTCAGCCTACAAAATGTTACGGCAAGTGGAGGAAGAGGAAGAACAGAAAGCATTTGAACATGGCACAAAAATGCCTAATATCATCATGGCAATAAAACAAGACAGAGAGCAAGACCCAAGACGGTATAACAACCCTACTGTCCATGAAGTTGCAGTCATCTTTGAAAATGCTGATGGAGAGCCACCATTTAATAGAGACATTTTAATACATCTAAAACCAGACACAAATAATCCGTTGGCCCCCAAAACACAGCAAATAAGTATTTTACACAGTAATTTGGATGCATTACTGTATCCATTGTTTTTTCCCTCATGGAGAGCAAGGGTGGCATGAATCACTCATGCAGCAAGGCCAAAATCCTCGCAGGGTGACACAGCTGCAGTATTACTGTTATTTGCTGTCAGTACGGACAGAATTCAATCCTGTTCTTAATGGAGGAAAACTGACACAGCAGTACTTGGTGGATGCCTATGTTAAGATCGAGGCCAATCGTTTAAATTTTATACGACAACACCAGAAGGATTTGAAGGTGGAAGATTATTGTCTCCTTCAAGAACATTTACTTAGAAAATCTGTAGAAAAAGGAATCCCCATTGGCAAAACCGTAATTTTACCATCTTCCTTTGAGGGAAGTCCCCGAAACATGCAGCAGAGGTATCAAGATGCCATGGCGATTGTAACTAAATTTGGAAGACCAGATCTTTTTATAACGATGACCTGCAATCCGAAATGGAGTGAAATTGTAACCAATTTACAGCCATGGCAGCGTGCTGAACATCGCCCGGATTTAGTGGCCCGTGTATTCAGGATTAAACTTGAAGCCCTTTTGAAAGATATTAATTCTGGATTATTTGGCAAGGTTTGTGCTATGGTTCATGTGATAGAATTTCAAAAGCGAGGCCTACCACATGCTCACATTCTAATTATTCTGGATGCCAACTCAAAACTAAGAACTGAGGTAGAAGTCGATAATACTGTTTGGGCTGAAATTCCTGATCCATCACATTACCCTGTGCTCCATCAAATTGTCATGCAACACATGATCCATGGCCCCTGTGGACAACACAATCCCAATTCTCCATGTATGGAGAATGGAAAGTGTAAAAAAATTTTTCCAAAACAGTTTCAAACAAAAACTGTTATCCCTGAGGATGCATATCCAAGTTATCAAAGAAACGAAGGACCTTCTTTTCCACACCATTCCAAGATGATTGATAATTCTTGGGTGGTTCCATATAACCCTTTCCTTCTATTAAAATATAAGTGCCATATCAATGTGGAAATATGTGCTTCCATTCAGAGTGTAAAATACCTCTTTAAATATGTGTACAAAGGTCATGACAAAGCCAATGTGGAAATTTGTGAAACCAACATCAGACACGATGAAACTCATAAATTCATGGATTCCAGATATGTCAGTGCACCAGAGGCAGCTTGGCGAATCTTTGCTTTTCAAATGCATAGACAATCTCACAGCATTATTCGTCTTGCAGTACATCTGCCTCATTCACAATCACTTTTTTTTCACGAGGGTGATTCTGCGGACAACATCAGTTATTCAATGGACAGACAATCAACACTCATGGCCTACTTTACCCTCAATGAGAATGATCCCAATGCTCGGGAGTACTTATATCGTCAAATTCCTGAGCATTATGTTTGGAAAGAAGGTGCATGGGAAGTTAGAAGAAGAGGAGGTGCTTCAGTCATTGGTAGACTCTACACTGTTAGTATTCAAGAACAAGAACGTTATTTTTTAAGGCTGTTGTTACTCCATGTTAAAGGAGCTACAAGTTTTGATAACCTTAAGACTGTTAAGGAAGTCACATACCCAACGTTTAAAGAGGCGGCATTAGCCCTTGGATTGCTCTTCGATGACAGTGTTTGGAGAAAAACTTTATTGGATGCCTGTGTTCTCAATATGCCTGCACAGCTCCGTGAAATGTTTGCGTATATTTGTGTCTTTGGTCCTCCTAATCATCCCCTGGAGTTGTGGCAAGAATTTAAACAACACTTCGTTCAAGATTACTGCCATGCCTACCACCCTGACACTGATGATTGTGAGCATTGTGAAGGATATGCCATGACTGATGTTGAGCATGTTTTAAAATTTCATGCTAAACATTTTATTGATTTTAATCTGCCACGCCCAAAAAGAAAACCACACATTCGTCCTCAATACAATAAAGAAGAAGAGTTAGTAAGAGCACATGAAATGAAAGCCACCTTAAATGATCAACAACGTTTGGCCTATAATGCAATCCATAAAGCTTTAGAGGATACACGTGATAAGCCAAAGTGCTTTTTCCTTGACGGTCCCGGTGGAAGTGGGAAAACATATCTCTATCATCTATTGATTCATGAACTCAGAGGAGAAGGAGAAGTTGTCTCACCTGCAGCCAGTACAGGGATTGCTGCTAATCTATTGCAAGGAGGAAGAACTATCCATTCACTGTATGGCATACCAATACCAATTAATGAGACATCTGTTTCAAGAATCAAAAATGATACTGATGCGGCCCAACATTTGAAGACTACCAAACTCTTCATCATCGATGAGTCTACTATGTTGTCAAAATACGCTTTGCATGTAATTGATCAATTATTACGGGATGTCATGACAACTGATGTCTCCAAGAAAAATAAATTACCCTTTGGAGGAAAAGTCATTGTTCTGGGAGGAGACTTTCGGCAGTGTCTTCCTATCATCTCTCATGGAACAAGGACAGACATCGTAGAGAGCTGTATTAAATATTCACGACAATGGCAGCTTTTCAATCAATTGCCGCTCTTTAACAACATGCGCTCCATTGATACTGATTATAGCAATTGGTTAATTCAATTGGGAAATGGAGAATTGTCCAATGATTACAACCTTGGTGATGATGTCATTGAGATCCCGCAAGACATGATCTGCACTGGCTCTTTAATCTTGGACATATTTGGTGAAAACATTGTCATTGATGTGAATAATGACGAAAGTATTCAGAATGCTGCATCACATGCCATTCTTTGTCCCAAAAATGACGCTGTGGATTTGATCAATTCAAAAGTGATGGATTGTATTCCTGGAGAATACATGGAATATTTGAGCCACGATTCTATTGATCCAGATGAGACAGAAAATCCCGAACAATATCCCGTGGAATTTCTAAATTCTCTAACACCAACAGGAATGCCTTCTCATCTCCTCAAATTAAAAGTTGGTACAATTATAATGCTTTTGCGTAATTTTAACAGCAGAAAAGGACTTTGCAACGGGACTCGGATGATTATTATTGCTTTGTTTGACAACTTGATACAAGCAAAAGTAATTTCTGGCTCGGATGAAGGAAATGTAGTCTTCATTCCAAGAATTGATCTCTGTCCATCAGAGACTGGATTGCCTTTCAAACTAAGACGTCGGCAATTTCCCGTGAAGCCTGCCTTTGCCATGACCATAAATAAATCCCAAGGACAAACTTTGGAGAAAGTGGGGATTTATTTGCCAGAACCTGTTTTTGGTCATGGACAATTATATGTGGCTTTCTCACGTGTGAAGAGACGATGCAATGTGAAGGTGAAAGTGGTGGATTCATGCATTCAAGGCAAATTGGTGCCTAACTGTGAGAAAGTCTTCACCAAAAATATTGTCTATCGGAATATTTTGGGATGAACTTTGGCATATTTTATATTTTTACCTTTTCTATTTAAAAGAAAAAAAAAAAAAAAAAAAAAAAAAATTAGTTTAGTCTTTTCAATTACAGTTTTTTATGTGCATAGTTTATACAATGTTTGTGGAAAAACACATTTCATATTTCATTGGAGATGTGTATCATTCTGATTTTATCACAGGGTGATAGAAACCACTATTTAAAGCTCCAGTACTCTACGTGCTGAGAGATTTGATTTTTATTCTTTAAAGGGAGAGGTTTTTGTGAACAGCTAAGAGACGGGTGGGACGGCTGTTCACACACATCTCATTAGCAAGGTGTGTTCCACATGTTTAGATAGATAGGGACAAACATAAATTATTAATTAGATTCTACCACGACAATTTTCTTAGATTTTTTAACTTTGTTGAGGAATATACTAAATGATAATAATTGATCATGAAGGACTCACCAAGAACATACTTGCTGTAATTTTCATAATTGCATATATGTAATTTGTACTTAACTTGCGGTTTGTGCAGACAACATAGTTGCAGCAGTGTCATCCACATCAACTGCAGTCATCTGTGGTTAGTTAGTGGATGCATCTTATGCACCTGTTGAAGCTATGTTAACTCCATTTACCGTAGGTTAACTACAAGTTTTTTTGTTATTGTATGGATATTGCTGCAAGTCTGTAGTTGGTAACTCCTTCTGTATCAATTTAGAAAATTTTATTATTTACATCACAATCCTCAAAAAATCTAAGAAAAATCAAGATAATACAAATATCTAAATTATATCAATTCGGATTTAGTTAGAGTAGGTCCCACCAGGCGTAAGGGCATCTTGACGCGATTGGTGGGCTGACACAAACTAGCTGATACATATATTAGTACTGTTAATTCATCAATTCAAACAATTGACATATTAAGAAGTATTGCTACTTTGTGTTCTAAGACCCTTACAACATAATAGTTCAATTTTCCTTAAATTATATCAACCATACAAATATATGTAGTTGGTGTAAAGATGTCATTGGAATAATTGGATTATTATTTGAAAATTAAAAAAAAAAAAAAAAAATATTCTAGACACCCGATGCATTTGCATCGGGCTCACAGCTAGTATATATATATATATATATATATATATAGTAAGGTATGACCGGCATGAGAGCCCATGGCCGGTATACATCACATGTGTTTTGAGCCGTATACACAGGGTTAATGGTATCTGAGCCTGTGTGTAGGGGTTATGCCTGTGGTAGACCTGATTGGTGCACAGAGGGTTAAGTGCACCTAGGTCTGTGTGTGAATAGAGTGTGCTGATTATCACTGCTTTCCAGGTGTGGGTGTGGCAGGCAGGATAATAGCCGCTTTGTGCTGGAAGTCAGAGAAACCAGACATATTCTCTAAGATGTGAGGATGTGAGGCAGAGGGGTCCTGTCCCTCTGGGGGACAAAGAGGGGAGCCTGCCTCTCCATGCAGGAGACCCATGTCCCGCTGTCCCTCTGAGCCGTATGGATCCTGTGGCCAGACTGAGAGGTTGGTAGAGAACCTGAGTGTATGAGGGTCGTGGCTGTACTTGAAGAGGGCTCACTCTGAACATGTTGGTGAGGCTGTCATTCGGGATCTCTGCCTGTGTTGGTAAGGTTTGGAGGCAGCTGGGCATCATGGGCAGGGTGAGGGGACCTTGGGGGATGCTTTGACTGCCCGAGAGCTCAGGTGACTCAGAACCTGGTCTGGGCCTGACAAGGCTGTAGTCCATGATGGACTGTATGTGTGTGGTCTGGGAATGACAAGGCTGATGTCCATGGAAGTCCATGCTGGACTGTTTGTGTGTGAGTGGGCCCTATGATGAGTTGGAGCCCACGGAGGCCAGGCGGCCATAACCGCCATCGGAATTGACTGTCAAGTCGTGATGTGGTCCCGTTGACTGAGTGCATGCTGTGAGCTGAGAGATGCAGTCAGATTGTGTGAGATGAATGGAGCCATGAGACCAGAAGACAGATGGTTTCGCAGCACCTGTAGTTGGGAAGACTGGCTGAACCTGGAGGGCTTGCGATGGCTTGTTTGGTGCAGCCGCTGTCCTGGAGGTCTGGGCCTGTGATGGCAGACTTGGAAGTGGCTAGTGACCTGGTAAGACATGTGCTGAGGAGTCCTTGGGGATGCCTGGCTTGCCCTGAAGCTCAGATAGCTAAACCCATGTCTGGGCCTGGTTCTGACTGATGTCATGTACAAAGGGCGATGTGTGTGCCATGTGAGAGACTGGAGATGCCTCAAGGGCACAGTGGACTGTATACTGAGTAGCATGTGAGAGACTGGAGATGTCTCAAATGCCAAGTGGGCATAGCCGCCATTAGAACTGACTGAGATGTCTATGTTCTGTTAATTATGTATAGTGTACATAATTAAGGAGTAGCTAAGTTCAGGCGTCTGTAACCACCATTGGAGCTGTCGTTAGTGCTCTCGGTACTCTATGGAGCTGTCGCTAGTGCTCCTGATATTCTATGGAGATGTGGTTACTGTTCCAGTGTATATGCAAAATGTATTGTGAATTGTGATGTTAGGTTACTATGTGAATAGTGTGCTATGAGAAGTGCTCTATGTACATCATGTATGTGATCATGTAAATATGTGTTGTATATATGAGTAGTAAGCGGTTTATGACGCTCACAATCATCTGCATTGTGTCATCATTGAAAAACACGGTTGATGGTGTCAATTACGCTGCCAAGCGAGTCCCCCAGGTCCTCACAATATGTATATATATATATACACACACACACACACACACACACACACACATTAAATCATCAAGTCAACAAATGTTTTGACAGGATGAAACTTTCATCACATTCTTTGGGTGACCACATATGGACGCACAGCACAAGCATTTCCCAACAGAGTATTGCAAAAAAAATGTATTTTCCATCAGGTGATTATCTCGCAGATAAACGTAGACACATCTAGACATACAAAACTGCATTTTATCATAAGGCAGTACATACAATTACAGCCATATTGTGGCATTCTTAAATATATTCTTTGAGTTTTTCCTTTGGAAAAGTACAAAGTTTAAAAGGTTATTGGGAAACAGAATCAGACCCTACAGACTGTAGTGTACAATGGCTTTCGATAAAATACTACAGCAGACGTGCAGATTAAGACATCTTGAATGAAATAGTTGTGATAGCTGCAAACAAACTTGCAAACAATAATGTGACAGTGTTTTAGTAATTAGATAGATGAATTGTGAGAGGGGTGATTGTGTAGTGATATGCTCGTTTAACTAGCCTTTTCCCCCCTCAGTCTCTGTCATGTTGGATTTAGAAAGGAAACTGAATGACCTTTGAAAAAGTGATGGAAATGAAGAGCTAAACAGAACTGGAAAGGACAAACCAATTAATATAAATGTGTTGCACTTGCACATACAAATTTCATTTTGTTTCCCAATAAGACCTAAAACTTTCTTTTTGTATCTTGGGAGATAATAAAAAAAATACAGTTTTTTTCTGCCAGTAAATTAATGCAAACTGGTCCCTAACTGCATTTCACAGTGGCTGACATGCTACAATATGGGTTAATACAGTAGAAGAAACCACAAATGATAGACTTAAATAGATGGGAATATAAATACACAGGAAGCACAATGCTACTCCAGATATAAAACAGTAATAACATACTGCTCTGCACTACTGTAAAACAAGATACTTAAAATCAATCATGTACATAGTGGAGTCATTTATCGTAATGACAAATGAAATGTCAAAATGACAGAATGGGTAATATTGATGGTTTCTAATGTTAAACTGTAATAGTACTGGGCAGCGCGGTTGTAAAATATTTATTAGAGAGAACCTGTCATTGGAAAAGGCCTTTCACATTAGCTCATCACACAGATGCCTTAATAACACTGGGATATTAGGTTGTAGCAAACTTTTTGTGTATGTTCCTAATCTCTCACATCCATAGAGGTAATTAAAGAGCCCATGTAGACGAGAGTATAATCGGTCACATGGACAATTTTTCATGTAGAAAGATAGTCCTGCGTGCACTAGTTTGGTCCATTTTATCGACAAGAGTAATAGTAATTTCAACACATTCAGACATGACTGGCCCGATTTCCAATACGTTGGTCTGAACACAGCCGAACACCAGTTCTTGAAGTGAAACTGAAAAGGCCTGACTGGACATTTAGACGGTATTTACCTTTAATAGTGCCTTTGTTGGAACGTTTTATTTACACAGATTACGACCAGTGATGAGCAAGTAATTGGGTATTTAGATTCGGGTAATTCTAACCACATGCTTTATATTATTTGTATATTCGTCCCGGATAGTGATCATAATACAACTCAATGGGAAACTCGGATATTTGGGTGGAGAATCCTATACACATATATTATTTGTGTAGAAGATTCCCCAGACAAATATCCGAGTTCCCTATTGACTTGTATCATGTTCACTATCTGGGACGAATATCCGAATAGTAAAAAGCATTTGGTTAGACTTACCCGAATCTAAATACTGAATTACTCGCTCATCACTACGGTAATTACAACCCAAAAAGACAAAACAGCCAATCATTAATTAGTCAGCTAGTAGTAGAGTTTTTTTTACCTATTGACATTTTGACATTTTTTCACAAGTGACAGCAGGAATTGTGACAACAGTGGTTTTCACTTTTAAATTATATAAATACTAAATGAGGGTAAAATGGTTACTTCACTTACATAGGAATAATTATAAATTTGCTGAAAGGCAGTGAAAAAAGGGAACACTAAACTGAGTTAAAATCATTTGTATGCCTAGGGTCACACTTGCATGCAGTTTTTCTGCAATGGTACGGGTTGACACTGTTGTAACCTCAGACTGCAGGGCAGCTTGAACTTGTTTGGATGTTAGTCGAGGTTCTGTATCCACCATCCGCACAATCTTGCGTTGAAATCTCTCGTCAATTTTTCTTTTCCGTCCACATCTAGGGAGGTTAGCCACAGTGCCATGGACTTTAAACTTCTTGATGACAATGCGCACGGTAGACACAGGAACATTCAGGTCTTTGGAGATGGACTTGTAGCCTTGAGATTGCTCATTCTTCCTCACAATTTGGTTTCTCAAGTCCTCAGACAGTTCTTTGGTCTTCTTTCTTTTCTCCATGCTCAATGTGGTACACACAAGGACAAAGGACAGAGGTTGAGTCAACTTTAATCCATGTCAACTGGCTGCAAGTGTGTTTTAGTGATTGCCAACACGTTAGGTGCCACAGGTAAGTTACAGGTGCTGTTAATACACAAATTAGAGAAGCATCACATGATTTTTCTAACAGTGACCAATACTTTTGTCCACCCCCTTTTTTATGTTAGTGTGGAATTATATCCAATTTGGCTTTAGGACAATTCTTTTTGTGTTTGTTTTCATTGAAGACAAATTAAATGAAGATAATAATACCAAAGGATTTGTGATTGCAATCATCTTCAGGAAGAAACTGAGTATTATCTGGCAGAATTGCAGGGGTGTCAATACTTTTGGCCACCACTGTATTTTTAGTTGCTAGTTATACAAGTTATATAAGAAATATCTTAAATTCCTCCAATTATAGGATAAATGTACCCAATAATTGAGTAGTAAGTAGACTGCCTACAGGTGCTTACATACCATGTGTCATCAACATAAAACTTTTCCTAATCAGGGAGCAGCATGCGGTTTCTGAATTGAAGGTAACTAGCAATGCTTTCTGTGATGATATAGGAATATTTCATTGATGTATAGTCTTGTGAAATTTGGCAGACCTTGTGTGGCTTTCCAGTCTTATTCTTTTCCTCGATTCAGTGGCTTTGACAAACCACATTCACATATTGATCACACATATATTCCTCATAATTATTCACATAGCAAATATTGGTAACCCTTGGTCTGAATACCTCTGTCTTCCAATACTTGCATCCCTTGGAAATGTGTGTCTTATTTAACACGTCATCCCAAGATAAGTGAGGCCAGATAGGTCCTGGTCAGAACATTTTTCTAAATCATATATGTCATTCTTCACGTATATACTTGATTGTAGTCTCTGTGGCATAATCATGACCCCAAGGAAGAAAAAACACTTCTCGGCTGAACAATTAATCAACAGCTTGAAGTGACAGATATGGCGATTCAATCCCTTGTCTCAGAATATTAAATGTAGGCCACATTCCTCAATCTGTAAAGCCACAGAGGGAAAAAGTCCCTGTTGCATTTGCCCTTTCATGGAGAGGGAAATATTATTAGAAAGGACATAAACACACTAATTAAATCACAGCAGTATGGCTGAGATGACAGCTGGTACAGCGTGTGACTGAGCTGATCCATATCTGTAAGCAGGAGGCACTTCACGTCCAATCCATTCACTATTAGGTCCTCTCAGACTTGCTGTGCAGACATTAAATAATAGCATATCATTTCCATGGATGAAATGATTTCACGAAAGAGGAGAAAGCCTTTTTAGCCACTAAGCCTTAGTAAAACAGCAATAAAAACATTACCTACCAGACTGTTTTTTTTTTATTTTTTTTTTTTATTTTGTAATGCGATAAAGATGTAATAATTCCATTACCTTTCATCAGCAGGATTCTTAAAAATCAACACTCTTGGCTTATCACGCTGTGTAACACAAATAGAGCTGAAGGCATGGTCGGCGAGGCACCGCTAAAGCTATATTAACTAAGGGAGATCAGCCTCCTTGTGAAAGAAAGCGTATCTATTTCATTAGGACTGAGTCTAATTCGAAACTGTTGAAAATGAACAGAACATACTGTTTTAATAACAGCATTCCAAATTGTTATCTGCCTAGTAATTCTCCCCGCCATGTAGAAATGCATGTGCCGGTGTTGTCATGAAGACATGCTGTTTGAGGAAACAAGGAGATTTTTTTTTAACATATTCATGTTGTGGCTGTAAAATTGCACAATTGTGTTTTTTTTTACCACTTGTGGTAGGAGTGCGATAGCAGATGGCTGATTTTATGCGAGCTAGGAGACACACATATAGGAGATTCATTTTCAAGGTCACTTTACATAACAAACAAGCTGAAAAACACCAAGGTGTGTGCTAAAGTGTTGAAAACTGGGAATAGTTTATTTTATGTTATCTGCCAGCAAGCAAGGTGAATTTCCTGTGTTACGATCACAGTAAACACATATAAAATAGCTTAGGGGTAGGGAAATTAATGAAATAATTCTGCTAATAAATTAGAATATTAAATTATTGATTCGGTATATTAGATAAAAAGTAGATAGATACGTAGATAGATAGATAGATAGAATAGAATAGATAGATAGATAGATAGATAGATAGACAAAGATGAAAAATGGAGCAGCACACTTTCCAATATGGTCCCATAATGGTTCCATTAATGAGAACCATTTTCGAGCCTTTTTTTGTTTTTTTCTCTGGAGGATAGATTTACAAGATACAATGAAATCTTATATACAGAATAGACAGTATTGTGACCAGCCTCTTTATAGAATGGAAGAGTTGCATGGTATCTCCTGGGTCATCTGGTCCAACCCCCTGTTCAATGCAGGATTCACTATCCCAGACAGATGTCTGTCCAGCTTCTGTTTGAAGACTTCCATTGAGTGGGAAGAACTCACCACCTCTCCTGACAGCCTGTTCCACTTGTTGATCACCGTCACTGTCAAAATTTTTTTTTTCTAATATCTAATCTGTGACTTTCCTTGT
This sequence comes from Allobates femoralis, assembly GCA_033576535.1. Taxonomy (NCBI): domain Eukaryota; kingdom Metazoa; phylum Chordata; class Amphibia; order Anura; family Aromobatidae; genus Allobates; species Allobates femoralis. Next base: position 567,109,544 of record JARQOC010000002.1, on the reverse strand, counting down.
TATCTCAGCAACCCTGGTTTCTCCATTATTAGATCAGATAGGTAGGGGGACAGCAGTATGAGCAGCCATACCTTACCTCAGCACTCGTAGCATATCAATATTAGAATAGATGTACAGGATTGACAGCACTGTGGGCAGCATCTTCCTACCTCAACACCCCTGGTATCATCAGTATTAGCTACGGTCACACTTGCCCAATTCTACGTTCCCTGCGTGGTTAACAGAGAACTTAGAATTCTTTTCTCCCTCCACAGCCTTCACGCAGGCTGCAGAGCGGAGAACGTGGCCCCTAGCAACCCGCTGTGTAACCTTGATACCTGCTACACAGCGTGCTGCGGGGAGTGTGATTCGCACCACGCACAGGGGAATACAGCATGCTGCGTTTCCCTGTGTGTGGTGAAAATCACACTCCCCGCAGCATGCTGTGTAGCTGTTGTCCATGATACATAGCGGGTTGTTGGGGGCCGCGTTCTCCACACTGCAGCCTGCGTGAAGGCTGCAGAGAGAGAAAAAAATTTTAAGTTCTCTGCAAAACACTCAGGGAACTTAGAATTGGGCAAGTGTGACCCTAGCCTTAGATCACAAAGATATGGTGGAAAGCAGTGTTGTAGCCTCCATACATCAGCACCCCTAATATCTTCAGTATTACATCAGAAAGACATGGTGAGAAAGCAATGTGAGCATCCTCTTCTTACCAGAGCACCCCTGATATCACCAGTATTTGAACAGAAAACAGTGTAGACAGCAGTTTGAACAGCCTTTTTTAACTTCAACACTCCAGACATATCCAGTATTAGATCAGATAGACAACGTGGATAGCAATGTGAGCCACTCTTCTTATCTCAGCACCCATGGTATCTTCAATATTTCATCAGATAGACAGTGTAGGCAGCAGTCTGAGCAGCCTCCTCTTACCTCAGCAACCCAAGTATCTCCAGTAATTGATCAGATAGGCAGTGTGGACAGCAGAGTCAACATCCTATTCTTACCTCAGCACCTGTGGTATTTCTAGTATTAGATAAGAAAGACAGGATAGGCAGCAGAGTGAGCAGCCTGTTCTTACCTAATGACCCTTGATATCTCCAGTATTAAATCAGAATATCCACTGAGCGCTTTCTATACAATAAGGGATTGGAGGAGCATCCTAGTACACATGGTCAAAGGCATCTGCCCTAATAATATTCTAGGGCAGGTTCCAGTTAGTTTGCCTAGGCGGCCATTTTCATTTCATAGATAAAAAAAGGGTGAACTACCAATTAAATGTATTTAAGAAGTAATTAATTACCACAATTTCTTTTTTATCCACTCCTGGTGAAACGTTTTAAATGATACATAGATAATTGCTTATTATATTGTTCACTGGATTTACAGGTATAAGTCACTGTGTCTTAACATGTGAATGAAGAGTGGCAAGGTGGCTCAGTGGTTAGGGCTGCAGCCTTGCAGTGCTGAGGTCCTGGGCTAAAATTCCCACCAAGAATAACATCCGCAAGGAGTTCTCCCCGTGTTTGTGTGGGTTTCCTCCCACATTGCAAAGACATACTGATAGGATATTTAGATTGTGAGCCTCAATGGGGACAATTACTGATGTATATAAAGTGGTGTGGAATTAATAGTGCTATATAAATGAATAAATATTATTATAATGTGTCTCTATATGTCCTTACAGGATTTAAAAATATAATTCATACAGCATGACTTTTTAAAAGTAACAAAATGATATTATGTTATATGGCCCTCAGATTTGCATTGAGCATATCCATTTTTTATTTAAAACCCCCTCTATAATATAGACATCAAATAAAGAATGCTCCAAACTTGCAATTGTTTTGTTTTTCCCTTCACCACTTTCATTGCACCCCTCTCTGTCCCCATCTTGAGGATAAAGGCAAAACTACAACTAAAAATTAAATCAATTATTGTTCTTGCCAGCTAGCCTTTATTGCCACAGAACTGTGTTTGTTAATAAATCTACTGATTGCACAATAGAAAGGAACATAGTGAACATATACACTACAATGTACAATGTACTCCAGTCTAAAGCAACATTCTAAATAACAAACACCTCAACCAATGTAACCCGGTGTCATTTCTTTCTTGGGTATGTGACATACATACCATCAGGGATCAACATAATCTAAAAGAACATGTGATTTTTGCGACCAAGACATCTTCTTCCACTGATCCAGGGATGGGGAACTCCAAGCCTCGGAGACCGCCAATAGGTCATGTTTTCAGGATTTCCTTAGTATTGCACAGGGGTTGGATTCATCTCCAGTGCAGGTGATTATATTATCACCTGTGCAATACTAAGGAAATCCTGAACAAAGACCTGTTGGGGGCCCTTGAGGCCTGGAGTTTCCCATCCCTGCTCTAATCCATGGTCCCGTTCTGATGCTATTTTCTGTTATGGTCAGCCTTAACTTTTACAAAACGTTCTACCAAGACAACTCTTTGTAAGAATGATCTGGGTGGGCCAACCTCTACCTTCCATGCACATCAATATTCTCTGGATAAGTGCTTTCTTGACTACATTTGGTAGGTATCAACACAGCATTTTGGCACAACATGCCTTTTTGAAGATACTGTCTCTGGACCACTTATCTAGCCATCACTGTTTGGTCCATAGTCACTCAATTCCTTTATCCTGCTTCCCACACATCAACTTCAACACCTTACTGTTGTATTCCTACCATGTTATCCAATATATCACGCCCCTTGACAGGTGCCATTGTCGGTGGTTTTGATGGTAAGGCTGATCAATGTAAAATGCAATGCAACAAACCTATTATACAATAATTACAAGCTGTGCAAATCAGAATTCAGAATACGTGAAGTGTAAATAAACATGATGTATTATAGTCCATTATCCTGTGGGGGTTATGATAAATTGGTAATACATGTAGAGCACAATAGTTTCACCGCACCTGCCATATTATATCATGGAGTTAGATATAAAAGTCAGCTTTAGATGTTTGTCAGTTAACATAACTCTTCTGCAGTGTTGTAAACCAATGCATTTTATAGGGACACAACATCTTAAATAGAGCTCAGTATATGAATTGCGTGGAGTAGGAAAATATATCCACTTTTCTTCTTCACACTTTTCTAAAAAAAAAAGGATTGGGATTCACCAGAAGTGACAGAGCATCTGCAGCCCTACAAACGTACTATCAGTTATCTCATACAGCAGTATACACTGTAAAGCAGATTGGACTTTTTGGTGTATGTATTTACAAAGATGCAAATATATTAAGAAGAGCATGCTTCCTAATAAATGTGTTTGTATTTTTTACTCTAGCATACTTAAAAAAGGTTCTTAGGGACAGAGTAAAATAACCAACTAAAATTAATGTAATTATAAATAATTAAACACCTTTAATTAGCAAATTACACTCTTTTTGTCTAGGGAGGTGATTGCTATAGAATTAAAAAAAGTCTGCTGTCTTGTTATACTGACAGTAATCTGTCCTGGGCTGTTAAAGGGAAGGAACCTGTAAGCATGTGCAGGAAGAATGTCTGCCTCCTCCCTTCGTGTACAAGAAGAGCTCCATTTTAATCTAATGATCTAATGCTGGAGGTAAGAGGAATGCTGGGGTAAGGCAGATTTCACATCATGTTTTTTTCCTGTCCGTGGGATCCTACTTTTTGTAAGACCCCACAAACAGGAAAGGACACCACAAGGTGTGACCTATTCTGTGTCCGGGTCCGTGATTATCACGGATCCGGACACAGCGGGCACTTTCACTTCCGCAATGTATAATATACATTGCGGAAGTGAAATATAGTAAAAGAAAGAGTTAAAAATAAAAAATCTGTATGCTCACCTGTCCGCGATCCACGTGCCTCCACAAGGTACGGTGCTTATAGACCTGCGTGACGGCTGATCGGTCACATGACCACAGTTACCGCGGTAACTGCAGTCATGTACCCATGACGCGCGGTTGTGACATCATGGCAGGTCCTGTAAGCACCCGACCTGCTGAGGTGGAGGTGGATCGCGGACAGGTGAGCATACAGATTTATTTTTAACTCTTTTTATTATTTCACTTCTGCAATGTATATTCAATTTTTTCTATGCCCAATATTGGAGCAGTCTTTGATTTTGGGTGCAGCAAAAAATGAGACACAAATCGGATGGCAATTAGGCCAGATCCAATCCGACCCCCATAGGATAACATTGGGGCCCAAATTGGATCCATGGCTGTCCGTTTTACAACGGACAGCCACGGATCCAACAAAATCGTGATGTGAAAGCACCCTAAGAGGAAACTGTTCACACTCCTGTCCATCCTGTTTATCTGATCTAACACTCAAGATTTCAGGAGTGTTGGGGAAGAAGTGGCCACAGAAATTGATATTTACACTGTTTATTGATCAAATACTGGAGATACTAAGGTTGCTGAGGTAAGCAGAGGCTGTTCACACTACTGTCCACCCCATACATCTGATCTAATACTGGAGATACAAATGGTGCTCAGGTAAAAGAGGTTACTAATACTGTATTCATAGTGTTTATCTGATATAATACTTAAGATAACAGTAGCAGTAAGGTAAGCAGAGGCTGCTCACACTGTTGTCTACCTTGTATATCTGGTCTAATACTAGAAATACAAGAAGTCCTCAGCTAAGAATAGGCTACTAACTCTGCTGTCCTTATGCCTATGTGAACAAATGCTGAAGATACTAGGGGTCCTGAGTAGTGTTCAGAGGAACAATCCACTGTGGAAAAACGTCCAAGATATATTTTCTGCAATTCGCAGGTGCCAACAAATTCAAACAATTTGCAATTTGTAAAGATTAAAAAAATGCCTTTGCCTCATTTTTAAAGCAGAAGATCAACAACATCAGAGAAAGCTTTGGCATACAGTCCCCACAGCCCCTCCCCATAACTACTCAGCTCTCTTTCGCCAAACCCAGTTTCTCAACCATTACAGAAGAAAAACTTTCCATTCTGCTCTCCAGATCACATCTCATCACTTGTGCACAACCCGATCCCATCACACCTTATCCCAAACATCATCTCAGTTTTCATCTCAACCTAAAATGTCTTTCAACCTATCACTAACAACTGATGTCTTTCTCTCATGCTTTACACATGACTTGCTCATACCCATTCTCAAAAAGCCCTTCCTGGATCCATCATCTGTCTTTATCTATTGCCCCATATCACTTCTCTCCTATGCTTTAAAACTAATGGAACGACATGTTCATCTTGAACTGTCTTCATGCTCTCTCTTTGACTGTTACAATTTGTCTTCCAACCACATAATTCAACTGAAACTGCCTCAAGTAAAGTCACCAATTACCTACTAACTGCCAGTGTCAAGCGTCACTACTCTGTCCGACTCCTCCTGGACCTGTGTTCTGCCTTCGACACTGTGGACCATTCCCTCTCTCATCTTTTGATTTCACAGACTGGGCCCTATCCTGGATCTCTTCATACTTAACAGATCTGACTTTCAGCACCTCCCCTTCTAGCACCTCCCTCTCTCACACTACCTCCTCTCGTGTGTGTCCCCCAAGGCTCAGATCTAGGACCGCTGCTCTTCTCAATCTACACCTTTGGCCTGGACAGCTCATAAGAGTCCCATGGCTTTCAGTATCATCTCTATGCTAAGGACTCTCTGGACCTGATATCACCTCCTTACTAACCAAAATCCCACAATGTTTGTCTGCTATTTCATCCTTCTTTTCCGCCTAATTTCTAGACCTGAACATTGATAAAACAGAAATCATCATCTTTCCCCCATCTTACTCTATCCTTCCACCATCAAAGTCAATGGCTGCTGACCTTCCCCAGTGCCACAAGCTTGATGCCTCGGGGTAAAGGTTGACTCTACTGTCTCTTTCAAATCCCATATCTAAGCCCTTTCCTCCTCCTTCCAACTCTAACTCTAAAATATTTCCCGGATCCGTGCATACCTTAACCAAAAATCTGGAGAAATACTAGTGCATGCTCTTAACATCTTCCACCTTGACTACTGCAACCTCCCGCTCTCTGGCCCCACTTTTAGCACTTCACATCCCTCCATTCAATCCTAAACTCTGCAGCCCAACTAATCCACCTGTCTTCCCACAATTCCCCGGCCTCTCCTGTCTGCCAAGCCCTTTATTGGCTCCCCATTGCCCACATTTTCCAGTTCAAAACGAACCATGACTTACAAGGTTATACGCAACCTGTCTCCCCCATACATCTCTGACATGGTCTTGTGGGAGTTAACTACACGCAGCTTTTGATCATCACAAGATCTCTTTCTCTTCTCTTTTATCTCCTTTTCCCACAATAAAATTCAAGATTTATCTCATGCATCTTCCATACTCTGCGCCCTCTCTACCCCAACATATCAGACTCCCTCCAACTGTGTAAACCTTAAAGAGAAACATGAAGACCTACTTCTTCTGACAAGCCTACAACCTGCCGTAACACACGAGCAGCTTTATCCTCAGCTAATGAATCCTCAAACATCCCTTGTAAACTGTGAGCACTCGCAGGCAGGGTCCTCTCTTCTCCTGTGCCAGTCTGTGGCTTGTACTGTTCATGATTATCATACTTGTTATTCTGTATACCCATTTTCATATGAAAAGTGCCATGGAGTAAATGGTGCTATAATAATGAATAATAATAATTCTATGTAGCTATTGCATCATATGGTTTAGCACAAACAGTCAGGGGGAACTACCACAGCCACTTGGATGATGGTAAGACAGGCATTACTTTTGGATTTTACTGCATAGTAGTAAGCAGTCACCCACAGCTCATTACCTTATTACCATATTTTAGCACCTGAGTATAAGATGCACCCAGATTTGTACAACAGAAAATAGGAAAAAAATATTAATATTAAAACTATCTTCGTGATATATACATGCGAAGGGGGTATTGTGCAGCTAATGTTGGTTGGCTTCGGTTGTGCTCATTACTTGGTGTTCCAGGGAAAAGAGGGGGTTAATTATTATAATTAGTATTATTATAAGGGGCAGACCTACCACTTGTGCAGCGGTTCATTGAACCGGGGCTCCGAGCTGGGAGGGGGCCCCAAGGCTCCAGCACTTCAAGCTCGGTCCACATGGCTAATTTGTAAACTATGCAAATTAGCCATTTGGAGCAGAGGCACAAGCAGAGCAGCGATCTGAGGGTGCAGTGGCGGGGCCAGAGCCGGAGGTGCAGCATCAGCATCCCAATATGCATCGAGTACTGGGACACTGCAGTTGTCACGCTGTCACTTCCAGGTTCTGTGTCCATGGAGACTGGAGCAACTCTCCCTGACCTGGAGTGACAGTGCTGCAGCGCTGTGACGAGATGCAGGGATACAGGGATAACCTGAGGCTGAAAGTTCAGGCCTGCAAAGTATTCATACAGGACCTGGCTGCAGACTCCGCCTTTCACGGTGCCAGGATGGAGGCAGAGTTGAGCGGAGCAGTGCCCCTCAGCCCTGGCACTGACATGCTAGAGTTCTCTACACACTGCTCCCAGGGCCGGGCTGCAGAGGAGGAGAGGACACACAGGCATCACTGGCAGGTGAGCCTCCAGAGGTGCCGAAGATCAGCTGCAGAATTATTTCAGTTAGAGGTCCTTTCACACTTGCGTTTTTTTCCTGATCTGGAAGATCAGGAAAAAACCTGACTCTTACAGGATTCATTTTTTTACCCATTCACTTTAATGATTTCAGGAAACAACCTGAAGCAACAAGATTCTACCTGAAATCATTAAAGTGAATGGGTAAAAAAAAAATGAATCATTTAAGAATCAGGTTTTTTCCTGATCTTCCAGATCAGGAAAAAAACGCAAGTGTGAAAGGTCCTTAGATTGAGAATACTTTCCAAGTGATTTTTTTGGGATATTAAGGTACAGTATGGGTAGGTGGGAGGCATTATAAGGTAATTAGGAACAGTAAGGGGTGGTGGGGGGCTTTATAGGGTAATTAGGAACAGTTTGGAGCAGATGGGGGCTTTATTGGGTAATTAGGAACAATATGGGGTAATGGAGGGCTTTATAGGGTAATTAGGAACAGTATAGGTAGGTTGGAGGCTTTATAGGGTAATTAGCAACAGTATGGGTAGGTGGAATTCTTTTAGCGTAATTAGGAACATTATGTGGTGGTGGCCAGCTTTATGGGGTATTGAGGAATATTATGGGGTGGTGGGGGGCTTTAGAGGGTAATAAGGAATATTATAGGGTGGTGAGGGTAAGGTATGAGGACATTTGGGGTGGTGGGCTTATGGGTAATGAAGAATATTATGGGGTGGGGGGGATTTAGGGAGTAATAGGAATATTATGGGGTGGGGGCTTTATGGGGTAACATATTTAACAAATTGGAAAACTCCTTTCGCCGTTTTTTGCTTTTATTTTGGTTATTTTAAAATGAATCCGTGTGGATCAGTGTTTACAAGTGATTCATGAAACTTAACACCATTAACAACCCTCCCCCAGAAAATAGTAAAGATAAAAGGTTCCACTTATTTTAGGTTAATAAGAGGGGTGATGTCAAGGCAGAACCTATCCCTCCTTACCTTGTGTTATATCGGAGTTATTGCCTATGGTGTTGATGGACACAATATGTCTCCAAAAAACAACTCCCTCAGTATGTTTGTGTGTGTAGGCTCTTATCTCGCCTGTGACGGTCAGATAGTCTGCTCACACCCCTGCGTCACAGGTCCTAAAATCATGGTACGGTACGATATATACAGTTTATGATCCATCAATGTGGTATAATCCCGGGCGGTAAAGAGGAACACAGACCCCGAAAGCCATTAAAAGGGTCCATCAATAGACTCTACAGGATCACCTTACAATCTGTGGTTACGTCCCCATTTAATCAGACTGTGGCCGTGTACTGTATCATTTACCTGGTACCAGTAAAGTGATGTTTGAGTTGAATCGGTGTCTGTGATCCTTTTCTCTGGCGACCAGAGGGCCTCAGCATTATCAGAGGGCTAAGAACTACCGACTCCCCTCATCCATCCCAACTGCCTTGAAGTAAAGCTCCACCTGTAGGAGCTGTACTACTCTGAGCTGCACCTCCATCACCTCAGCGGCCGGCCGCAGCACTGGTAACCCTTTTGCCAGGTACCACAGGTGGCGTCACAATACTAATTCCCCCATCATCATCACCCCCATCCCTTACCACTGAGGGTCCAGGGCACGGAACCGGGAACTGACCAGCCGTGATTCCCCCATCGAAGCAACCGCCTATCCCGGTATCCGAGTACCTCCTACCCTGTCGACCACCTCAATAACGCATAGATTTGAATGATAGGCAGGTTCTGGACCTTCATTGTCAGTGTGAATGGGAATTTAAATATCTTACTGCAGTACAGTGCCTTGGAAAAGTATTCATATCACATGAATTTTTCCACATTTTTTCATTTGAATTACTGTCAGCATCTGGCCTTCCTGTAGCAATCCTAAACTCTGGTAACACTTGGCCTCCTTTGGCTTTTAGCAATCATACTAGAGGGGAGGAAGTGGAATTCACGTCACATCACTCTTTTCAGGCACAGAAGAAAAATATAACCTTTGATATCAACACCAACAACTTGGGTCAGTGTTCTCTTATTCCATACTACTCCTAATGAATCTGAAGCATCTGATTCCAGTATGTCCACTCAACAATACCAGAGTGAACAAGACCAGTTTTGATGAATCAGGGCCTAAGTACAACACGTTTAATAGTAAACAATATGTTTGAATATTGAGCTTTTTGTAATCTGGGAATCATACTTATAGCCCAATGCAATACAGGATGAAATGCTGATGTATACATATACATCTATTATTGTATATCCTGGCGCCTGGCATTAAAAGAACCAGTAAGAAGCTAGATTAGTATATTTGTTTTTACATTGTTACCCTACTAATACATGTAAACTATACTTACCTCTAAATTTATATATTTTATTTGGAAATAAAAGCAGAACGTAACATATTAAACTAAAACCCACATGCATGCTAGCATTCATTTCTAGTCCAATGAAAGTAACAAATAAATGGTTTTCTGTCCTAGATACCGCAGTCTTTTGATGAACTCACAATCTAGGACAAGGAGTGGGATGCTAATATCCCTACAAATGCTTATTCTGCTCTTTTCAATGATGAAAAAACTCATAGGGATTTTACATAGTGAACCCAATGGGGAGAATGAGTGATGACAATGTTAGTAAAGTGCTGTAAAATATGTTGGTGCAATATAAAAAAAAACATAATAAAGAAAGAAATAGCTCCTGGCTAAAATTAAATTTTAAAACTAGAAGGTAAAGAATACTAAGAGTTAAATATGCCACTATTAACTACTTCCCAACAATTTCTTTATTCATCTTTCTGACCCAGACCAAATCTTTCAAATCTGATGTGTTCATTTAAGTGAAGTAACTCTGGACCTCTTTTTTATATAGCAGTTATATTAAGAATGTTTTCTGTGATACATTGTACTTTATATTAATAGTAAATATAGGCTGATATGATTTGTGTTTATTTATTAAACTATATGAAATTTGACCACAATTTAGTAAAATTTGGGAATTTTAAAATTTTGATTTTTGCACATCTAAAACAGGACATTCCAATTCCAATTTCAACCATACAGTCATGTCCTGCTATTGGATACCATGTGAATCATTTTCCCCTAAGTTTCTCTGTTTGTCACATCATCTTTCAGTTCTCTTATGTTCATTCCTATGTCTGCCATGATGGTGTCCAGCCAACGGGTCTTAGGTGTTCCGTGACCTCTTCTGCTACTGACCATATCAAGCATAATGGCCTTCTCGAGGGTATTTGCTCTCATCACATGGCCGAAGTAAGACAGTTTCTGTTTTATAACATCTATGGATTGACACATTTCAGAACAGCTTTATTTGTGATCTTGGCTGTCCACGGGATTTGTAGGAGTCTCCTTCAGCATCACAGTTCGAAAATAGGTCATACCGCACTAAATAGTTGCAAAGTAACATTTATCATATGACTACTTTATGTTAGCATTATGTTGAAACATTTTTTATGATCTTACAAGGGTTAAAATGTAAAAGCTTAGCAACAAATTTTAAATTTTTCAGCTACCGTATATACTCGTATATAAGCCGATCCGTGTATAAGCCGACCCCCTACTTTTGCCCCCAAAATCTGGGAAAACCTATTGACTCGTGTATAAGCCGAGGGTGGACCCCAGCACATTTATATAGCCCCCAGCAGTGTGGTATACAGCCCCCAGCAATGTGGTATACAGCAGCCTCCCCAGTGGTACATACAGGCCCCAGGAGGTAGTATACAGCAGCAGCCCCAGGGGGTAGTATACAGCAGCAGCCCCAGGGGGTAGTATACAGCAGCAGCCCCAGGGGGTAGTATACAGCAGCAGCCCCAGGGGGTAAAATACAGCAGCATCCCCAGGGGGTATAATACAGCAGCAGCCCCAGGGGGTATAATACAGCAGCAGCCCCAGGGGGTATAATACAGCAGCAGCCCCAGGGGGTATAATACAGCAGCAGCCCCAGGGGGTATAATACAGCAGCAGCCCCAGGGGGTATAATACAGCAGCAGCCCCAGGGGGTAGTATACAGCAGCAGCCCCAGGGGGTATAATACAGCAGCAGCCCCAGGGGGTAGTATACAGCAGCAGCCCCAGGGGGTATAATACAGCAGCAGCCCCAGGGGGTATAATACAGCAGCAGCCCCAGGGGGTATAATACAGCAGCAGCCCCAGGGGGTATAATACAGCAGCAGCCCCAGGGGGTATAATACAGGAGCAGCCCCAGGGGGTATAATACAGGAGCAGCCCCAGGGGGTAGTATACAGCAGCAGCCCCAGGGGGTAGTATACAGCAGCAGCCCCAGGGGGTAGTATACAGCAGCAGCCCCAGGGGGTAGTATACAGCAGCAGCCCCAGGGGGTATAATACAGCAGTAGCCCCAGGGGGTATAATACAGCAGCAGCCCCATTAGGTATAATACAGCAGCAGGCCCAGGGGTATACAGACCTCCCCCCATCAGTAGTACAGGGGCCCCAGCTGTATACAGCAGCCCCAGCTGTATACAGCCCCCCGTGGTATCCAGGGCCCCCCTTGCTGTACACCTGTAAAGTAAGATGCAAGTATACTTATCGCTGCCGCCGCCGCTCCGCTGCTCGGTCACCGCGCTGCTCCGGGTCTTCATGCTTCCTTCTCCGGCGCTCAAACAATGACGTCATTTCCTGCGCGCCGGAGAAGGAAGCATGAAGGAGCAGCGCGGTGACCGAGCAGCGGAGCGGCGGCGGCAGCGAGGGCAGTGATAAGTATACTGACATCTTACTTTACAGGTGTACAGCAAGGGGGGCCCTGGATACCACGGGGGGGGGGGGGGCTGTATACCGTATATACTCGTGTATAAGCCGAGGGGGGACTTTTCAGCACATTTTTTGTGCTGAAAAACTCAGCTTATACACGAGTATATACGGTAAATACACAAAATCTATTTTTAAGGACTATTTTTGAAATTTCTATTAGGACCCTATATGCCAGACCACCCCCTTCCCAATCTACCACAAACAAGACTTCATTTTAAAAACTTCTACCCTTAAACTATTTTGTACCATGTTCAGCAAGTTTGCTAATTCTTTAGGTTCGTCACAGTGATTAATGCAAAGTGGATTGAGAAAATAAAAAATTAAATTTTTTCCACTCAAATATTAGCTTAGCCAACAATTTTTTTTTCTTAATGGTTATAAAAGAAAACAGACCTCAGAGTTATTAGTGCAATGTCACTTGAGCATGCATTTAACCCATATACAATTAAAAACTACCGTGGGCTCACAGCTTTATTTGGTGCACAATTTTATCTGGAATACAATGTGGACATCTTGTCACATTTGTGAAGCCTCCAAGATGCTAAAACAGCAGAAACCCCCCTTGAGTGATCCAAGTTTGAAAATATCATGCCTAAAAGAATTAATCTAATGATGTTGTTCATAATATTGAGTGAGATACAAAAATAACTCTCTTGTCCATTAAAATGTTCTTTATGGCTGGGATCACACTGCCGTTAATTGCAGATTTTACCGGTCTGCACTCAATACTTACACATTTTTCCAGAAGCGCGTAGCATTAAAGCTATGGGGTTCGGGAGAACGCTGCCCTTGGTAACCCGATGTGTTCCATGGTTATCAACCACACACAAAGCTGCTCGGGGTGCGCTTTAGCTGAGCGCACAGAAAACGTTGCCTACAACGGTGATCAGAAATTAATGTTTGAGAACATATCAGGGATCACAAAGGAGAGAATGCTTTTTGACTTGGAAAAATTGTGCAGACTATTTCACATTAGCAGAGTCCTTAATAGGAATCTGTCAGTACGATCACCCCTCCTAAGCTATTTATAAGGTCATGAAGGTTATAGGAAGCTGATTAAAATGAAACATTGATATCTACAATCTGATGTTTTATTCCAGAGAAATCCATGTTTTTCTGATATGCAAATGATAAGCCCCAGACTTTGGGCCCGACACTGATCTGCAGGTGAATCTGCCTCCAGATTTTATTAATAGAAGGTGTTACCAGTGTGATATGTAATGGCCATGCTCTCTGCTCTCCTGATCTCACTAAAGAGATGTAAACTGACACATCCGCAAGTTCTCCTCAGCTCCATCTCACAGACAGACAGTGCTGCAATATTGTTGAAATACAGCAGAGCTGTGAGAGCTGTAGCAAATGTTCAGTTCTACTGTTATGTGTTAGTTACTTTTCTCACATTGGTAACTCCCCCTTTTATTCAAAACAAGTTGTGAAAGCAGATTCCTTTGCAGATTTGTGTCTGGCCCACAGCCTGGAACAACTTATTTGCCTGTAAGGAAAACATGGTTATCTCTGGAATAAGACATCAGATCACAAACATCAAGGTTTTATTTTATTAAGCTTCATATAACCTACATGTCAAAATAGACGATATATGAGGGTTGACAGATTCCTTTTAACATAGCAAAAGAGCAGGGACCCCAAAATGTAACAACATTTTTGAAAATACACCAGTTAAGTAATTCATCTAGGGCTGTGCTGAACCCATTGTTAACCCATAACGCTGGAAGTGTAAATTAAAATAAAAATTAATAAAATAAAATTTAATTAAAATAAAATTAAAAACTACGTTTTCTTACCAAAATTATGTTTTATTCCTATTTTTTTTTCATTTTTACAAGAAGTAATACCGTATATACCCGTGTATAAGCCGAGTTTTTCAGCCCAAAATTTGGGCTGAAAAGTCCCCCCCTCGGCTTATACACGGGTCTATACGGTATATAGGCTGCTGTGGTGGGGGCTGTGGAGGCTGGAGGAGGCGGGGGGAGGCTGCTGTATGAGCGGCCCCGTCACGTGGGGCCGCTCATTATATATGCACTGCTTCCCCCTGTCAATCAGCGGCAGGGGGAAGCAGTGCATATATGCCCCCCAAAATCTGGCACTGTCCCCCCTCCGGCTGTCGCAGCGATATGACGTCATCGCACGACGGCCGGAGATCCCGGATGCAGCCAGCGAGGACGGGAGGATGAAGAAGAAGCACCGAGGAGCGGCGCCGATCAGAACACCGGGATGGTAATGTATAAGCAGCGGGGGGGGGGGCCCTTACAAGGGGGGACAGTGCCAGCTTTTGGGGGCTGTTGGTACCCCCAGGGGGCTGCTGAGTACCCCCTGGGGGCTGCTGGGTACCCCCTGGGGGCAGTTGGTACCCCCAGGGGGCTGCTGGGTACCCCCTGGGGGCTGTTGGTACCCCCAGGGGGCTGTTGGTACCCCCTGGGGGCTGTTGGTACCCCCAGGGGGCTGTTGGTACCCCCTGGGGGCTGTTGGTACCTCCAGGGGGCTGTTGGTACCCCCAGGGGGCTGCTGGGTACCCCCTGGGGGCTGCTATATGTACCCCTGGGGGCCTGCTGTATACCACTGGGGCTGCTGTATACTACCACTGGGGCTGCTGGGGCTCCTGTATACTACCACTGGGGCTGCTGGGGCTCCTGTATACTACCACTGGGGCTGCTGGGGATCCTGTATACTACCACTGGGGCTGCTGTGGCTCCTGTATACTACCACTGGGGCTGCTGGGGCTCCTGTATACTACCACTGGGGCTGCTGGGGCTCCTGTATACTACCACTGGTGCTGCTGGGGAATCTGTATACTACCACTGGGGCTGCTGGGGAATCTGTATACTACCACTGGGGATTCTGTATACTACCACTGGGGCTGCTGGGGAATCTGTATACTACCACTGGGGCTGCTGGGGAATCTGTATACTACCACTGGGGCTGCTGTATACTACCACTGGGGAGGCCTGTATACCACACTGCTGGGGGCTGTATACCTGTGCTGGGGTCCACCCTCGGCTTATACACGAGTCAATAGGTTTTTCCAGATTTTTGGGGCAAAAGTAGGGGGCTTATACACGGGTCAGGTTATACACGAGTATATACGGTAATTGGACCTGAAAGTTTGCTACACAATTGCTCCTGAAAGCATCAATACTTTGTGTGTAGTCGGAAATTACCTTATATGTGCAAACATCAAGGATCTGAAGGGAATGACTGCTATCAGTTTTTTGGAGGGCAATGTTGGTTAAAATAGATTGTAGATGTTATGTTACATTTTTACAGGTCTTGAAGCACAAAAAAGCTGGAACCCCACACAAATGTCTCCATTTTGGATACTATACCTATCAAGGAATTCATTTTTGAGTGTAGTGATCTGAGCATATTAATCACACAGATGTTTCACTGAATTTTATGACGTTGGGCTGTGAAACAAAAAAATTCTAATAAAATGTTGCTTTAGCCTCAAATTTTTCATTTGTACACTGCAATTTCCTCTGGGCATGCCATTGCCCCATATGTGGACAGATGTCTCAGGTTGTACAGTCAAACTACTATTACTATCGGGTACAGCAACGATCAGGTTGGTATGGTTTCCCTGTTAAACAATTTTTTAACCACAAGCAAATGAGAGGCTGACAGCCTCCAAATATGGTGAAAAAATGCATATGATTTTATTCTGCCATAGAGCAATGTTTCCACCCTATATAGGTCTTTATCAAGTATGCTTCATAAAGACCTATATAGGGTCGAAACATCGTTTTTTTTGCAACACTTGGACACTATTAGCCTCTCATTTGCTTGTGGCATTTTCCAAATGGACTCCTTGCACTAATGACGTGAATCCAGCTGGGCTTGTAGTCGTTAGTCCTAATTCTGGTGCTGCAAACAACCTTCTTTCTCTTAGATATTTCTTAAGCACAGTCCTAAGATAGGCTGGCTTCACACCACGTTTTTTGGGATTCTGTTTTGTTCGTTTTGAAAAGGGCAGTACAGGATCCGTTTTTGCCTACCATGTATCCCTATGGTGCCGGATTGGCCATAAATGGCCATCCTATTCTGCCAAATCAGTCCCGAATTCGTTTCTTTCCTGTTTTTTCCCAGTCCCAAATTCAGAGTCTGTTTTTGGGCTCCGGTGAAAAAAACGGATTAAACCGGACAGAAACGAATCTGGGACGATGTGTATGGGAGTCTATGGGTGCCGGATCTGGGAAAAAACAAGATTGTTTCCCGGATCTAGTCTTAGTGTAATGAGCATGCTCAGTACACTAAAACTGCTCTGTTCCCATAATTTCACTTTAGCAGTGTATTTACATACACTGCTGAAGTGAAATTAAATAAAGGAATGGTTAAAAATAAAAAAATAAAATCTCACCTGTCTACCGAGTGTCCCACGATGCATCCAACTCCGAGGGCTGCAAGGACTTTAATCAGCTGACTGGGGTGACTTTAATCAGCTGATGTGTCACATGATAGCATCAGCGCGGTTTAAATCGCCTGCCGATCGTTTTTGGCAGGCGGGCGATTTAAACTGCGCTGATGCGGTCATGTGACACATCAGCTGATTGGGTTGCCCCGCCCCATCCCGGTCAGCTGATTAAGTTTCTTCAGCCATCAGAGGTGGATGCATCACGGGACATTTGGCGGACAGGTGAGCATTTATTTTTTTATTTTTAATCATTTCTTTATTTAATTTCACTTTAGCAGTGATGTAGATACACTGCTAAAGTGAAGCGCCGACACCACTTGCCAGGCTCCGTCTCCCCCCAGCTCTTTCTGTGTCCGGATCCCTTAAAAGCCCGATCCAGACACAGAAATGGCATCCAGAGCTAACAATCAGACCTGTCCGGTCCTTTCCATGTGGTCCTGCAAAAAACATGATCCCATGGACAGGAACAAAACCGTAGTGTGAAGCAGCCTTAACTATTCAGTGTACTTTCAATAATTGCCAACCAAACCCTCACTCAGCTGACCGAATTGCTCTTAACTTCTCGATATACATGCACTCTTGGCTGAATGTGAAGAAGGGAGTGATATCTGTCCTGAAAACCAAGAAAAGGGCATGTTGAATTTAAGCATAATAATCCTTCTTCCTCTGACATCCATTGGGTAGGAGAGAGTTGGGACACTACCATACACTTTAGACTGTCTTGCTTTTCCTGCCAACACTTATCAAATAGCTTTAATGGTTTTCTGTTAAATTACCCTTGCAATCGTGGGAGTGGGAAAAAAGGAATCCTTGAATTAAAAATAGGGAAAATAGATTGCAGGTCCCATTTGAAGAATAGGACAATATGAGGGGCAAAATATAACAAGTGTGTGGAGCTATTTCAGACATAAAAGAAAAAATAGATTTATCAACTGTATATTTTCTTTTTTTTCCTTGGTCAGTAAGCATTACTTAGCAGATCACCTATTTCTCATGTAAAAATATAATCAATGATATTCATTAAGATAATACATAGATTTGCATATCTGCATTAAAGAGTCTTATTTCTCTTTGTCTCATTATATAAGGATTTCATTCAATACGAAGGCTTTAGTAATACAAAACATGTTATGAATTGGAAATATTGTCATTGAACTATACACTGTTGCGGAGCAAGCTTCTGATGGCTTCTTCACCCGACTATTTAGAATCTGCTCACAGCACTGCCAGCTTAACCAAAAAGGATTAACTCTCATATCCAACTGAGAACACAGATAATTCTCTGTAATTGGTAAAAAATGAAGATGAATGGGTCTGAGAGATAAGGAGCAATTAGCTCATCAGCAGTTACAGCTGTGCACTCAATCCGACTCCATCTCTGGAGTCTTAGTCCTTTTTAAGGGACCCATGCAGAACAAGTGTACAAAAATACATAAAATAAAAAAAAAAATCTTTAGTACAATAAGAAAAGTACAAAACATAACAAACATCATACAGAAATCTTTAACAACTACCTTCTCTTTCCATTTTAACCTATCTAGTTAACTTTGACACTATCTTACCTCCATCGATCTTAGCATAAAGTTATGTAAAATATATTTTTGCTTCAACATAAACCAAATTACCAGTGTAGACACTCCTAAATTCCCTGTCAATCGTTTCATTATAGCAGCATCATCTGTTTGAAAATATAAGCAATTCCCTTATCTAATTATTGGGAGGATTTTAGGTTCATTAACATTGCCAAGGCAGAGAATCAGATGTGCTACTGCAGTGCTGTGCTCAGTGGCCTGAAATTTCACTTTCCTTTTATTTGATTTCTCAAGGTCTTGGAGACTTTCTGTAAAATGGTGAAGCTGCAAACTTTTTAGACACTGAGTAAACATAAGGAAATCTAGACACAAAGCAGCAACCCATTTAAACACTGTATATATCTCCCATCCTTGTCGAGTCATTTCACACCAATGATTCACCCTTGGAGTGTCCGAGCAGAATTTTCCTGGTAATAGAAAACTATGATAAAACTTAGTATTGTTTCTAACTTAAAGAGTAACTGTCCTTTCAGAACCTTTGAAGTAAATTAAAGTCAGATGTTTTGTTTAGTTGGGGGTCCAACTGCTGAGACCCCTATGGATGTCTAATGTGGAGGGAAGAAGTGTTCAGTCGACTGCTGCTCTCCTTGAGACTGAAGACAAGCTTCTGGATTTTCTATTTATGAGAGCAGCACTTGGCAGAGCACTTCTGGCTCTTCCCTTCAGCAATCCTCTGGGGTCTCCGCATCTGGATCTCCAATGATCAAAACTTCTAACATGTATCTATAACATGTCAAAAGTTTCCTGAAAGTGCAATAACACTTTAAGCCAAACCGGACCAAGAAGATTAACCTGGCCTAAATCTTGCCAAACATCTTAAGCCCACCACATTCATACGAAACCAGTGAGTTGCCATTTTGCCTGCATTCTGATAGATACTCGCATATGATGCAGTTAAATAAACACGTCCGTTGTATTAAAAGAGGGAAACAATTCTGCTCAAGACAATAGAGTCAGGCATGGTAAAATCCAATTAACAAAAATCTTTTTTTTTAAGAGCATAAATCAGGAGACTCCTTCATATAATAATTATATGAATAGAAAATTGTAAACAAGATCTAGTAAATCATAGTCTGCAGAACTAGATAAACATTTTGATAATTTACCACTTTACCACTATAGCTCCCATTAGGCCTTTAACTAGATCATGGCCTTCACAATAGTTTGGAAAGTGCCTTGTCTTGAGAGCTACCCGACCCTTGTTGAATTATAACTTTAAAGGGAACGTGTCATGTACTTTTTTTTATTAAACCACCCCAATGTTATTTAGATCATGTAGTGTTCATTAATAACATTTTTCTAAAAAAAAAACCAAAAAAAAAAAACAGTTGTATTCATCTCACAAAAGCATTTTAACAACTTACATATTTTCATTAGCTAGATAGGCAACCATAGTCAAGCAGTCATCCGGCAGGTTAATAGTTAACAGAATTTAAGAAAATGCTGAAGGACCTCTGTGATGTCACGACAATGTGACTATAAAAGGTGAGCTAGGTCTACATAGACCTTAAAGATTTTGCATAGCTCCGCCCATTATGGTGACATGGTTGGGACATTACACAAGTCTTTCATACAGAGAAGTCAGCGTTGAGTTAATGAGAACCTGTCAGATCGCTTATGTCCCGCAAGGTGTCTAGTTTGTGGCTAATTTACATAAGAAAATGTAAGTTTAGTCATTTTTTTCAACTTTAACATTATACTATTAGCTAAAACAGGGATGATTAGGAGTATGAAGCTGCAGGCACAGACAGTGATAGCTTGTGGTGCATAAACTAGCTAACAGGTTCCCTTTAATGTTAATTGCCAAAAGGTATAAGTACCTGCTCAGAATATGTTTACTAAATCACCACTGAATGCTATATACTCACTATAAAAAGTACATGACCCTGGACAGATAGTGGAATTGTGTATAATGCTAGAATTGCCTCCCGAATTGGTTTTGCCACCAAATGGAACATTTCACAAGTAACTGACAATATTCCCAACAAACAATGGAAGTAACAGTGCTCTTGTCTATTCCTGGATGCTCATGTAAATATGCTTCCCTAACCCCCTTGCTGATTTCTGTTTACCCATTTCCTGGGAAGTTGTGTCATCTCGACATTTGCCAATCACTGGATACTCCTGTGACCTTAGTGGTATGGCAAGTCACTGCTACAGGTAGTGATGGGTGTCAGTGATAACATGTTTGCTGTAATGGGACAAAATGCCGAATGCCCGCGCTGCCACAAAGAATCACCAGTGAAACAAGGGGTTAACTGGGTAGATTTTTCTTTTATTCTATCCTACGCGTTTCAGAGCCTCTATCCGAGCTCCTTCCTCAGGGAACATCCATATGCAACATTATTGCTGGAGATGGGCAAACAGGGTAAGTGTAGCCGGCTTGTACATCATTTCAGTGCATTGTAAACCCACTTAAAGGTTTATCCCATCTCAGTGTTTCATGGATGAAAAGGGAATAATTTCAACCTATTTGGACTACTAGTAGTGGGACTATTGTATAAGGACCATAATGCTTATAAAGATTATTGGGGTTATAAAAAAACCAGGGATTTTTGTGTACTCACCGTAAAATCCTTTTCTCCAAACTCATCATTGGGGGACACAGGACCATGGGTGTATGCTTTCCTGCCACTAAGAGGTAACACTAGGTAGAAATAAAACTTAAGTCCTTCTCCCTGCAGTATACTCCATCCGTAGGCATAGTTAGTCAGTTTAGTACTAAAGCAGTAGGAGAACACGTTAACGTACTAAGGTACAGGAAGCGTAAGCCAAGGTTATTTTAATATCTTTATGGCATTTAAGGCTGTTAGGGTGGGTGCTGTGCTCCCCAATGATGAGTCCGTAGAAAAGGATTCTACAGTGAGTACATAAAAATCCCTGTTGCTCCTTCGCATCATTGGGGGACACTGGAAAATGGGACGTCCCAAAGCAGTCCCTGGGTGGGAATTAGACAAGCAACAGTTGAGCATCATGCGCCAGCCGCTTACAGGTGTGCGACTGCCGCTTGCAAGATTTTTCTCCCTAGGCTTGCGTCTGCAGAGACCTGGGTGTGAGTGTTGTAGTGTTTGGTGAAGGTATGCAGGCTGTACTAGGTTACGGCTTTCTAAACATGAGCTGGCGAGACCTGGTGTCGAATGACCCATGAGACGCCCACTGATCGAATTGAGTGAGCCTTGATCCCTGCTGGGATTGGCCTGTTCTTGATGCGGTAAGACTCTTGGATTGCTGAGCGGATCCACCTTGCCAATGTGGATTTAGAAGCTGACATTCCTTTCCTAGGTCCTTCGGGGATGACGAACAACGTTTTGCTGGGCAAAAGGATGGTAGAACGATGTCCTCATTGAGGTGGAAGTGGGACACCACCCTGGGCAAGAAGGAAGGTGATGGATGGAGAACTACCTTATCCTTGTGGAAGGATAGAAGGGGGGGACGACAGGATAAGGCGGCTAGTTCTGATACGCACCTGATCGATGTGATTCCAACTAGGAAGGCGACTCTCCATGAAAGGTGGGTTCGAGATACTTCTTGCAGTGGTTCGAACGGGGGCTTTTGAAGGGCGCCCAGAACTAAATTTAGGGCCCAGACGGCCAGGGGTGTCTTGCAGGGGGACGTGTGTGTGAAACTCCTTGGACGAACCTTTTGACCTGTGATTTGGTAGCAATCCTGCATTGGAATAGTACGGTGATGGCGGAGATTTGGCCTTGATGGAGCTAAGTGACAGACCCGAGTTAAGGCCGGTTTGAAGGAACTTCAGGATTGTAGGGATGGAAAATAGGAGTGGGTTACGGTTGCGGTCATTGCACCACTGGAAAAGGGACATCCAGGTGCAGTAATAGATGAGCGAGGATATTGTTTGCAGGCAATAACCATGGTGGTTATGACCTCTGGTGAAAAACCTGCCTGGATCAGGGCCCAGGATTCAATAGCCAAGCCGTTAAAGACAGTGCCCTCGAGTTCTGGTAGCAAATGGGGCCCTGGGTCAGGAAGTCTGTTTGGGAGTAGCCAGGGTACATCGAGAAGCTGTATGAGCTCTGCATAACACGCTCGTCATGGCCAGTCTGGATGGATGCTGGGACACAGGGAGCTATTTCTGCTGTGCTGTCCTGGGTCCATCTGAGTCAACAGCAGTGTGCTGTTATTGGCAGTGCCATCAATCAACTGCTCCTTGGTTGGAGGAGGTGAGAGGGGGATAACATGCGCTCCTTGCATCCCCGCTGTTATGCAGGGGGATGCAGTGGGATAAGCGCACTGACAACTGTCTGCAGGTTCTGCGGTGGAGTAGGGACAGCGGAAGCCCTTCAGGGGTCCATCACCCCTCCAAAGGGCATGTGTGCTGCCTTGGGAATCCCCGATGCTTAAGGAGAGAGGCGCCCTAAAGGGAGCTGTCACCTGCCGTAAAAAAGGTTAGAGAAAAAGGTTGAGTAAAAATAAAAAGTGGTAATGTGGTCTGAGAGACAGATTACATGTGCCTCCTTGCGACAGTAAGCTAAAACTGACTAACTAAGCCTACGGATGGGTGTATACTGAAGGGAGGAGGACTTAAGTTTTATTTCTACTTAGTGTCCCTCCAAGTGGCAGGAAAGCATACACCCATGGTCCTGTGTCCCCAATGATGCAAAGTAAAAAGAGTAATTTTACCAGCTATGCGGTGTCTTTAACATTATGGAAATACCATAGTTCACCATGCTTTGATGTTTATCTGGGACATACATTAATTTCTATGGGAGCTGCAGAACCAACTCCACCTGTAGGAGCAGGAGCTATACAAACTTATTCCCTCTCATTCATGAAAGGCTTAGATGATAATAACCCTCTAAGGCATGGCAACTTTTTCAATGGGCATTTCTAATTTACATAGTTACGAGAAGTTAATAGTCATCCAGCATTCACATAACATTAGCACCTTTAGTGCAAATGAAAATGTTAGCATTGTCTTATACATTTCCATTATTCCTTTTCACTATGTTCTGTGACTTTTTATGACTTGATTATGTCAGGGCATTATGATGACTTGTGTTTCCTATGTTTTAGAGCACACAGCTTCAACGTCTTATGATTGATTCATTTCCTTAAGAAATAATAACATTTTTGTATGTATGTAGGTTAAACAATGAGATTTCTTTGGGCATCTGTTTTGAGACCACATTCTGAATAAGTATGAACTCATTTCCTTCTAAGCATGCCATTTACTATTGTTGATGTCTGTTTACAAGTTATGTGTGTCACACATTACTGTGTGGAAAAGATTCTCCATGGAAAATCTGTTGAAACTTTCTATAGATTTATGAAATATAAAATGCTTCAAAAAATTTAAAGGGAACCTGTCAGGTCAGCTATGCTCCTTTAACCTATCACTGCCTGGCCGGCTTCGATATGCGCACTGCATAGAGGTAGCATGAGGCGATGTCTACAACCCACAGAAGTTGCTTAAGTAGTGCAGCTCATCCAGGATAGCACATCAATGCGAGCTGTGGTAAGGTTAGCGGTGCCTGAAAGCACAGTGTTCAAGCATGAATTCAAATACCAGGAGACAGGTGAGTACACCGCAGACGTGGAGGGGGCTGTAAGAGGGCAACAACACAGGAGCAGGATGGCTACCACCTCCTTTGTGCAAGAATGAACAGGCATGAGCAGTACTAGAACCCTGCAAAATGACCACCGACAGGCCACTAATAACCATGCGTCTGCTCAAACTGTCAGGAAACTGACTCCATGAGCATGATATGAGAGCCCAATATCCAAAAGTGGGTGTTGTGCTTACAGTCCAACGCATGCAGGGCGATTGGCATTTGCCAGAGAACACACAGATTAGAATATTTGACATTGGAGCCCTGTGCTCTTCACAGATGAGAGCAGGTTTACACTGAACACATGTGACTGTTGTGACACAGTTTGAAGACATTCTGCTGCCTGCAACATCATCCAGCATGACCGGTTTGGAAATGGGTCAGTCATGGTGTGCATTTGATTTGCAACTGGAATATATAATTCATTGAGGTCTAGTGGTATTTTAGTGTTCCCTTTATTTTTTGATCGTGTAACAGAGAAAGTCATTCTGCTGCTTTGTATCTGGATTGGAATCAATTCTGTTCTGATGAGTCAAAATAAACCTCTATACTGGTCCCCATGTGTCAATATGATTGTTAAAAAGTTGCTTTGTTTAGTTTCCTTAGAATCTCTTATTAAAGGGTTTGTCTCCTTTCAGAAAACTTTTCTCTAGAGGTTCAATTATCCTCCTTGGGTCCAGCGCTGAGAAACTGGCCTTAGTGATTGACTGCAGTAGTTTTGATGTTACTTCAATGCTTCAGCCTGACAGCACAAATCAACACAACGGTATAGGCACAGTGCTAGATCTGGAGAGGGTTAAGTAAACCCTATTTGTTTTTTTGTATAATTTATTTTTTTTAAAGCTAGTAGACACTGTGGATAACTGTTTTTGGAAGGAGATAACTCCATTAGTTAACTTTTAATGAGAACTGTATTTTCAACAAACTTTGCATTAATCAATTGTTTAAGTAAATAAATTCACCTTATAATATTTCATATAGAACAGTGATGGTAAACCTATGGCACATGTGCCAAGGAGGGCACGCAGCGCCCTCCCTGCTGGCACGCGGCCTCGCCTATGATTGCCGCTTTCAACTGCCGGTGCCGTCGTGCCAGCAATTCAGAGCTGTGTTGGATCGGACGAGACATTTCTTCTCACTCCGACAACACTCTCCCAGGCTGGCACCGTTGCATGCATGACGTCATGTGGCGGCGCCAGCATCAGGTGACCGCGCGGTCATGTGACTGCGCTCAGCTGAGTGCAGTCACATGATCCAGGCGCAGCAGAATACTTCAGCGGACGATCAGTGTTCAAAGCAGGTAGTATGATTTTTTTTCTTGTTATAAATGGCAACCAGGATGGGGGCATCACTACAAGAGGACCAATAGGGACATCACTGCTTGATGGGGCATTAGTATGTATGGGGGCTGGATGGCACATTACTACAGGATAGGGGCAGGATGGTGCATAACTACAGGATGGGGCATTACTACCAGATGAGGGTACAAGGTGGCATTACTACATGACAGGAGCAGGATGGCACATTACTACACAATAGGGACAGAATGGCGCATTACCACAGGATGGGGCAATAATACCAGATGGATACACGAGGGGGCAATACTACCAGATGGGGGCAGGAGGGGGCAATACTATCAGATGGGGCAGAAGGGGGCAATACTACATGATAGGGGTAGGATGGGGCAATACTACATGATAAGGGCAGGAGGGGGCAATACTACCAGATGGGTACAGGAGGGGCATTACAACCAGATGGGGGCAGGAGGGGGCAATACTACATGATAGGGGCAGGATGGCACATTACTACACAATAGGGACAGGATGGAGCATTAACACAGGATGGGGCAATACTACCAGATGGGTGCAGGAGGGGGCAATACTACCAGATGGGGGCAGGAGGGGGTAATACTACCAGATGGGGAAGGAGGGGGCAATACTACATGATAGGGGCAGGATGGAGCAATACTACATGATAGGGGCAGGAGGGGGCAATACTACCAAATGGGTGCCGGAGGGGGCATTACTACCAGATGGGGGCAGGAGGAGGCAATACTACATGATAGGGGCAGGATGGGGCAATACTACCAGATGGGGGCAGGTGGGGGCAATACTACCAGATGGGGGCAGGAGGGGGCAATGCTACCAGATGGGGGCAAGAGGGGCATTATTTCATGATGGGAGCATGTTGGGGCATTACTTCAAGATGGGGCATCACTACAGGATGGGGAAAGATGGGGCATTAGTACAGGATATGGGAAGGGGATAAGGATGTGGACATTACTGCAAGAAGGGGCCAGAATAGGGATAATACTACTACAAGAGGATCAGGATAGGGACATTACTACAAGAAGAGAATCAGGATAAGGGACATTACTACAGTATGGGGATCAAGATGGGACATTACTACAAGGAGGGAAGCAGGATGGGACAATACTACAAGATGGAAACAAGGATGGGGACATTATTACAAGAAGGGGATCAAGATGGGGACATTACTACAAGAAAGGGATCAGGATGGGGACATTACCTCAAGAAGGGGGCCAGGATGGGGACATAACTTCTAGGAGAGGGTTAAGATGGATCATCAGGGTTTCAGGACAGCAAGCACTGTACAGGGAATAGAGTTGGCATCTGCTGGCTCTCCCCCTGTGCTTGTGAAGGCCATTGCAGTGATTTAGATTAAATTGCCCTGTTGGCACTTCGCTATAAATAATTAGGTTATGGGTTGCAGTTTAGGCACTCAGTCTCGGATAGGTTCACCATCACTGGTATAGAACATATCTGTTATGGGCCACTTCTCCTCCCCCCTCCATTCTCTGAACTCACCATCTACTCTGGAAAAAAAAATTTAGTCAAGAGAAGATCACAGTGTGAGATGTCAGTATACATCTATTATACTTCAAGGAGATGGTAAGGGAAATAAGGGTGAGGAGCAGAGTAAGGCTGGCTTCACACCACGGTTTTTACCATCCTGTTCTGTTCATTTTTAAAAGAACAAAATAGGATCAACCCTTGGGGCAACCTGATCAGCTGATGGGTCACATTTAAAGATTTAAACTTGTGACCCATCAACTGATCAGGTTGTCCTGCCCCTTCCCAGTCAGTTGATTAAGGTCCTTTAGCCATCGGAGATGAATGCATCGCGGCACACATGGCACAGGTGAGAATTTTTTTTTTTTAACCATTCCTTTATTTAATTTCACTTTAGCAGTGTATGTGAATACACTGCTAAAGTGAAAGCGAACAGCGCCGACATCTCTTGCCTGCACTTAGCAGGCTCGGCTCCCCCTTCTGTGTCCGGATCCGTCAAAATCCCGGATACTGGAACGGCATCCGTAGTTTACAATCCGTTCCTGTCCGTGGGGTCCTGCAAAAAACAGGATCCCACGGACAGGAACAAAACCGTAGTGTGAAGCCAACCTAAGACAGAAGACAGAGGACCACACAAAAAGGATCAAGCTGAGCTTTCTAGCAAGTCTTTTACCTAACCCCAGAGCTAGATTCACATCGTAATTGCCCAGTACTGCTGTATAATTTCTTCCATGCTGCTCCTGTTTCTCTCTGTATGCAAGATTACAATCCCTGTGCAGTACTTTGTATGGGAGAGATCAAGGCAGATAGGTTCCTCCCATTAGCTCAGCATGAATTACAAATTAGGAGTCGTAGGCTGCAGTGTGAAACACAGGTGAAAATGCAAAATACAAATACAGATAATAAGTGGAATAGTACATATAATGGCCTGACTAAATAGGACATCGTATTCAGAAATATTACTTAAAAGTATAGAATGGCCTCATTCAGATGTAATATTTCTCAAAAGCATCAAGGACAACATATGCAAGGAGTTTGTATATTCTACTCGTTGTTTGTGTTGGCATCCCCTGATGAAGTGACCTATATACTGTGGTCACGAAACGCGTTGGGGTCCCCTGGTCCGGACCACCCCTCACCCCTGCTGCCCCATGCAAGATGGCCAGTGACGGCTCTGGTAACTATGCCTCCTAGCTACACGACACACTGATTCTGCCTGTCAGGGGCATCCCCTGATGAAGTGACCTATATACTGTGGTCACGAAACGCGTTGGGGTCCCCTGGTCCGGACCACCCCTCACCCCTGCTGCCCCATGCGAGATGGCCAGTGATGGCTTTGGTAACTATGCCTCCTAGCTACACGACACACTGATTCTGCCTGTCAGTAACACCCCTAGATGTAGCGCTCTGTTCCCATAGACTGGGTATGATATATGGGTATGCCTCTTCTATCCTGACCCACAATACCATAAGGGATATATGTATGGAACATGTTTCAATGTCAGTATAAACCTTTATCCATATGTGGGTGATGATGTATTAGGTGCCCACACAAGTGGTTTATTGTATATGGGTCTCTGCGCAGACACCAGTTTTTATATATATGGACAGACATGGTCTGTGTGTCTGATATAGTGCAATATATGTAGACCGCACTGTGGCTACCTGCATGGAGCACTTTGTGATCTTCCCCTCCTTGTCTTTGTTTGTCAAACTAAATAAATTTGATACTTTTTCATGATATATTTCAAGTCTATACTCCTTGTTTATGTTATGCAATCTTTTTGGAGTAACTTTTTGAAGTATGCCCCCTAACTTTAGTGTGGTTTACTTCTTATTATGGAATTCTGCTTGTTAATTAGGATTCCTCCAGGTTAACCGGTTTCCTCCCACACTCCAAAGACATACCCACAGGATATTTAGATTATGAGCCCCAAAGGGGACAAAAGTGCTGATGTAGGTAAAGTGCTGTGGAAATAATAGAGCTATATAAATGAATAAATTATTATTATAAGCAAACACCAGTTCACATTGTCTGTGAGTGCTGTGCAGTTTTTTTTCTCTTTTGTATCGTGTGGAGTGGCTGGCTCCATTACTGCAATGTGCACCCTCATTGCACACAGGTGATCTAGGGTCTAGATCAGAGGTCCCCAATGTCAGTCCTCGAGGGCCGAACCAGTGCAGGTTTTCAGGATCTCCTTAGTATTGCACAGCAGGCAATGATTCCAATCCCTGTGCAATAGTAAGGAAATCCTGAAAACCTGCACTGGTTCGGCCCTCGAGGACTGACATTGGGGACCTCTGGTCTAGATGGTGTCCTCCCACTTAGTAGTGGGGTAGGGTGGACAAGGAGGACTTGGGTGTCAGCGATAGGACTCGTCGGACCTGAAGTCACTTTGTCGCAGTCGACGAGCAAGCAGACATTGGCCAATGTGTGTACTAAGAACTTCAGATTTAAAAAAAAATAAGAAGAATTTTGAGTTTTTTTAAAAAAACGTAAGTTTTTAAATTTCTTCTCATATATATAGCTTGTCAGCATATGTACATCATTGGTAGTAGCTGAGTGCTGCAAGGTTTTTTTCTAGCATATATATATATAGCTTAAGAATTTCACTGCAGCACTCCTTTTAGATGTATCTCATACATCTAAAAGGAGTGCTGCAATGAAATTCTTAATCTGTATGTATTGAAAGACTGTGAAGGAAGCCAAACTGTCCTGCACCCTGAAGGCATTGCTGCTTAAAGGGTTAATATATATATATATATATATATATATATATATATATATATATATATATATATATATAACTAGCTGTACTACCCGGCTGCGCCCGGGTTAATAAATAACTGCTGTTAGCTATAACAAAATAGAATTTGAATATGTCATATTAATGACCTGTAGGAAAATAGAAGCTGAGCTGTGATTAGTTGCTATAGGCAGCCTAATAAATCTCCAGCCAACAGTAAACCCTCCTCCCGCTGGGCAGTATATATTTCCTCACACATACACATAAAAGAAAGCTCATGTGACTGACATCTGCCTTAATTCCATGTATGGCACATGTGTTGCACATTGGCTGTTTTTAATCAGATGTTTATTTTTGAAAAATAAAAATACCAGACGTACGAGGCGAGTTGTGTGAGGCGATTTGTGCACATCTGTGTCTGTCTGTGTGGTGTGTGTGTCCCTGGGGTGTGTGTCCCTGGGGTGTGTGTGTGTCCCAGTGGTGTGCGTGTGTCCCTGTGGGGGGTCCCTCTGGTGTGTGTCTTTTTGGGGGGAAGGGGTGTCCCTGTGGTGTGTGTCCTTGTGGGGGGAGTGGTGTCTCTGTGGTGTGTGTCCATCCCTATGGGCCTATGGGGTCTGCGTGTTCCTGTGGGGTGTGTGTGTGTGTGTGTGTGTCTCTGTGTCCCTTTGGGGTGTGTATGTGTGTATGTCCCTATGGTGTGTTTGTCCCTGTGGGGTGAGTGCATGTGTCCCTATAGGGTGTGTATGAGTGTGTGTCCCTGTGGGGGGGGTGTCTGTGTGGTGTGTGTCTCTGTGTTCTGTGTGTCTCTTTGTGGTGTGTGTGTTTGTGTTCGGGTGCGTGGTGAGTATCTAATGTTGGGGCTACACCTTAGCTGTTACTCTTTGTGTGCATGTGGTGTGTATACATGTCCCCGTGCGTAGTGAATATTCCATGTCAGGGCCCCACCTTAGTGACAATATGCTGGTATATGCTGTTAGTCTTTGGTGCTTTCATTAAGCCCCTCTCATTCACAACTGTCAACTGGTCAAGTTCTGTCACTTTCTCTCCATTATGTAGATAGGGCCAAAATTTTTTGGTGAATTGGAACGCGCAGGGTTAAAATTTTGCCTCTCAACATAGCCTATGATGCTCTCGGGGTCCAGACGTGTGACTATGCAAACTTTTGTGGCTGTAGTTGCGACGTTGTAGATGCCAATCACGGACATACACACACATTCAGTTTATTTATATATAGATATGTACATTTGTTTCTCTTGTAGTTTTGCTGCTTATTAATCAGATTTATATTTTTGAATGATAATACCAGACTAGTGTGTGTTTTAGGGCGATTATGTGGCGAGGTTAGTGTATGTGTGGTGAAATGTGTGCTGAGGGTGGTATATGTGTTCAAGCACGTGGTAGTGTGTGGCGCATTTTGTGTGTGTGTTCATATCCCCGTGTTTGGTGAGTATCCTATGTCGGCTCCCCAACTTAGCAACTGTACGGTATATACTATTTGGCGCCATCGCTCTCATTCTTTAAGTCCCCCTTGTTCACATCTGGCAGTTGTCAATTTGCCTCCAACACTGTTCCTTTCACTTTTTCCCAATTATGTAGATAGGGGCAAAATTGTTTGGTGAACTGGAACGCGCGGAGTTAAAATTTCGCCTCACAACATAGCCTATGACGCTCTCGGGGTCCAGACGTGTGACTGTGCAAAATTTTGTGGCTCTAGCTGGCTGCTGTCGATTTTCCTCCAACACTTTTCCTTTCACTTTTTCCCCATTATGTAGATAGGGGCAAGGTTGTTTATCCGTTAAGCGTGCAACACCATATTCAGGTGGCCTCATACATTCACTAACAGAACTGAAGAGGTTTGGGAGATCCGTAAAAGGGATTGTGGTGCATGGTTGTTAATTCTTTAATAACTAGATACAAGTGTATATACTGTACATTAAAGTTATGTGGATGTAATGATTTAATGGGACTGCCTGACCGTCTGATGTATATCGGGGCCTCTTGACTCCCCACCAACACAAGATGTTGAAAAGGATCAGGTCGTTTGAATGGAATCTCATTCTTTTGTTCTCCCTGTAAATAAGCAACATTCAGAAGTGCCGGGCCATGGTTTGCTTCCCTTTAAATACATAGAAAATGTGAATGTTCAGACACACTGAGCATGCATATGTAATAGGGTGGTCAGGACAGATCGCTGTCAGCTACAAGAGTGTTTTTGTACTTTTAGTGAAGCAAATAGTGAGAAAACTACAATATCTAAAAACTGAAAGCCCAAGGCCCTACAGAATCACAGCTTATATATGTACAATAACTAGCATGGATGAACATCACACTATTACATATGGATCTTTATAGAATTGCAAATACAATACAGCATCAACCTAAACAATTATAATATCTCATCCATATAGCACCAGAAAGTTAAATAAGCTTCAGCTCTTCTATACTTTGATGCATTAGGTGTGTATATGTATTACAGCACTATGGTAAATACCCCACACGACCTGAAAAAATGACTTCCAGACTATACTTTTCAGTTGTCCTTTATATTATCACCTTCTGTATTCGTAGAAAAAAATATGACTTTGCCACAATGCTCCTTCAAGAACATTTATGCCTTCACTAAACCAAGTGTCTATTTGCCCCTATTATTAAAATATTACATTCACTTTCTTCTTCACCTCCTCCTCTCCTTCTACACAAATATAGCAATTTATATTAATGTTCAGGAAAATTGTGTGTATGCCATGAACAGCATTGTCTTATCAATAATATGGGCCATATCAAGCAACCTGTCACAAGAAACTACTTGATATAAAGAAGAGATTGCAGACATCTCAGCAATCAATATTAGGACGGCTACAGTATGGAAGATTCAGCTACTGCATATCATTTTGTCAGCATCTATTTCAATGACCAAATGAAGCATTAATTCAAATCATAAATCTATGGTGATTTAAATCTAGGAATGAGCACCTGCCTGCTTTAATGATTTATTTTGTACATTTCAGTAAGCAGGAGATTTGTCCATATGAACTGACAGGTCACCTTCAGATGCCAGCAGCCGACTGTTTATCACCAAGCAGACTAAACATCTCATCTTAGCAAGTAAATATTAAACTAAAAGAATCCAATTGATTCTGGGTGAGGGGGATAAAGCGTCATGGCCATATTTTATTTCTCTCTCAGGCCATTAATGCTTTATTTTTCTAAATCCCATGTTTTATTTTCCACCTTCCCGCAGAATGGTAATTCTTGTAGCAGCTTCTGAACTCAAGGTTATCATTTTAAATTGGAATGTAGGAGATAAAATAATTACCTATTTGCATCTTCGGCTGCCTGCGACTCCCTTTACATTTTGACCTTTGCAATTCGGCAGTAACAAGTTCACAACTGTTTGCATTACTTATTTGGATTAATAATATGCTCTATTAAAATCACTATTTCTCCTGGATTACTGACTCATTAAACAAGCATGTAAATATCTGAATCGAATGAACCCTGCCACTTCTCTAGAATAAAGGTCTATTGAGGAGGCGCTGAGGTGCCTCATATTGGCACCACACCGGCTTTATGAAATCAGTTAGGAATAAGTGGCCCCAGCTGCATTTGTACAAGGGCGTTTTCTTATGGATGATATAAGAAATATTTTATTGAAGGGAATGTGTTATCAAAAAATTACTTCTTGATCGAGATACTATCTATCTATGAAAAAAATATTCCAAAATTTTACAGTAAGTAAACTGCTCCTAAATCTAATATGTGGCTCACTGAACATAATGCTAGACTAAACCTAATACGAGGCTAACTAAATATAATACTAGGCTAACTAAACATAATACTAGGTTAACTAAACATAATACTAGGCTCACTAAACCTAATATTAGGCTCACTAAACCTCATACTAGGCTCACTAAACCTCATACTAGGCCAGTGATGGGCAACCTTTTGAGCTTGGTGTGTCAAAATTCGCCAAAAAAACGCGCATAAATCGGGAGGTGTGTCACCTTGAGAAAAAAAACCCTAATTTTACGATATTTATAGTTTAAATAACAAATATGTTTAATATTTAACTTACCTGCTTAGTGACTTCTTTGTTAATCTGTCAGTTGGTTTCTTTTGTTGGTCTTGCTGTTATTTAACTTGTGTGGGGTGCCATGAACTAAGTCAGATAAGTGAGGGGGAGGGGGAATTCTTCCAGTGATGGCGAACCTGTGGCAGTCCAGCAACAGCTGGACTGCCACAGGTTCGCCATCACTGATTTAGTGACTTTTTTGTTGCTGAATTTCTGCTTACTACCGTTTCACTACATAGAACGCAAAATGATCTGCCATTTTTTTCTATAATGCCATACATCTCAGTCCATGTCTCTTGAAAGGGTCGGCTACTGCTACTACCACTTCCTTTACTCAACCTTGTTTTTTTTGGCTTCTCCATCAGAGGGGCAGTGACAGAAGATTTATAGATAGCCCTGCAGGCAATTAGAGGTTAACTGTCTTTTAGGAAAGGGCAGAAATAGGGATTAATAGGGTGCGCAACAATAATATAGTGGGTAAATGGAGTCTGTACTATGCTGCAAGATGGCGTTCCTTATGTAAATTAATGGCGGGAAACGGCACCCATAGCACAGGCCTCTTCCAGCCTCCCCCTCACTTATCTCAGTAATGGCCAATCACACATTCATGACACCCAGATTCTGCCCAGAACCTTTCACTGGACTGGAGGATGGTTGCTGTAGTAATCACTGGACCTCCTGACAGACCTCCAGACAGCGATCACAGGGCCTCAGATATGCGTCCCCCACAGCGTTCCGCTGCTCCCTGCTGCGCCAGCCAACCAGCAAGTTCCGCCTGCCCTACCGGAAGTCCCAGGACTAGACGCTCTGTGCCGGAGCTCGCTCTTCTGGCTTACAGACCTCCAGCACATTTTTTTTTCCTCAGCTACTGGCCCTGTAGTTAGTGATGGGCGAGTCCTAAATTAGTTGGAATCGCTTGACTCTAGTCTAGTGAGTCCGAGCCTGGGACTCGCTACTCGTTGTCTAGCGAGTCCAATGTTAATGAATGGGGAAGCGAGTAATAGCAAGTAATGTGTGATTTACAAATCGCAGATGTCTCGGAAAGCGCTCGCATTGCCGTGTCGGAAGCCCCACTCGCAACAGTTTTTTGCTGCCGTGTCTGTGGTTTTTATCCAAATAGCGAGTCTAGCGAGAAAAAGTAAACTCTGACAAAACTAGGATCGCAGAGTACCGAATCCTACTTGTAGTTTCTCCGGCGGCCGCGTGTCACTGAAAATGGCTACGCGTGTCAGTGCTGACACACGTGTCATAGGTTCGCCATCACTGTACTAGGCTAACTAAATATAATGCTAGGCTCACTAAACCTAATACTAGGCTCACTAAACCTCATACTAGGCTCACTAAACCTCATACTAGGCTCACTAAACCTAATACTAGGCTCACTAAACCTCATACTAGGCTCACTAAACCTCATACTAGGCTCACTAAACCTCATACTAGGCTAACTAAATATAATACTAGGCTCACTAAACCTAATACTAGGCTAACCAAATATAATACTAGGCTCAATAAACCTCATACTAGGCTCACTAAACCTCATACTAGGCTAACTAAATATAATACTAGGCTCACTAAACCTAATACTAGGCTAACCAAATATAAAACTAGGCTCACTAAACCTAATACTAGGCTAATCAAATATAATACTAGGCTCACTAAACCTAATATTAGGCTCACTAAACCTCATACTAGGCTCACTAAACCTAATACTAGGCTAACTAAAAATATAATACAAGGCTCACTAAACCTAATACTAGGCTAACGAAATATAATACTAGGTGCACTAAACCTCATACTAGGCTCACTAAACCTAATACCAGGCTCACTAAACCTCATACTAGGCTCACTAAACCTAATACCAGGCTCACAACCTCCTGTTCGGCACAGAACATTTTTCAGCACCCTATATCTTCACAGACAAGATTGTTTTGACAAATAACATTTCTAAATACAGTAGATACCGTAATGAAGGATCCCCCATTCACAGTAGCTCACAGCTCACCCCATTACCCTCATTACACAATGAACTTTGCCTGGGTCAAGCATACCTACTACAGAAATTAATGAGTCAGAACCAATCTATTTCTACTTATGTTTATATGGCTGCTGAAAAGATCAAGAAGAATGAGCTTCATTTTAGGCTGTGTGGTTATTGTGAAAATTGCAATAGATAGATTATATGTACAGTATATATAAAGATAGATAGATAGATAGATAGATAGATAGATAGATAGATAGATAGATAGATACAGAAAATACAAAATATATAAACACATTTTTATCTAAAATACATTGAATAGATATAAACAAAAGGTCATTGTCTGATGATACATCCCCTTTAAGGGGAGATTTGCACAAACTGAAAGAAAAACGTCTGTGGATGCAAACTGTGCTATAATTGCCCTCAAAAATACCACAAAAACATGAGTAAACTAGAGGAAAATGTTTGCACTACAAGACACCCTGTACCATAAGACAGCAAATAGGAAAAAACATTTCCTAAATAATTAAAACTTTGTGGGTGCTGTAAAGAAGAGGGGTCATTAGCTGTATTTTTAATGTACTAAGGTAGAATACAGAGGTCATAAATCTATTGTTATTGTCTCTGCAGTATGTAATTAAGGCTAGGGTCACACTTGCGTTTTTTTCATGCTTTTTTGGAGACCTGCGTATTTAAAAAACCATGTAAAAACTCACCCATAGGCCCCCATGTTAAAAAACGCATGCCCTATTAGCAAAAACGCATGTCTTAATAGCAAAAACGCATGTGTGACAGTACTATGCGTTTTTGTGTGCATTCTTGCACTTATGTGATTAGCTGACATCAAAAACGCATGGTACATTAGTACCATTTAGTACCATCCAAAAACGCATGCGTTTTCCATAGGGGCCCATGTTAAAAAAACGCATGCGTTTTCTAAAAAATGCATGCGCTTTTAAAACAGCACCAAAAAATAGTGCATGCGCTATTTTTGGGTGCTGATTTAAAAACGCATGCAAAAACGCAGGGTGCCATCAGACACCTTAAAAAACGCATGCAAAAATGGAAAAAAGCATGCAGAAATGCATGCTTTTTTTTAAGGCACTAAAAAAACTCATGCCAAGTGTGACCCTAGCCTTACACACAGTTCTGCTACTTGGAAACACCTTGAATATATAGTCACATACACAGCTCTAGTACATGCACTACTACATGCAAACTAGATGCAAATATAAACACTCAGCTCTGCTACATGCAAATTATATGCACATATTGATGCTCAGCTATGCTACATGCACATTTAGACACTCTGCTTTGCTACATGCAAACTACATGCACTTGCAGACGCACAGCTCTGCTACATGCATATATAGACAGAGACACAGCTTTGCTACATGCAAACTACATGCATATATAGTGACACGTACATGTAAACTGCATGCACGTAGACACACATACAGCTCCACTACATTCAAACTACATGCTCATATAGACATACACAGCTCTGCTACATGCACCTACAGACACAAAGCATTGCTAAATGCTTACATAAACACAACACAGCTCTGCTAAATAAATATGCAGACACAAAAACAACTTTGCTACATGTAAACACTTTACACTATCATATCTTGCTGTTTCACTTACATGTGCATACACACATATTACCACACCTTGCAGTCTCACACGCACACACACACAATATACATTACTTCATCATGCAGCTCCTGAATGGGATCTAAATGTAGACTGCACAAACTGAGCAGATGAATGACCTTCTACATAGTTAAAGGGAATCTGTCAGCTGGATTTTGCTAATCTGAGAACAGCATCACATAAGCAAAAAGATTGTTAATCCAACAATATATCACTTAGATTCCTGGGTGATTCTGACAAAATCAGAGTTTTTAGATTAAGCTATGCAGCAAAGTTGAAAAAGCTGACCCCAACCACATCAAGCTCTCTATATACAATGTATATAGACAGTAA
This sequence comes from Allobates femoralis, assembly GCA_033576535.1. Classification (NCBI taxonomy): domain Eukaryota; kingdom Metazoa; phylum Chordata; class Amphibia; order Anura; family Aromobatidae; genus Allobates; species Allobates femoralis. Next base: position 567,072,043 of record JARQOC010000002.1, on the reverse strand, counting down.
GATGTTATTTAAAAGACATGGCACAGTTGGACAACTTGAACGAGATAGCTGGTCACAGCAATGATAATGTCCTAGTGATAAAACACTCAGTTAAAGTAAACAACAGTATAGGAGATTAAATAACTAGAGAACACACAGCCTAGGGATGGGCAGACTGCATGAAGCCACATCATGGACATTGGCCTCTCTGCCCCATGGAGACTGGTACCACGACCATAGTGGGGCGGGAAGACTGTATGGAGTCGCATCATGGACACTGATCTCTGCCTCATACCGTGGCCATAGGCATAACAATTGCTATGCAATGCCTTTGTTTCAATTGTGTTTAAATGCTTCCTTAATTTTCTATGAATTACTGAATCTTTAAATATGTATACAGTCATCAGAATGGAACGGTGAATCAGATTATGTATATTTTTACATGCTTGTTCTGATTAGAAATAATTTCCACCATTACCCTTGCTTGAATGTTCAATCTTACACATGTCATTCAAATTGATAATTCCCTACCATTTTAATATATGACTAATAAAAAATATTCACATTTTGACCACAAATTCCATTCCTTTCTCCTTTTTTTCTTTATATGGAGTGGTCTTTTTGCTAGATATTTGCGGGGTCATTTTTGTCCCTGACATACGCTAGCATTATGTTTGATGATGCATCTCATGGATATCTTCCTCTGTGGTTTAAAATTTATAATGTGCCTGCTAATCAAAATTCCCTTTCACATGTACTCCATGCTATATTATATAGCGTGCAAGTGCTAATGCAAATGTAGCACATGAAGTAACAATCACTTTGACATGCCTTAATATCAAAGCACTGTGTACAAATAACACAATATAATAGCACATACCATGAGTACTAAGGAGCTATTAATAAGCAGTGCTGTTGTAAAGTACTCGGGGTTGTCAGCTGCTGTATGTAATCCCCAAAATACTAGCTGGTGGCTTAAGACCTGCATTCCTGTCAAACAGCACTGGTCTAACAGATCTCTGTTAGCTCAATATTGGGGCTGACACCCAACGCACCTATAGCCTCCAATGCAAAAAACGCATTGCAAAAGTGGAATGGATTTTTCGCTGTGTGCTTTTGCAAGTGCACCAAAAAAGGTGGTATGCAGCGTTTTTGGTGCTTTTGCAAAAATGCATGCGTTTTTTAACATGGGAGTCTATGGGACACGCATGAGTTAATGCATGGTATATATTTTATATATGTGTACCATGCGTTAATGCATGCATTAATGCATACGCTAAAAATGAGCATGCATGCCATGAAAATGGCAAGGGGAAAAAAGGATCCTTTAATGCATTCTTCCAACGGATGTGAGCTCCCAAATATGACCCTAGCCTCTCTCTGATAAGTGCAGTGACGGTCCCTAAGTCTGACAGGTCACCATCCCAATGTGCGTTTCAACAGCCAAACTGACTTCTTCTAGTGAGTGAGTTTGGTGAGTTTTTTGCACCTGTTAGGTCACGTGCCTACATTCATTTTTTGATGAGTTTTTAACCTTAGTATATTTAAGCCAAAACTAGGTGTAGGTAAAACATGCAGATGTAGAGCTCATGTTTCTATTATAATTTTCCTCTAATTGTTTCAATTCTGGTTTTGACTTACAGATACTAAGGTAAACAACTCACCAAATTTTCAAGTTGTGCATTACGTTTTGTTTTTGACTGCATTTAATTGACATGCCTTTTTTGTGTTTCTGACACTGTGGTTTTTGTTTCTTTTGGAATGTCATGTTGTAAATTTGGTTTTGACAGATAATGGTATTAGATACAGTCATGTGTGGATTACATGTGTTTTGGTGTGTTTCCATTGCAGAAATGCACTATTTATTACTATTATTTATTTATATAGCGCCATTAAATTCCATGGCGCTTTACATGCTAAAAGGGCAGACAAGGACAAGTACAATAAACGTGGACAATTTGGTCGTACAGATACAAGAGGGAGAAGATCCTGTCCGCGAGGGCTCACAATCTACGAATAAATGAAATGTGCATTTTTAACCTGCGCATTTTTTGCATATCCAGTAATGTAATTCTATGAGAAAAATTCACACATGACTCAGTGTATTCACAAGAGAAATTAATGTGTTGAAATACGCCACTTTACAGTGTATTAAAAAGAGTAGTGTGGGCATGAGATTTATATAGTCTACCAATGTAACTCTAAGGGTACGTGCCCATGATCAGTGATAACAGAGATTTGGATACAGTGTGTTTTTGCTGCGTCCAAAATTCTGCGTTCTGCAGCACAATCACAGTGGGTGGATTTACAGAAATCTGTGCTTCTTTATTACGCAGCATAAACTGACATAAGGAGCAGCTTTTCGAGCCACAGCATATCAATTTATTCTTGTGGAGATGCGAGTGTTCCTAGCGGATGAAAATATGCTGTATCAAGAATCATGGCCACATACGCTGTGTTCTCCCACAGAGAACACTAGTGTCTCCGCAAGAGGAATGATGCTGCAAGTAAAAAGCGGTGTCTACTAATCGTGGTCGCTTACCCTTTGGCACATTTTTTTCGTGCAGCAAGAATAACTCAACAAAAACTCATAATTGGAACTCAACTGTACAATTCCCAGTAGTCTATATGAGACTCTAAAAGTTTCACAGATTCTTACCAACACTTGAATTAAGATCCCCATTGTCCGAGTCTGCACCGTGCTGTGTATTGCTGCTGTGGTAGTTGCTCATAGCTTCTAACTTTATTTTCTTAACCTTCATTGCTTCAGCTATTGCTGCATTGGTCGCAGCGGCAGCAGCTGCAGCTGCAGCTGTCAGACCTGGGTGGAATTTAAAAAAAAAAAAAGTATAAATTGTAAATATAATTTAGAAGTCATATGTGTCTTCTTCATGGACATTATCAATATTAGGTAAGCACTACAAGAATGATATGCTAGCTAAGGAGATTCCATTGAGGTTGACTAACACCCTATACTACAGGTTAGTTCAGCGCTTCACTGTTAATTTTGCGGTATCAGTACATTTATTCAGTTCCCCAATAAACAACAGTACCAGATGGTACACTATATATTTTTATGTTAAATATGTAATCCCACCAATAAATGACAGGTTCTACAACTCCAATAAAAACTGGTAGAATTTTACCTTTTGCCTTTTTATATAGTTTATAATAAATGTTAAGTTCCATATAATATTTTTACACGCCTCTTGTGCAAGCGGTCTGTCAATCATTGCAGAATCTAGTGAGCACAATTCTTTACAGAGTATTTCTGTGTTTCCTAGGAGTAATGCGTAATTCCACATTATTATAGATTATAGTTGTTTTTAAAATAAATACTAATTAGAAACTGGGAAATTTTGATTTTTCAGACAAAAGAAAAAATATAGATAGGAGAGAAAAATAGGTGTACAATACTTATACACTCCTTGATCTATTGGATCCTTTACAAGGTACCTTGATAGCTATACAAAGATTTATTCCAGGTATACACCTTAGGGCCTATGACTAGTACAGTACCAAGTCCGTGCTCAGAGCAAAGTGTATAGGCGTGTGAATATGCCCTTGGAAAGCTATTGACCACCAGACTTTGTCTCTTAAAACCCAAACATCAGATATGATATCTGGGCAAAAAAAATTAGGAAAGCATATACAGAATGGGAGAAATTAGGCTAAGCAACAGCACACGTGAAAAAGACTTGGGTAAACTAATAGACACAGACTGAACCTGAGTCAACAGTGTGATGCAGCAGCAAAAAAGACAAACACAATTCCGGGATGTATTAGCAGAAACATACAGTCTAGATCACGTGAAGTCATTATCACCCTCTACTCCTCTTTGGTCATGCCTTATCTGGAATACTGTGTCCAGTTCTGGGCACCAAATTTTGTAACAGACATCAACAAACTGGAGCAAGTACAGAGAAGAGCAACCAGAATGGTGACCGGTCTGCCAACCATGTCCTATCAGGAACAGTTACAGGATTTGGGATTGTTTAGATTGAAGACTGAGAGGAGACTTAATAGCAGTCTACAAATATCTCAAGGGCTGTCTGACTGTAGAGAAATCAGCTTTATTATAATTTGCACAAAGAAAGACTAAAAGCAATGGGATGAAGCTGAATGGGAGGAGGTAAAAAAAATTAGATATTAGAAAAAAAAAGGTTTGACAGAGGATGATCCACAAGTGGAATAGAGGTGATGAGTTCTCATTCAATGGAAGTCTTCAAAAACAGAGGCTGGACAAACATCTGTCTGGGATGATTTAGTGAATCCTGCTTTGAGCAGTGGGTTGGACCGGATGAACCAGGAAGTCCCTTCCAACTCTACCATTCTATGATTCTATGTTGAAATTCAACATGCTCAACTATTCTTTTTCCCAACATCTGCTGTCAGGTGCAAGTCAGGACAACATCATACACAGCAGATCATATGCTAAAATGTTTTGTTTTTGTTTTTCTTAACAATTTTTAGGCTTCCATATCAATTAAATGGTGTTGAAGATAATTTTTTTTTATTGACTAACAAAACACAATGGCCAATTAATGTAATTATGAAAATAGCCTCTTCAGAGAGGAAAAGGAAAAGAACTCTCAGATTGTGAGCCTGCACAGACAGGGTCATCCCTCCTTCTGTACCTGTGTGCCTCATATTGTCATTGTTCTCTGTACTTGTCTATGTTTACCCTTTCTACACGTAAAGCGCCATGGAATTAATGGCGCTATAATAATAAATAATAATAATAACTCTAGTGGCACCTACTGGAAGAATAGAATATTTGCAAATGTACATACTGGTTTGGTTTCTAATCAAGACCCTTTAAAAAGTTGTTACTAAGTTTTAAGATTACTGCTTCCAATAGGTGGCTCTAGAGTTCCAGACCTCTTCCTCTGTAATGAGGTTATTTGCATATTTAAATTCCTAGAGAAGCATTGCATGGCTTACAAGTCTCCATACAATGACTTGACACTTTCAACTAGGAGAAAATGTACCCAATATGAATGTAGTAAAATATATTGAGGAGTGAGTCCACCAAGGAAAAAGAAATCATCCATGGTAACTGCAGGCATTCCAGAGCAGAGAATGGCCTTAATAAAACTCATATGTGTTTAAAGATCATATGAAAAATGGCTTATATATTTATAAGGTCAGGGGGATTGTCCAACTTTGAGGACAATGTTTTTCTTTCACTTAAATGCATGCATTTGGGGAGAAGTCCCTCATGATGAGTTGACTGATAGATACTCAGCTCATTCTACAGCCAGCAGCAAACAGTGAAGCACATAGTCCAGGGGTCTCAAACTCCAGGCCTCGAGGGCCGCACACAGTGCAGGTTTTCCGGATTTCCTTAGAATTTGATCATTGGTCATTTGATTACCAACTGTCAAATACTATGGAAATCCTGAAAACCTGCACAGTGTGCGGCCCTCGAGGCCTGGAGTTTGAGACCCTGACATAGTCTGTAAAGGCAAACAGTGTACAATTTTAAATGAGTCCCAATAGCAAAAATCAATTTTATCATGCATTAAGAAAAATAGAATTTTTGGTTAGAACGCATTACTGCAATTGAGTATTATTCCCATGTTGAACTGTTTGACTTCTATGGCATCTCTGTTATTTTGTCTATTAGTGACTGCAGAATGAGCTAACTGAGGATCCGTCAGTCAATCTGTTATGCTGATCTGGCAATGAGTTTATAACTGTCTTTCTATGAGCTCTTTTCAGCTGATTTCGATCACAGACCACACTAAGGTTGAATGTTGAATGTGAAGGGAAGCAAAGAACCTGTAAAAATCAAACTGTGAAAAATTTTTTACTGAAAAGTAATTGCAAAAAAATGATTTTTAGTTGCAAATACATGCATTTAAGTATGAAGAAATCCCCAAAAGCAGACAGGAAGAGGTGTAGCTTTTACAGCGAATGGAGGTTTTGATTATTGTGGGTCCCAATTCAGCAGGGAATTTACACCGGTATTCTGACTTAAAAAGCTTAGAATAGTTGCATATTTGGAGAAACACAAGGCTGTGCTAAAGTGTTGTGACACTTAATATTTTCACATGATTTTGGCCTAAACACTATCAAACTGAGCAGAAGTGGGATGGGACAGGGTTTAGCTAAGCTACAAATCAACTGCAAAATGAATTGAAGTAGGATTTGTGGTGAGACAACCAATAAGGTTTACGCCACCCTTCCAAAACTCCAGATTCATGATGAAACATAAGCCTCCTCATGATTAAGAAGCATCTTATTCAAGCACATCTCATCAAGCCTGGTGTAAACAACCACTGGTATTTATGAATCAGGCCCTGTGTGCAAAGTTAGTAAGTGAGTGAATGTATAGACCATATCATTTTTATGCAGATTTTCCAACTCCAAGGTGTATAAACTTAAATGCTCACTGGTTTGAAGCATATCAGAATATGCATATTTGTGTAATGAGCGAAAATATGACCTAACGATACTAACTGAAGGTGTGCAGAATTACTAGGTAGCTTGTTTTCTTGAGCCAAAATGGGACAAAAAACAGAATATAACTGATTCTCACAGAGCCTTACAGAGGGATGTAGAACTCTTAAAGTTACAGTACTAAGATATTGGAGTGTGATCACAGAACTGTCAAAATTTTTATTGCAAATTGTCAAAATATCGCAAAATATGTGGAATAAAATGCACATTATCTGCTAAAGATTTGAGAAGAATTAAAGTTGAAGCGAACTGGAACTCAATATATTCCAGTGCTGTTATATTCCAGAACTACAACTGCTTAGACGTACAGGGTGTTCATTGCTCAGAGACAAGACCATGGGAAGGAAGGCTAAAACCAGACCACCACTGAACAAGACATATAAGTTGAAACATCAAGATCGAGCCAAGAAATATCTGAAAACAGATGTTTTATAGGTTTTATGGACTGATGAGATGAGAATTACTCTTGGACCATATGGATGGGCCCGAGGATGGATCAGTAACAAGAACCAACCTACACTTTGACTTAGGTGTCAGCAAAATATAGGTAGACTACTGCTAATGGGTTATAGTATTAAAGATAGGCTAGTTGTTCTTTTCAGGTTGAAGATTGACTCAAAATCAGCTCCTACTCCTAATCAAAACATATTGCCTGCACATTTGAAGAAAAGCATGATTTTTATGCAGGGCATCACATGCATCAAAGTACTCCACTGCTTGGCTAGCCAGTAAAGGCCTTAAAGATGAAAGTATAATGGCATGGTTCCTTCTTTAAAAAAAAAGCAAAACCTATCAAATACCAAAGGGTATGGTTAGACGAAATAACCAACACAACATACTCCTTAAAAAATATTTATTGATGCAAAACAATGTAAAAAGTTAACCCACCCAATACACACTAAAATACCAGTAAACTGAACATAATGTGATAGAGAGATGAAATACTAAACTCTAATAGATGGCCCCTTCCTGTCTCCCTTGGTGCAATGTACTTTGGCAACCCCGCTCAGCATAGACTGATCCTCAGTAACTCTCCAATGTACTAGCGCAACTAGCGCTAGGGAATGAGGGACCTTGAATTCACCAGGGTGTGGTGAGTCAAATCTTATACAGTCAAAAGTTCGTAATGTCAAAACTAAAATATGTTGTAAACTATAAGTATAATAATGCCATATATAAGTCCCCTGCTCCTACACATATACTCATTGTCCAGCATCTTCGTGAGCTTTTAGCGCTGCTTCTGTTGGCCTTCTCCAGTTTATGACCTGCTGGCTGCTCCAGTATTTCATGGACCGTCCCGGAGGTCACAATCCAATACAAGTCTTTAAGAGCTTTATTTTGGCTTGTATAGACTTGTATTGAGACCTTGTGATATAACTTCTGACTTCCAGGCAGATGGAATTTATAATTACAAGATGGCACCACGGGACATGAATGGCTCGGATAAGTACAAGTGTAAGACCAGGGCAGGGGAGTAAGATTTAAAACACTACACCAAACGCAAAAAAAAAATCTGGAGTGGTGCTTTAAATGTAATAAGTATGTCCATAAATTTACATAAGTTATATGATTGTTCTTGTCATCGCTGGGAGTACACTTAGCTACTGCCTAGACAACGAGCATTAAATAAAATAAAAAAAATCCTTTCTTGTGAATGGAAAGTTATTTCTTTTTACAATGTCCTTTAAAGTTTTGACATTATTGTCATTTTGTATTTTTATTAAGAAAACCAAGTATTATATTGTTTCTATTTAACTGTTTGCAACCAGGACATATATATACAGACACATCTCAATGAATTTGAATATCATCAAAAAGTTAATTTTTTTCAGTAATTCAAATCAAAATGTTAAACGCATATATCATATAGAATCATTAAAGAGTGATCTATTTCAAGTGTTTATTTCTGTTAATGTTGATGATTACGGCTTACAGCCAAAGAAAATCAAAAGGTCATTATCTCAGAAAATTGAAGTAGGGAGGATGAAAGGTTAAAACCCGCGCTGCCATATTCAACGAGACATCAAAGGGCAAATCTAATATCGAATACGTTTCAGGGCTCCCAGAAACGACCTGAAACATGGTAATACAGTTAGGGCCAGAAATATTTGGACAGTGGCACAATTTTTGCGAGTTGGGCTCTGCATGCCACAACATTGGATTTGAAATGAAACCTCTACAACAGAATTCAAGTGCAGATTGTAACGTTTAATTTGAAGGGTTGAACAAAAATATCTGATAGAAAATGTAGGAATTGTACACATTTCTTTACAAACACTCCACATTTTAGGAGGTCAAAAGTAATTGGACAAATAAACATAACCCAAACAAAATATTTTTATTTTCAATATTTTGTTGCGAAACCTTTGGAGGCAATCACTGCCTTAAGTCTGGAACCCATGGACATCACCAAACGCTGGGTTTCCTCCTTCTTAATGCTTTGCCAGGCCTTTACAGCCGCAGCCTTCAGGTCTTGCTTGTTTGTGGGTCTTTCCGTCTTAAGTCTGGATTTCAGCAAGTGAAATGCATGCTCAATTGGGTTAAGATCTGGTGATTGACTTGGCCATTGCAGAATGTTCCACTTTTTTGCACTCATGAACTCCTGGGTAGCTTTGGCTGTATGCTTGGGGTCATTGTCCATCTGTACTATGAAGCGCCGTCCAATCAACTTTGCAGCATTTGGCTGAATCTGGGCTGAAAGTATATCCCGGTACACTTCAGAATTCATCTGGCTACTCTTGTCTGCTGTTATGTCATCAATAAACACAAGTGACCCAGTGCCATTGAAAGCCATGCATGCCCATGCCATCACGTTGCCTCCACCATGTTTTACAGAGGATGTGGTGTGCCTTGGATCATGTGCCGTTCCCTTTCTTCTCCAAACTTTTTTCTTCCCATCATTCTGGTACAGGTTGATCTTTGTCTCATCTGTCCATAGAATACTTTTCCAGAACTGAGCTGGCTCTTGAGGTGTTTTTCAGCAAATTTAACTCTGGCCTGTCTATTTTTAGAATTGATGAATGGTTTGCATCTAGATGTGAACCCTTTGTATTTACTGTCATGGAGTCTTCTCTTTACTGTTGACTTAGAGACAGATACACCTACTTCACTGAGAGTGTTCTGGACTTCAGTTGATGTTGTGAACGGGTTCTTCTTCACCAAATAAAGTATGCGGCGATCATCCACCACTGTTGTCATCCGTGGACGCCCAGGCCTTTTAGAGTTCCCAAGCTCACCAGTCAATTCCTTTTTTCTCAGAATGTACCCAACTGTTGATTTAGCTACTCCAAGCATGTCTGCTATCTCTCTGATGGATTTTTTCTTTTTTTTCAGCCTCAGGATGTTCTGCTTCACCTCAATTGAGAGTTCCTTTGACCGCATGTTGTCTGGTCACAGCAACAGCTTCCAAATGCAAAACCACACACCTGGAATCCACCCCTGACCTTTTAACTACTTCATTGATTACAGGTTAACGAGGGAGACGCCTTCAGAGTTAATTGCAGCCCTTAGAGTCCATTGTCCAATTACTTTTGGTCCCTTGAAAAAGAGGAGGCTATGCATTACAGAGCTATGATTCCTAAATCCTTTCTCCGATTTGGATGTGGAAACTCTCATATTGCAGCTGGGAGTGTGCACTTTTAGCCCATATTATATATATAATTGTATTTCTGAACATGTTTTTGTAAACAGCTAAAATAACAAAACTTGTGTCACTGTCCAAATATTTCTGGCCCTAACTGTATGATATTGATTTGTCCTGAGGAAGTGGCCAGAAAGCCTTGAAACGCGTTGACTAATGAATCAATATTATATTCACCCTTTGATAGCTCATGGAATACAGCAGAGCGTTTTCTAACCTTTCATCCTCCCTACTCTATATGCACCACACTGGGGACTGCAGCAGCCATGATATGCTTTTATAGTGGTTGTGACTCTCACAACCACACAAGATTAAGTCTCTGATACCTATTTAGGTAATATTTTATCTCTCAGACCCTTCATCCTCTCTACTTTAATTTTCTGAGATAATGACTTTTGGGTTTTCATTGGCTGTAAGCCATAATCATCAACATTAACACAATTAAACACCTGAAATACATCACTCTGTAATGACTCTATATAATATATGCAGTTCACTTTATGTATTGAATTAATGAAATAAATTAACTTTTTGATGATATTCTAATTAATTGAGATGCACCTGTATATTGAGCTTACTTGGCAGATGTAAGCAGTTCAGTCATAATTTTAGTACTTCTCTTACTTCAACCGATAAGACTAATAAAATGCGGGGAGTATTCATGTCTAATGCAGAATCCCATTTAATTTACAATATGTTAAAAGTAAGCCTGCAGACAGTAATTTCTTTTTTGTAATTATATAGTGACATTGAGTGCGACAATTTTCACATCAAATCAGTGAGATACTGTATTTTAAAAATATATATCCAAATATATTACTCAAAAATATTTAGCAATTTGAATATTAGGGAAGGAAGTCAGACATGTGGCATGTGGCAATAATACGCAGACTTGGTTACAAACCATCTGATAGGCAGATGGCACAGAACTGATTCCACAGCTGAGATGTAGTGGCATGTCGTAAAAAAACCTTGTTTGTATTCGGAGTGTTAACAGAGCCATATTGAAATACACAATACATCATGGCATTATTGCAGCAGTCTTGTTAGATTCAAGCATAAATGCTCAATTGTTTTAATCCCCAAGGAGATAGTTCTGTGAGTCAAAATGAACACCAACTTGGACATCAAGCAACTGGATGCTGGATTTACCTTCCTCTCACCTCTGCAGGATCCATCTTATAGTGTTTAAATAAAAGGAAACATTAAATATAAATTCATTATTGTTGCACCTAAGCCTACATTTTGGGTAATTATGTAAACAGTCCTCCATGCCAACTGGTCATCTTGTTGGATAATGGGGGATTGAAATATCCTGTAATAATGCTTTTATTGTAGAATCATTACCACTTGATGGGTGTGATTACAATAAAATATATTACATTAATTAATATTTGTGCATTTTTTAGTGATCATTATCTGAAGACCTAAGCAACTATATAAAAAAACAGGCCAGTTGTAAGGCTTGGTGATGGTGAACTGACCTGCTGCAAGCCAGCAAGTGCAGTGTGTCAGCAACACTGTGCACTATTCGTCACACTGCCATGCCTTTGAGGGCTGAGTACACTCTTAACCCGCCTCTTAGTCCTGGTAATGGGGGACTTTAGCAGAGCCCTTCACAAGTGACAAGCATCACAGCAGCTGGTGTCCAGATACCCAAGCAGCAGACAGGTCAAATACACCCGAACCAAACTCACAGTGTCAACCTCAATATCTAAGGAGACCACTGATAACCAAGAACACAGACCAAAGCATGAACCACCTCAGAAGCAAAGGAGCACTGACCTTTACTACCCAACAGAATTGTAAGTAATCAGCAAAGACCAGAGGAAATGGCAGGCTTTAATTCAGCCTTCCAGCAGCCACTTGACCACACTGGGTCAATGCCCAAGCTTCACCCCCAGACCACAGAGATACTTTAGGAGAGGAGAGATAAATGAAGGAAACCTCCCACCAACTTACTGCCCCAGCAGGCATGGCGTCCCACACCGACTGGCAACAGCTTATGCCAGGGAAACCTGAACAGCATAATCACTGGGAGCAGTGGCTTCCCGCCTACCAGAGACATTAGGAGTAAATATCCTGGAATGCAATTAACGGACTGAGTGAGCACCCCGCAAACTCTGCCCCCCAGGGGTGACACCCTCTCTTTCATGGCCAGTGAAGGGCAACCAGCGGGTGACCTGCTGGAGAGCCGGAGCATACCCAGGAATGAGAGGGATTTGCTGACATACGGAGCTACCAGTCTTGACACCAGTCACATCTGCAGACAGGACTGGATCAATGTACAGCTTTGTGTGTTGTTATTGTGGTTGAGCCAGGCAGTTGCACACTGCAATTGTTTTCCATGGATAATCAGTCTGTGTGGAGAATTCCTGAGTGTTATTGGGTTATCAGGTCAATGTGTTGTCTGTAGGCACATGGACAGTACACTGACTGAATGCGGAATAAGAAAAATGGCCAAAGTTTGATATGTAAAATAGTATAATAATGTATCTTTTACAATTGTTATTCTCATACGACTGAAATATTTACACATTTATATAGTATGAATCAAGATTATTTTAATCATATTTTTTTTTTAAAGAAAATCCAGAGATCTCCAGTTGCACACCCCCTCCATAAACTATAGCCATATAACGTAAGCCACTGCAAAGAACAGGTCTTGCTTTGGGGCTTAATGCGTTTATGTATTACATGGTTGCCTATTAATTTTAATAGGTGCTTTGTAATTATACATTTCCCCTGCAGAAGTGCGGACATGCTGACAGTTTTCAGCTACAACCTCTGATCACCAGGAGTTACAGCAGTTTTAATCCTGGAAATAGTTTACATTACTAGGAAACTGAGAACACAGGGATTTTCCAGAAGGGGAAGACCCTTCAAATATTGAACTGATTTAATAGCAAGTATATGTAGAAGTAGCAGGCCTGAATTTGGCATGTAATACTTCAGACTTGGGTATACGTATATTAGTGCACTGTAATGCAATAGTAAACCTTCAGTCCTGTATAAAAACACAAAAAACACTTGTCAATATAACAAAATATGACACGTAAATCTTTGGTATATATTACACACTCAACTCTACGCAGGCAGCCTGTAAATCTGAATTAGTTATTTAAAAAAAATCTGAGGTGGTCTGTTACATGGAGACCAAGAACAGGTTGGATCTAGATGAAAATTAAAGAAGACAGACCATCAAGGCGAATGAAATCCTGACATTTTAATTACCGATAAGCACAAGTGCCAGTGAATCATCTCAATATATTCTGTAGAAAGGACATACTTATACTTCAAGAACATTCAAAAAGTGCCTTGACTATACTGCTGCCGGCATGAGGTATAGCTAGAAAAGTAATACGGTCTTGAATACATTATATATGGATGGCTATAGTCAGAAACTAAATATAATGATATGTTTACCTAACATTCACTTTGATATATAGACCGTAATATAATGTCAGATTTTGGATACTTGGGAATCGGAGAAACTAGGGGCAATGATTATCATGTCCACCTTCCATCTACAGAGAATATTTGCATATCTACTTTAATTATATGGTAATAATTGCTGTGAATCTTGCCCACAAGGCTCATCAGCAATAAGTTTTAATAGGTTTTGTGAATCAGCCCATAGACTCTTGTGGCAAGGGATTGGCTGCTAAGTCAGCTCCAAATGGTGCCGTTTTCTTCTGGACCTTTGGAGCCCATTATTATTTTAGAATATGTCAACCTCAGAGGACTTTGTTTTATCCTGGTGGACTATCTGACCCTAACTAGTTATGTGAACATGGCTATTTCCGTAGGGCTGCATGAAATCTAGTTTACTTTATAACTTGATTCATCATGACTAGCAAATGAAAAATAAGAACATTTGCTCTTTTACATCTGCGTAGATAGATCACCAGAATCATTTCTTCATGAGCAGGAAAGGCACAGCAAATTGGAGTAATCCTCATCCATCCCTTGTAGACTTTGAGTCCTCATGGGCAGGGTCCCTTCCCCTCCTGTACCTGTCTGTGTCTTGTAGTGTTCTTGATTGGTGTACTGGTTGTTGTTATTTTATTGCCAATCTCTTCACCAGCTTCCCATTGCCCAAAGGCTACAGTTTGAAACTCTAACCATAACATACAAAGCCACCCACAACTGATCTCCTTCGTACATCTGTGACATGGTCTCCTGGTACTTACCTGCACGTAACCACCAATCCTTACAAGATCTCCTTTTCTCCTGTCTCTTATATTCTCTTCCCACATCCACAAACAAGATTTCTCATGTTCATCTCCCATACTCTGGAACACTCCTGACCAAAACATCAATCGCCTACCTTGGAAACCTTCAAAATGAACCTGAAGACCCACCTTTTCTGACAAGCTTACAACCTGCAGCAACCCCCAGTCTACTAAACCACCACCTGACTAGCTCTACCTTCACCTAGTGTATCTTCACCCATCCCTTGTAAGACTGTGAGCCCTCACGGGCAGGGTCCTCCCTCCTCCGTACCTGTCTGTATCTTGTATTGTTAATGAATATTGTACTTGTTACTATTGTGTATAGCCATTTTCACTTGTAAACTCCATGGAATAAATGGCACTATAATAGTAAATAATAATAATAACAACAAATCTACTGCCCCATAGGCAGCACACAGGCTGCTAAAACAGCTAATAGATTCACAAAGCAAGAAAATTCCATTTGATACTGCAAGCTTATTACTAGAGGACGATCCCTTGTAAAGTAAAGAACTCTAATAATGAGTAGTCATAAGGGAATTGCTGTTTATGCAACTCCATGTTATATATATTAGCATAGGTTCATCTCCATTTAATTACTTTTTACTCCTGTATAGTGCGATTCTCTATACTTACTCTATATAATTAGAGAATGCCCAGTAGAAAAGTGTTCATGCCACACAGTTAGCAGAAGTGATTAGAATTATAATATCCATGGTTTACAGTTCAATACCTCAGTAAAGTATTTCCGTGATTTGATATACTGTATATGACTAAGGCATACTATTTTAGTATCTAAGCCAATGCACAGAAGTGATTTGATACAAATAGCCTAGTATTCGGTTATATATATGCCATTATTTCCCAGGAATCCTGCTTTTCTGCTATTGGTAATATGAGGAATTGAATAGGAGATAGGTAAACTCTACCCAGATGGACTAGGTTACCATGTACAAGATGCAAGAGATGGAGTATTGTTTCCAAGTATGACACAAACCCTGGTATATATATATAATTTGACTAGTGGAGGCAACGATTTTGACTAAATACAACATCAGTGCATTCTCAGAGAACACTCCATCTATTACATTATTCATTTAATGTGTAACTTTGTGAAGGATCATAAATTGTTACTTTATCTAATCAAAGCAGACTTAATAATGCAGAAGGGCAAAGGTTTAATTTTGTGAAGTATTATTTTACACTGGCTTTAGTAAAAAGCTACAAGGGGAAAAGGCAAGAAAACCAGTAATAAATGATCCTTTATAGCCTAGGGCATTGGCCTAGTTAATAAACTTTCATTGAAGGTTTCTTTCAACTGTTCCGGACAATGAAGTAAAAGAAAAAAAATCTTAAATTACAGCCATGTGTGAGTTTTAAGGCTCTCGTTCCTTTTATCTCCACCTCCACAGTTTAGGGGGGAAAAAAAGATAAATGAGATATGTAATTGATTCTCTCTGAATGAAAAGCTTTGTCTGGAAAAACACAGTGAAATAATATATTTGCAATACTACAGACTAAAACAGATTTACAATGATGTTATGCTGCGTTATCACAGCAATGGTCTTACTGAAGTCAGATACACGGTGGTGAACTGATTATGCTACAGAAAGACCAAAGACATTTTAATGTAAGTGTTTCAAGGAACCTCCGACAAAAAAGTTGTGCGCATTTTATAAGAATTCTGAAAGCCATCAAGATGCAAGTAGAGGTTTTTAGTCCAAAACCTAATGTCTGCCAAAGACACATATCCACAAGCCAGGCTGCAAATCAATGAACATTTGTCTCACATCTCATCTATAGAATCACTCTAAAGGGAGTCCGTCAGTCTATTAATGCTGCCCAAAGTACAAGCAGCCTGACTGCATGATTCTAGCCGGGTATACTTTTCATAGTTTGAAGAGCCTGTTTAGAATAATAGGAATATGTTTGACTAATCCAATACAGCCTCCAGCCAGCTTTTCCCTGCTGCCATCCCTGTGATTGACAGGTCTCTCCCTTTGTATAGATAAAGTATAAACCTGTCAATAAACTAGTTTAAACAGGAATGGTTTTCAACGGTCCGCGCTGCTGCTTTAATCAATGTACTCCACAAGGTTGTTTCCTCCATCACATTCTTTATTCCACTATAAACCAGTGCATTTCGGTGCCATCCCCGCACCTTCCTCAGGGTACATGTACCCTGAGGAAGGTGTGGGGATAGCACCGAAACGCGTTGGTTTATAGTGGAATAAAGAATGTGATGGAGGAAACAACCCTTGTGGAGTACATTGATTAAAGCAGCAGTGCGGCCCGTTGAAAACCATTCCTGTTTAAACTTCTGTTTTTCCCGCAGTTTTGGCAAGACGGTGGAGGTTCTGCAGAAGCTGCTAAAGCGCTCAAACTGGTTGTGGGTGTCACAACCTGAAAAGGTGAGTGGACCCCTTTATGACCTATATACGAGCAAAGTGTCTTTTTGATAAGGCACCATCTGCGCCTCTTTTGTCTCCTTTTTATCTGTAATAAACAAGATTGGTACAATGTAGCCCTGGACTAGTTTCTTCTCCATCTTTCAGTGGAGTATTTCCAAGAAAAACAATCTTCTCTCCATTTGTGCAGCTAGGCTATGACTCACTCTGCACGTGGTTTCAGAAATATGATTTGACTGACAGTTGCCCTTTATAAGTTGTTTGTCAGATGCTTTTGGTGTATTAAACCATATCAAACTTAAGTTAAAGGACTAAAGCTGGGTTCACATAAAAACTTCGCAATTGCTCAGACCTTTTAGCCTGATGCATCAGTTGCCGCAAGTCTTCTTCATCATTTTACTGTCAAGTGCTGGTCCAAAACATGGAAGGTTGTGACCAGCATCTGCAGCTATCAGTACAAGAACTGATGCAAAGGATAGGTAGGAGCAATGCCATTACAAACAATGGGATCAGTTCTTCCATCAGTTTCTATCAGGCATTTTTGTAAAACTGGGGAAAGATGGGATAAAATTGGGAAAATCTGGTATGCCTACCTGTGATATCATGTATGCGGCTCCGATGGCCTGCACCAGAGACAGTTATATGATTTGTCTTGTAACATAGGGCAGCTGAGGTCTATGAATGGCTGAAATGGTAGGCTGACTGGAATGACCCACCATCAGAGAAACATCCAATGATGTGCCATTGTAGTCATCTAGAATTTTACAGGGACAATGTGTCATTGGTCTGCGCTGCCACAAATAACTGAATCAAAAGTTCACTCTATACATTTATTTGGATCCATCCAACGCATTTCGGAGCCTGCTATGCTCCTTCATCAGGGAGTGTATGAGTGTATACATTGTTTAAGTATATATAAAAGCGATGTGACATGCCTGAAACCTCATACACTCCCTGATGAAGGAGCATAGCAGGCTCCGAAACGCGTTGGATGGATCCAAATAAATGTATAGAGTGAACTTTTGATTCAGTTATTTGTGGCAGCGCGGACCGACGACACATTGTCCCTGGAAAATTCTGGAATTTGACCACATAGCACGTGGAGGTGTGGGTCCAGCAGCAGCCGCCATTACATGTTTTTCATACTGGTTGTGTGTCACACAACTAGACCAGGTGAGCAGTGTTCATTACGGCTCTTTAGCCACTGATTGTTAAAAAGATAAGACCCTATCTGCGCTTGCTTCCTTCTTTTAGTTTAATTGTAGTCATCTGACCTCAACAAATTCCCATGCAGGAGCATCCCACAGGAATATCAAAAGGTATATTAATATTAGTTTAGATTTAGAACATTCCTGCAGTTAAAAGTCATCGTTCCATTATCAATACGGAGATGTACTGCTACCAAAGAGGAAAGAGAAACAAAAATGTAACCATTCGAGGGGAACATCCAGGACGGGACATCATGCCCTTACTTATAATTATGTAATTTGATACATGTCCTCTATCAAAATGGAAGTAGTAATAAAGCTTATTATATTTGTACATAATTACATATATAATTAAAATACATACATACGTTATTCCATAACTATTTTACTGTAAATAGCTATATGAGCTAATAACACTATATTAATGAGAAAGAACTATGAGCAGCTATCCCATCCTAGAAAAAAATTAAACTAATCAAATCCTCACATTATATTACTAAGTGTGGATTTTAGTTTATAACTTCACAGTTAAGTTCTTGCAAGGGCTGTGGAGTCGGTAAGCCACACATCTGACTCCGACTTCTCAATTTCCCCAAACTCCATCAAAATGGACCCTGACTCTGACTCCATGGCTCCAACTCCACAAATATGACGGTGAAGTCAGTAAACTAAACATCCGACTTCGACTCCAACTTCTCAACTTCCCTGAATCCAACTCTGACTCCAAAAATTGACACTGAATCTGACTCCATGACTCCTGATTCCACAGCCCTGGTTCTACAATGAGTTTCTGGTTTATTTTGATGCATATTTTAACTGTCCGAAAAACAGCATTTATTACAGCTTCTGTAAAGTTGATTGGATTAATAAAAATCTTATGCCCACTGTGCTTTTTTATCTCATGCCCACTGTGCTTTTTTTTAGCAGTGTGAACTGACCTGTGGTGCATTTGTTAAATCTGCAACATGTCAGTTTCTCTTGCAGTAAATATTTGGTTATTTTTTTTGCAGATTTTCCCCATGGACTTGAATGAGATGAGGAAAAATTGCAGGTAAAAAGTGCATATGCATTTTTAGTGCATTTCTACAGCAGAAACACACTAAGGCTGCCTTCAGACTTGCAGATGCCTCCGCAGCGTTTTGCAGAGGCATCTGCAAGTATCTGCATGCAGACCGCGGCCCCTATGTTTATAATGGACCGCCGTTCGCTCTCATTGCCCGCCATTAGTGATCTGTGCGCAGGCGGATGCCTGCGTACAGATCACACACTCTCGTCCGCACCAGGGACGCGAGATGTTGCGACAGATCACTAATGGCGGGCAATGAGAGCGCACGGCAGTCTGCAAGCATCTGCAGACCGCCGTGCGCTCCATTATAAACATAGGGGCCGCGGTCTGCATGCAGATACTTGCAGATGCTTCTGCAAAACGCTGCGGAGGCATCTGCAAGTCTGAAGGCAGCCTTAAAACACATGTAATCCACTTTCTGTTTCTCATTGAGGTTTTATTACAGCTATAGTGGCATATAAATGTTTGGGCACCCCTGATCAAAATAGCTGTTATTTTGAAGAGTTAAGGAAGTTGATCATGAAATTATCTTTAAAAGGCATAGAAATAAATATGACACATTTACTCTGTATTTTAGACAAAGAAAATATATTTTCATTTTTAACATTTTAAAAAATACAAAAATGAAAATGAACTGATTTGCCCACCCTTGCAGATTTGTGTTCTCAGATAACTTTGACCAAAGTTTCAGATCTTAATTAGCCTGTTAGGGCTGTTCACTATCATCATTAGTAAAGGTGGAGTGATGAAAATTTCACAGTTTTCTAAACACCAAATTGAACCTTGTGCCAAAACAGCAGCCATGGGTTTATCTAAGCAGCTTTCTAGCAATCTGAAAATGAAAATGGTGGAGACCCACCAAGCAGGAGAAGGATATAACGACACAGAGATGTAAGAAGAGCTCATTGCATATCATGGAGAAGTAAAGAAGAGGCTACAGGTAGCGGTGCAGAGCACTGGACAAAGTACTGCTGTGGTCAGATCACTGTGCATCTCTGCTCCTTTTTACATTGGTGTTACTGACATAGCTCCTAACAATCCCTGATTTAGTGGGACTGTCCAGATTTGAGCACTCAGTCCCACTGTCCCAGCAGTCAGATTCTGGATCTTGCTTTTTCTTTTTTTTATGTCACCTAACTAAGGCTATTAAGTTATATTTGCAGAAAGACATTGTATTTTATTGCAACTCTATAATACATTTTTTCTGTATCTATATAATTTTTTTCCGAACTGGATTTCTTGAGGAGCACACTTTTTTCAAGTCGAACACGTGCTGAACATTTACCTAAACCTTGATATAAGTGCTCAGCATAAAGCGCAGGAGAAATATGAGCTGAGCCTTACTGTGATCTTAGGGAAGCAGAATGAACAAATCAACAGAAGTTGAAAAATCAGCTTTATTTATATTGTACGCCATTCATGATGCAAGTGATTAAGTAGCTTTATTCCTCATGTTAGTATGATTACAGCAATGCTAGATTTATATAGTTTTTTTAAGGTTTGGCCATTATCACAATACAATAAAGCTTTATTACAAAGTAAACTTTTTTTTTTTAAAGCTATAGTTTTTTTATTTTTCTCCTGACAGAGTCATGGGAAGGATTGTTCTTTTGCGAGATGGGTTGCACTTTTTATTAATACGATTATGGGCAACATAATGCTTTCTATTCTGCTTTTTGTGAGGCAGACTCATGAAGAAACAGAAATTCAGGAAATGTTTTTATTGTTTTTTATTTACATTGTTTACCTTGTCATTAAAGCAATAAGAAAGCTTTATTCTTTGAGTCAGTACGACTACAGTCAAACCCCACTAATATTTTTTTGTGCGTGTTTTGCTGCTTTAGCACCATAAAAACTATTTTATAGAAAAAAGAATTATGTATTGCTGTATTCTGAGAGCTACAGTTTTTTCATTTTTTACTGATGGAGCAGTATGGCAGATGACATTTTCAGCTATATTGTTTTTATTTACATACAACTTTTTGATTGCGTTTTGTTCCACTTTTTTGGCAGTATGATGAAAAATATTTTTTTTTGCTGTTTTGCTGCATTTCTCTTTTTTATAGTGGTCACTGAAGGGTTAAGTCACTATGACAGCTGACAGTTTTATAGACTTTTTTTTTTTTACATAAATATATGTATTTATTGGGATCATATTTTTTTATTCTCTATTTTCTAATATATTTTTACATTTTTTTTCTAACTTTTTTACTTAGTCCTTCTATGGGACATTAACTTTAATTACTCTGATCCCTAATATAATCCATTGCAATGCACCTACATTTCAATAGATTGTACCTGTCAGTTTTAGGCCACATTCACATTTTCAGTATTTGGTCAGTATTTACATTAGTATTTGTAAGCCAAAACAAGGAGTGGAACAATCAGAGGAAAAGTATCATAGAATCATGAGCACCACTTCTGTATTTTTCACCCACTCAGGGTTTTGGTTTAAAAATACAGATGTAAAAAACTGACCTTATATTGAAGGAGTGAGTGTGGCCTTACTCTGACACATCGCCTTTCAGACCTTCCTCCTCATATGGTTTAAGAGGTTTGCCATAACTGAGTGACCCACAGGTCATCATGACATTGTCATAATGACCTAGGATTTTCATGGTAATGTTTGGGCCCCCATGATCACGTTGTGGATGTCCTGATTGCTTGTGAGAAAGGGCACTCCTCTGCCAGACTCCAAAACTTTGTGATCGCTATTGATTGCGGCATTTAGGGGGTTAAACAGCCAGGGGTGGCACGAACCACTGCTACCTGTAAGAGCCAGAATTCAACTGTTATATAAGCCTAACAACTGGTGGTGATCGCGTGTGCACAGCTCCTGTGCCCACATAATTGCAATGATTTATCCATACGGCATAGGTCGAGAATTCCTTGAGAACAATGAGCCATTGCCAATACTGAGTGTCACTGGAGGACTTTATATACTTGACTTGTAGTACATACAGGGAAACCAGAAAAAGTTTATACAGGTACATAGAGATTCATCTGTACACAGCAGTGTATTTCTATGTACCCGTATTCTAGAAGTGAAGAAATTATCAGATTGTTTGTTCCTATAAAATTACTGAAAAATTATTTTAAAAGTTTCAGAAATGTAAATGTATTTTTTTCTTTTTTGCAAATGTTTCTAGGGCTTGAACCAAGATTCGCTCTGACCCAAAAGCTCTGGTGATGAACTATGGCAAATTTTGCATACCTCAAGCTGTAGTGCAGGTTTTAACACCAAAGGCAGATTATGCTCGTACATAAAGATACATTGTACATATTAGTGCATATCTATGTCTCTGGAGTCTGGAGGGAAAATAAAAGACTTTTAAATTGTTGTAAATTGTAATAACTTGCACAACACAGCAATCATATTATTTATGGTAATCGGTAACTGGTGTAAAAACATGGTATAATTAAAGAATTTTTCTCTATGAAACTCATAGAAAATTTAATAAAAATGTAACGCTATAGACATATTTAGTCATAGTGAAAAATATGCGTTTTTCTGGAGTTTTGTTTCTGCAAGTTTTCTCCAGGCATTAGCACCACATGACACAATAACAATCTTCTCTGATTATTGCATGTTTGCTGTGTTTTCTTTTGAAATGCAGAATGTAAGCTTTTCTGTAGTATAATAAACATGCCGCTTCACATCTACACAAAAAATCAGAAAACAAAATCACAGTATTTATGCAATGTGTGAACATGGCCTCACAGACATAAAAAAACAACGTGCCATATAGTGACGCTTATATAAAAGTGTGAAGGTTCTGGCTGCTTCAACTATGAATTAATGAACAAAATAATAAATCCACAGGTCCCAACTAAAGATGAACAGGACACTCAAATCATATTGCGCCAGTCCTGCATAATCAAAAGTCACACCAAGGACACCATGTAAGAATGTAAGAGATTCGCGGGACTCCTGTCCAGCCAACAGGTATCACTAACCTGGATGCTGTGCCACAATCCCCCTGTGTCCAGCTCCCCCTGTGTCCTGTAGCCCCCCCCCTGTGTCCTGAGCCCCCTGTGTCCTGTTCCCGTCCCCTGTGCAGCCCCTCCTGTGTTCTGTCCCCGTCCCCTGTGCAGCCCCTCCTGTGTCCGGTCCCCGTCCCCTGTGCAGCCCCTCCTGTGTCCTGTCCCCGCCCCCTGTGTCCAGCTCCCCGTGTCCTGTAGCCCCCCCTCGTGCCCTGAGCCCCCTGTGTCCTGTCCCCGTCCCCTGTGCAGCCCCCCTGTCTCCCGTCCATCCCCGCCCTCCACCCTGCATTGTTTGGCTGCCGGTGGGCTTGTGCGCCCGCCGACGAAGCTGCAGGGCCCCCTCCTCCTCCTCCTCCTCCCTGCTGGTCCCGGTCCCCAGCCCCCGGTCCCCAGCCCCACTCACCTTTCCCGGCGGGCTGCACGCTCGGTGCACCCGCCCGCACCGTCGGCCTCCTCTGCAGTCCGGTGTGGCTCCTCCTCTTCTCAGGGGCTCCTCCTCCTCATCGCTGGGTAAGTATGAATGAATGAATGAATGAATGGATGGATGGATGGGTGGATGGTGGATGGATGGATGGATGGGTGAAAGGATGGATGTGTGCGTGCGTGGATGTGCGTGCTTGGATGTGTGCGTACGTGGATGAGCGTGGATGTGGATGTACGTGGATGTGTGTGTGGATGTGCGTGGATGTCAGCATGCGTGCGTGGATGTGTGCATGCGTGGATGTGGTTGTGTGCATGCGTGGATGTGCGTACGTGATGTGCATACGTGGATGTGCGTACTGATGTGCGTACTGGATGTGCGTGGTTGATGTACGTGATGTGTGTGATGTCACTGCGTGCGTGAGTGTGCAGCGTGGATGTGGTTTTGCATGCGGATGTGCGTACGGATGTGCTCTGATGTGCGTACGTGATGTGCGTGGATGTGGATGTCGTGGATGTGTGTGGATGTCAGCATGCGTGCGTGATGTGTGCATGCGTGGATGTGGTTGTGTGCATGCGTGATTCACAGATGTGTGTACGTGATTGTGACGTGATGTGCGTACGTGGATGTGCGTACGTGGATGTGCGTACGTGGTATGTGCGTATGTGGATAGTGCGTACGTGCTGTGCGTGGATGTGGATGTACGTGGATGTTTGTGGATGTGCGTGGATGTCAGCATGCGTGCGTGGATGTGTGCATGCGTGGATGTGCGTGTGGATGTGTGTGCGTGTTGTGTGCATGCGTGGATGTTAGCACGTGGATGTGTACGTGATGTGCGTACGTGGATGTGCGTGCGTGGATGATGGTGCATAGTGGATGGATGGTGCAACAAGGGATCAAGTGTCCCTTGTATAGTCTCTGTGGATCATAGTCAATGGTGCACTGTATACAGGGATCATTGTCATACAGTGGCACTATACTATAATAACTGAATTATTTTTCATTATTGGATAAATTGTGAAGATCTGGTGGTAAGTGCTACTATGCACCTAGATATGTTCCTTTGGGTCTAGTTTCAAAATGGGGTCACTGTGTGGAGCTCCATGTGGAGACACACGGGACCTCAACGCGACTGGTGTCCGCTAACAATTGAATGAATGGTCAATGTATCGACACATGTGCATGGGTCCTGTGATTCACATGGAGCTCCCACAAGTGACCTTTTGGAACTAGACCCCAAGGAACATATTAGTGCATAGTGAGACTTGACCCAGATGCTTCACAATTTATCCGTAAATGAAAAATATTTTGTGAAAAAAGTGCTTTCATTTACGGATGATTGGAGCACTGGTTAAGTGCTCCTAGCATCTAGACGTCTGGGGGTCAGTTCAAAATGGGGTCACTTGTGGGGAGCTCAATGTGAGATAACAGGGACCCCAAACGCGAAGGGTCGTATCAATTGAGCTCATTTTCCATCAATTGTTACGACACATGTCGTATGGAGGTCCCGGTGTTCCACATTGGGCTCCCCAATGACCATTTGTGAAATAGACCCCTAGGAACGTATCTATTGATATACACTTACCCAGATGTCACAATTATCAATAAAATGAAAAGCACTTTTTTTCACACAATTTTTTTTTCATTATTACAATAATTTGTGAAGCACTGGGGGTTAAAGTGCTCACTATGCATCTAGATATGTTCCTTTGGGGGTAGTTTCCAAAATGGGGTCACTTGTGTGGGAGCTCCAATGTGGAGACCACAGGGACCCTCCAAACGCGACATGGTGTCCGCTAACAATTTGAATGGAAAATGAGCTCAAATTGTTAGCGGACACCATGTCGCGTTTGGAGGGTCCCTGTGTATCTCCACATTGGAGCTCCCCCACAAGTGACCCCATTTTGGAAACTAGACCCCCAAAGGAACATATCTAGGTGCATAGTGAGCACTTTGAACCCCCAGATGCTTCACAAATTTATCCGTAATAATGAAAAAATAATTTTTTAGTGGAAAAAAAAGTGCTTTTTCATTTTTACGGATGAATTTGTGAGGCACCTGGGGGTTCAAAGTGCTCACTATGCATCTAGATACGTTCCTTCGGGGGTCTAGTTTCCAAAATGGGGTCACTTGTGGGGGAGCTCCAATGTGGAGATACACAGGGACCCTCCAAACGCGACATGGTGTCCGCTAACAACTTGAGCTCATTTTCCATTCAAATTGTTAGCGGACACCATGTCGCGTATGGAGGGTCCCCGTGTGTCTCCACATTGGAGCTCCCCCACAAATGACCCCATTTTGGAAACTAGACCCCCTAAGGAACGTATCTAGATGCATAGTGAGCACTTTGAACCTCCAGATGCTTCACAAATTCATCAATAAAAATGAAAAAGCACTTTTTTTTTCCACACAAATTTTCTTTTTTCATTTTTACAGATCAATTTGTGAAGCACCTGGGGTAGAAAGTGCTCACTATGCATCTAGATATGTTCCTTTGGGGGTGTAGTTTCCAAAATGGGGTCACTTGTGTGGGAGCTCCAATGTGGAGACCCACAGGGACCCTCCAAACGCGACATGGTGTCCGCTAACAATTTGAATGGAAAATGAGCTCAAATTGTTAGCGGACACCATGTCGCGTTTGGAGGGTCCCTGTGTGTCTCCACATTGGAGCTCCCCCACAAGTGACCCCATTTTGGAAACTAGACCCCCAAAGGAACATATCTAGGTACATAGTGAGCACTTTGAACCCCAGATGCTTCACAAATTGATCCGTAATAATGAAAAAATAATTTTTTAGTGGAAAAAAAAGTGCTTTTTCATTTTTACGGATTAATTTGTGAGGCACCTGGGGGTTCAAAGTGCTCACTATGCATCTAGATACGTTCCTTCGGGGTCTAGTTTCCAAAATGGGGTCACTTGTGGGGAGCTCCAATGTGGAGATACACAGGGACCCTCCAAACGCGACATGGTGTCCGCTAACAATTTGAGCTCATTTTCCATTCAAATTGTTAGCGGACACCATGTCGCGTATGGAGGGTCCCGTGTGTCTCCACATTGGAGCTCCCCCACAAATGACCCCATTTTGGAAACTAGACCCCCTAAAGAACGTATCTAGATGCATAGTGAGCACTTTGAACCCCCAGATGCTTCACAAATTCATCCATAAAAATTAAAAAAAACACTTATTTTTCACAAAAAAATTCTTTTTGCCTACATTTTTTCAGTTTCACATGGGCAAAGGGATAAAATACATCCCAAAATTTGTTGGGCAATTTCTCCTGAGTACACCGATACCTTATATGTGGTCATAAACCACTGTTTGGGCGCACGGCAGGGCTCAGAAGTGAAGGAGCGCCATATCACTTTTTGAACGGAAAATTGGCTCTAAAATTCAAATTGTGCTCCTTCACTTCTGAGCCCTGCCGTGCGCCCAAACAGTGGTTTATGACCACATATGAGGTATCGGTGTACTCAGGAGAAATTGCCCAACAAATTTTAGGATGCATTTTATCCTGTTGCCCATGTGAAAATGAAAAAATTGAGGCTAAAAGAACATTTTTGTTACAAAAATTAAAATGTCTATTTTTTCCTTCAACTTTATTTTAGTTCCTGTGAAGCACCTGAAGGGTTAATAATCTTCTTCAATATAGTTTTGAGTAGCTTGAGGGGTGCAGTTTTTGGAATGGTGTCACTTTTGGGTGTTTTCTGTCATGTACACCCCTCAAAGAGACTTCAAATGTGATGTGGTCTCTAAAAAATTGGTTTTGTAAATTTTGCTGGAAAAATGAATAATTGCTGATGAACTTTGAACCCTTATAACGTCCTACCAAAATTTTTTTTTTCTTCCAAAATTGTGCTGATGTGAAGTAGACATGTGGGAAATGTTATTTATTAACTATTTTGTGGCACATAACTCTCTGGTTTAGCAGAATAAAAATTAA
The DNA here is from genome assembly GCA_033576535.1 of Allobates femoralis. NCBI lineage: Eukaryota > Metazoa > Chordata > Amphibia > Anura > Aromobatidae > Allobates > Allobates femoralis. Next base: position 567,044,696 of record JARQOC010000002.1, on the reverse strand, counting down.
AAATTTGAAAATTGCTAAATTTTCAAAATTTTTGCCAAATTTTTTATTTTTTCACAAATAAACGCAAAAATTATCGACCTAAATTTAATACTAACATGAAGCCCAATATGTCACGAAAAAACAATCTCATAATCGCTAGGATCCGTTGAAGCGTTCCAGAGATATTACCTCATAAAGGGACACTGGTCAGAATTACAAAAAATGGTCCGGTCATTAGGGTGCAAAGTGACTCGGTCCTTAAGGGGTTAAACTATCTCCTGTGCACTACTAAGGAAATCCTGAAAACAAGATCTGTTGGTGGGTCCTGAGGACTAGAATAGAGAAACACTGCTTTAGGGTATATGCTCATTTTGTGGTTTTCTCTTGGGTTTTGATAAGAGACAGATGAGCAGTGAGGTTTTTTTTTACATATTCTTTACCCCTCTTCCTCTTTGATCTCTACAAATAAGAAAAATTGTGGCTGGCAAACTGCCATCTTGCTGGGTTTGCACAAAGCAAATCCCCCCAAAAACTGGCCACGGGAAAACCATTTTCATGCAAAATTCAAGGCGATTTCCACTTACTTGAAACTAATTTGCATATCTATAGTATCAACCAGCGTTGTTTGTATGGGTAAATACATCAAAAATTTTAAGAACGGATGAAATATCCACCATGTTTCACATAAGTAGCACTGTCAAAAAGATTTCACAAAATCTCCTCCACAAGCTGTAGACAAAACTACAGATTGAGATTTGACCATACCTGAAATTGACAGGAGCTGCATATGTTAAGTCAGCAGCTATGATGCGGATTTCATTACAGATTCTATCATTTCCGCAGCAAAAATCCTCATTTTTATTTCCTAACAATATCTGTGCCCGACCTATTAAAATACAGTCTACCCTTTGGTATCCAATTTGTAATTTTGCTATGGCTATTTTCAACACAACTTGTCATGGATGATGCAGGAATAACTGCTTGGAAGTCCCGGCCACTAGTGGCAGAGCTACAAAAACAGCTGAGTTAAACTGTTTGCTTAAATCCCATAAAAATGAATGGGTGATATGGAAACTGTAAAGCACAGCAAGTTACTCAGGAGTAATGCCAACAGCATAGCTAGCTTTGCTATGCCATTTCCTAGGCTCGCGTGGCCTCTTTTTGTAGCTTCAGCTCTGGTGACACCTAGGAAAAGTTAATTCCTCCTAGACCATTAATGGCTAAAATGGCAATAACCCTTTACAATGCGCTCTAGTCACTGTGCGAAATATGGAAAACCCTACAGGTCAAATGAAAGACCATCAGAACATGAGACCATATTTAATATATTTAATCTTCCCCAAAGACACTTCAGATTAGTGCCAAGTTAATCAACAGTTTCAAATTTGTACAATATTATTTATTATTTATGCTAAGCTATCTCCATCCAAAAATAATGCCAAATCCTAAAATGACATTGCTGGGAATGGAAACAATTTGATCTTATCCAGTTGCACTTTTCTATTCATTGTATTAACAACATAATAGACATATTGAGTTTTCTGGGAACTAACATACAAAACAATTTGTGAACCTGAGCATGTGATGCAATCAGGCATTCTAAATATAAACACGCACTGAAAAATAATTTACATTCTAAATTATTAAATATGAGCTTCTTGCCGAAAGTGATTAGTATGATCACTGAACACAGTATTAAGCCATTATAAAATAAAGTGGGTTCCAGAGAAAAATCCCTATCTATCTATTATCTATCTATCTATCTATCTATCTATCTATCTATCTATCTATCTATCTATCTATCGCATCGATCAATACAACCTTCCTTCCATCCGTCTCATTTTAACTTATCTGTTGAATCTTTGTTTTTTAGATCATTCTTAAGCTATTTTTCTATGACTCCAGTTAAAGGGAAACTGTCAGGTGGTTTATGTCCCCCCAGCTATCACTGTCTGCATCTGCAGCTTCATAATACTATTCTAGTCATCCTTGTCTGAGCTCATAGTGTAATGTGAAAGGTGAAAAACGAGCATTTGCACACTTACATTTTCTTATGTGAATGAGGAAGTCAGACTACACCTTGAAGGACGTAGTAGAGTGGCCAGTAATAGTTAAGTCACTATTAACTTCTCTGCTTAAAAGACCTGTGTGATGTCCCAATCCTGTGACCATAGTGGGCGGAGCTAAGCAGCAAAAATCATTATACTCTATGAAGACTTAGCTCTGCATATTATTATCACATGGTTGTGACATCATATCAGGTCCCGCAGCATGTTCTGACATTCGGCTGAAATGTTAACCATTAACCTGCCAGTCTACTACGTCTTCCAGGTGTAGTCTGACTGCCTCATTTACATAAGACAATGGAAGTGTATTAATACTTTTTTTTTTCATTTTTAACATTACGCTGTGATCTCAGAAAGTGATGATTAGAATAGTACTATAAAGTTGCAGGTACAAACCGTGATAGCTGGGGGGCATAAATGGCCTGACAGGTTCCCTTTAAGTAGAAATTGTATACCATTCTGTTCCAGATCAGAGAATGTCTACTACATTGCACCGATATCACACAGCATTGTTTTCAACAAGTGATATTATTTCTATGGACCAAAAAAAATGTAAAGATGGTAAATCATAAGATAAGTTGGGTCTGAAGTGATGAGTCTTCAAAAACAGGAACATACAGGAGAAGCTACTTTGTCCATTTGCTGGTGGGATCATGGTGGCAAATACCATTTTATTATTATTATTATTATTATTATTATAGCATCATTTATTCCATGGCACTTTACATGTGAAGAAGGGTATACACAGACAAGTACAATAATTATGACCGATACAAGGTACACACATGTACAGGAGGGGAGGGGACCCTGCCTGTGAGGGTTCACAGTCTACAAGGGATGGGTGAGAATACACTAGGAGAGGGTGGAGCTGGTTTCACGGCGGTTTAGTGGACTGAACCTCACTGCAGTTTGTAGGCTTGTTGGAAAAGGTGGGTCTTATGGTTCCTTTTGAAGGTTTCCACAGTAGGTGAGAGTCTGATATGTTGGAGTAGGGAGTTTCAGAGTATGGCGAATTCATGGGAGAAATCTTGTACGTGATTGTGAAAAGAAGACATAAGAGTGGAGTAGAGAAGGAGATCTTGAGAGGATCGCAGGTTGTGTCTAGGTAGGTACCAGGAGCCAATGTCACAAATGTATGGAGGGGACAAGTTGTAGATGGCTTTGTATGTCATGGTATTTCCCTGCATACACTTTATCTAAAGAGATAGAGAGAATACTGCTATCATAACACCAATTCATTTAAAAGATACATAAGAAGTTATTATTGTGAAAGTTCATTGAATCTAGATAAAAAACTAGACAAAATCCCTCAAATGTACACTGTATATTCAAACTTACAATTCCAATAAACTCTGGTGGTTTTGGTAAGTGATCACATCTGAATATTTTCTCCTTATTTTGAACTGATCATCCTCAGACCCAATATCGGGTCCAATACCTTACACAACTATCAAGATTATATGCATTTGTAGCCAGGAAAAAAAACAGTTTGACACTTCCAGGAAATATTTTAAGAACATCATCTGTCACAGATTTGAAGCTATACATAGCAACTAGCCTTGCAGAGCAAAACAATATTTTTTATAGCAAAGCTTCAATCACATGCTTGATAGTTCTGCTGATGGAAAAGGTCCAATGCCTCGCTATATAATGAAATAAATGCTATTAAAATCTTACGATTTTATTATAGGTTTATTTAATTATAGCCTAGTTCTATGCTGCAAGAAATATCATTGAAGAGAGAGAGAGATATATCAATGGTTTCACACCACAAATAAAAAGATTACCTGTATACACAGTAGCTATTCCATCTTTACAGAAAACATATATTTAAAACATTCAGAAATAAAATATCAAAAGAATAATGGTGGAGACTATGGCTAGGGTCACACTTGTAGATTTTACATGCTTTTTTGGAGACCTGCGTTTTTAAAAACGCATGTAAAAACGCACCCATAGGCCCCCATGCCAAAAATGCATGCCCTAGTAGCAAAAACGCATGCCTTAATAGCAAAAACGCATGTCTAAAGTGCCATGTGTTTTTGGCATGCATTTTTGCACGTAGCCTCCCTGGCGGTCTGTTTAGGTCTGGTTTTTGTTGCTAAAAGCGGGCTTACCCGCGTTCGCGGCAGATGCGGTAAAAAAACCGCATCTGCCGCACTTGCCGCACTTGCCGCATAGCTGCCGCACTTGTGCCGCACTCGCGGCGCGGTTGCGGCGCGGTTGCGGTAATCTGCATAGTAAAGGGAACCATGCAGTAGACATGAGATAATGATTGTATACACTTACATGAGGGCGTCTCCCTGTGTGTGCTGGCACTTGTGAGCTGTGTTCGTCATGCCTGCTCTCCCCTCCCTTATGCCCGCCCCCTCTCAGCCTGCTATAGTGATGTGAGGCTGATCTCGTCATAAAGGGGCGGGCTACCGGGATGCGCGATTTAGCCCGCCCCTTTATGACGAGATCAGCCTCACATCACTATAGCAGGCTGAGAGGGGGCGGGCATAAGGGAGAGGGGAGAGCAGGCATGACGAACACAGCTCACAAGTGCCAGCACACACAGGGAGACGCCCTCATGTAAGTGTATACAATCATTATCTCATGTCTACTGCATGGTTCCCTTTACTATGCAGATTACCGCAACCGCGCCGCAACCGCGCCGCGAGTGCGGCACAAGTGCGGCAGCTATGCGGCAAGTGCGGCAAGTGCGGCAGATGCGGTTTTTTTACCGCATCTGCCGCGAACGCGGGTAACCCGAGCCTGACTCGGGGTTAACGCTTCTGGTAGTGAATGTTAACCCCGAGTCAGGCTCGGGAATAACGCTAGGAAGGTTAAGTGAGGAGCTGCCTTGAAAAACGCATGCAAAACGCATGGTACCATTTAGTGCCATAAAAAACGCATGCATTTCCCATAGGGCCCCATGTTAAAAAAAAACACACCAAAAAACGCAGCTTGCAGTATTTTTTGGTGCTGATTCAAAAACGCATGGAAAAATGCAGGGTGTCAAAAAACACCTTAAAAAAACACATGCACAAATGTAAAAAGCATGGAAAAACGCATGCGTTTTTTTTAAGTCACCAAAAAAACACATGGCATGTGTGACGCTAGCCTAAGCCAGGAGTTGGTAAAAAAAAGTGAAGTCGTGACTGCGTTTCTTATCCTTTCTCTCTGACACCTGGCTTTGGCTTACAAGTACTGAGGTAAATAATACAACAAATACTCCACATGTGCACATGGCCTTGAGAGACAAAAACCATAACAAAGTATAAGGCCACGTGCACACATTGCATGTTTGTTGAGTTTTGTACCTCAGTATTTGTAGACAAAACTAGAAATGGAACAATCAGAGGGAATGTATAAGGCGCTGGGTCAGACATCCATATAACATGGACGATGATCACATCAAAATGCCCGCACTCTCCGCAGCTCTCGTGACTCGAGCATGACAGCTCCATGTATTTCAATGGGGGAGAGCCGCAGGCCAGTCCAGGCATTTTGATGCGATCATTATATCTCTGTAGGACCTCAGTCTAATAGAAACACATCACCACTTCTGCATTATTTATCCACTCCTGGCCTTGGCTTACAAATACAGATGTAAAAAACTCACCAAATACTCAATGTGTGCACATGGCCTACCAACTAGGTTTTTGTCCTGAGTAGTCTCTTTCAGCTATTTTTACTCAAAATTTCGTCCTTATCTAAGTCTAAGTCAAATACTTACTTGTACCGTGAAAGAAATTACGGTAGTTTAAATAAATGTTCCCTCTGCTAGTAAAGTCTAACATGCTGAGCTGTTCTTATTCTTGTTATCTATGCCAAAATAAATAGTTGTGCATAAAAGACAAAAAAAATATCCATAACTATCTGTCAGAACATTAAAAACACCTGCCTGCCATTGTGTAGGTTCTTCTTACAAATCCTATAAACAGCTTTGATTCATTGAGGGATGGACTCTATAGCATCTTTAAGGGATTACACTAATCAACCAGTAGAGATTCACCGATTAATGGTTTTAGTCTTTCCGTTTTAATAGTATATTTAATACATTGGAAAGGTTTATTTTGCAGTTGTTGCTTTTATTAAAAAAATTTAAAATATCCAGTGTGGATTATCCTGCACGGGATTTGTACCACATTGATGGATCTAACACTGTGCATATTCATAACCCACTTTTAGGACTCGTGACAGGGGGGTGGGAGCAGACCACCTTGGTAGGTAAAAAAACGCTGAACTCAGTTTAAACAAGACATATGATACGAAGGGAGACTACCGCAGGTTGTATTCTGGAAACAAATTGTATCCAGGGACACCTAAGGTAGGCGCTCCAGCATTATAAATACAAGCAGCGATAGGTACTGCCATTAGCAACCCCCTCCACCAACCCAAAAAGTGGGTCTTGTCTTTACCTGTACTATCTTTCTGGGGGGAGGGTATTTGGTATTAATGTGTTAAGTACACTGTCACTTGAAACAGTAATCCACACTGGATATTTTAAAATCCTTTAATAAAAGCAACAACTTCGAAATAAACCTTTCCAATTTATTAAATAATCAACCAGTAGCGCAATATGACCACGGATCAGTAATCCTTTACTGATTGGTGGTCATTTAAAAGTTTATTTACATATACGTATAAAAGAAAACAAAACACACTGAGTAATTTGTAGTCCATTACGGTACTTAGTGCACATAGGCTGCTTTCACACTGCAATTTCTTGCAATCCGTGGCTGTCTGTTGTAAAACGGACAGCCACGAATCAGATTTGGTCCCATGTATCCCTATGGCCAACAGATCTGATCGGATTTGGCCTTAACAGCATCCGATTGGGTAGGATCTGATTCTGTCCGATTTTTTGCTGTACCCAAAATCGGAGACTGCTCTGATTTTGGACACAGCAGACCAAATTGGACATAATTGGATCCGACATGATCCGCGGCATAAACCATGGAGGCCTATGGAGCACAGGCCCGGGAAAACTTCGGATTGTTTCCCGGACCCGTTTTAGTGTACTGAGCAATTTTTAAACAATATCTATAGTATGAGAGAATATTTTTCTGCTAAAAGAGGTCACTGCCATTACAGAATATAGATGATATAAATAGGATGAATGTGGTCTGTAACAATGTTTAAGTAGGTGGTACATGTCAATGTAACATCCCCATGAATGCTGAAAATTGAGGCTACACAACAGAGCATTCCACAGCATACTTACCTCTTCCATATAAAGCAAGGGTGAGCAATTAGTTTTCCAGAGGGGTCACATGTGAGACCATGAGTTTTGCAAAGAGCTGAAATAATAGAATAATAGGCTGAAATTTATTCTGCTCAACATTAATATTAACATATTAAATTTATTATTGATATTTTATATTAATATTATTGGTATCACTTAATATTGAGCAGAATTAGGTATAATGACTAACTGCTTCTGCTGCATATATTGATAGGGGTTATTGTAACATATTGCTATGCGTAGAAGTGAAAAGACACCATATAATTTACCGCTTTTCATTAAGTTAAGAAATTATATGCTTCTGTTATTTAGCCCTTATTCCTTGATCAACAGATTCCCCAAACATTATAATATAGTTCTATCCCACCCCACACACAGTAACATTGTGCTCACAGGCAGTCACACAAGGTAGGATAGTCCCACAGCCTGCTAGATACGGTATGATGGTCTAGATAGAGCCCCACAGAATGGTCCTCAAGTCTTCATAGTGCCCCACACATGGTGTGATGGTCCTCATGGTGCCCCATACACAATATAATTGTCCTCACAGCATCCCACACATGGTATGATGGTTCTCACAGATGCTCATCAAGAGTATAATGGTACTCACAGTCCCACACATATCCTATGATGGTTATCAGAGGCCCCCCATACACAGTATGATCCCCCACATCCATCCCCCATACATCACCTCAGACAATATTATGGTTCTCACTGCCCCTTAAATAAGCCATGATCCCACACACAGCCCAATATACATTTTGTTTCCATACACAGCCCATCTATATAAGTCTGAGCCCCCACACAACTCTCTATATACTGTGTGCTCCCACAGACAGCTCACAAATGGTATGACGCTCCCATTCATTCACGAATTTAAAAAATACTCCCTTTATTCCCATTCCCCTGGTACTATACTCATGTCTTTACTATGTTCACTAAGACTCCACACAGTAGACACGATATCAATCATGTCTGCAGTCTCAGTGGAAAATCTTGAAAGGTGGAAGAAAGACCCAGAAGTTTTCACCTCCATTATATTCACCCCTGTCTGTATCTTAAGTATACAACTAGTGGTAAAACTGGAACACTAGACAGGGGGAGGGCGGTCTCATGCTGCGGCTGCTGGTCCACTGTTTTCAGCCCTTTAGTTGCCTTGGTATATATTATCCTGGAGCCATCCCTTCCACTGGCATGCAATGCACATGAACCAGGCCATCCTCTTGATGATAAAGAAGATGTGAATAATCAGAGTAGTCCCCTTACTTCTGTTGTTTCATTATTTTTGTTAAAATGCCTTCATAGGCACTCTGACTAACAGCAGTACAGCAATTGGTGATGCATTGTGCATTCTTACATCTTTTAATATGGCCTGCCCTAACTATTTTTTTTAGCAATTTGTAAAATATTAGTTTTAATGTGGGTTTCAATGACACAGGCTAACATTTTCTACCAAAGTGCATTGTTATTAAATTTTCACCTCCTGTGATCCTCTTGGCAGTTCTCCCTTCTTGGACTACTTTTAGGTGGCACTAATTACTACATAACAGGAATGTCACCCAAAATCTGCCATTTTAGACAAGTTCTCAATCAGCTCCTCATCATTACAATCTGGTCCTTGTCAAAGACGCCAGATCTTCCCACTTGCCCACTTTTTCAGATTCCACTGCATCTACTTTAGGAACTGATTGTTCTATTTCTACCATATTTATATACTGTACCACTTGGTGATACTGTCATGACTTCAATGCTATTCACTTCATCTGTCAGTAGTTTTATTGTTATGGCTGGTCGTGTCTACTTGTGCTTCGTCATTCTTTTTCGAACACATTCTTGATCTCATTATTGACTGTAAAGTGATTAGAAAATGAGTGCTATTTTCTCTAATTTGCGTTTAAACTATCTATTGTACAAATGGTAATGAAAACACAAATATGGAATGTGTAAAATGTTATAGAAATTCTTATGGATTTTATCTGCACACTTAAATAATGTATGTTTAAGCCCTCAATACAGTCTTTATTTCCTATGTCCAAAGCAAATCAAGTTTGCCTTGAAAGCTCATTTGTTTTACTTAGCGTAGTCTTTATTTTATCTATTTTTTTAACAAGTTTCTAAATTCTCCCACTCACTGTAGAAGTAATTATACAGAAAAAAAAATCAAATGATAGAGTCCCTAAACCATGTTTGTTATTTTCCCAGTGGAAAATATCTTATGAAGCAAAGAGTGGCTGTGGGAATCCAGAGGAGGAAAAACATACACTATAAAATATAATTAAAAATTGTGGAGGCTGCATATGACAAGAATAACCATAAAAAGCAGACACAAACCAGCTGGCTGTTAACAACTTTTGAGTTATAAAAATATTAAACCTGCTGTAAAGCATTATGTTCAATTTAAATAACCACAAAGCAGGCATTAGGCTTCGATGCTGAGGTTTTTGGAAACATTTTATGGCGGCATAAAATAAAAAAAAAAGGTAGATGAGGGAGTTAGATAATAAACCAATCTCAATTTTGGACAGAGATTTAATAAATTAGCGTTCAACAAATTGTTTCTGGATGAAACCTTTCACAGCCATGTTATCAGTAAAGGGTTCAATACTGGAAATTCCAAATAGATAACATGATGTATTGCTACGAATGCTCTTACATTCAACAATGATTGAATCTGAGTAATGTAATTTACCTATAAAAGACAGAGCTATACAAATATATTCTATTAGACAGATTCATGGTTGGCCTATGTAAGCTGCCCGGGAAAAAATCCTGAAAGTTTAAAGCAGAAACAGTCAAAAAGAAAGTAGGGGGAGGGGCAGGGGTTCAAGATCATTACCGGGTAGGCAAGCACAACTTTTTCTTGTCGAACCGTTTTTATTAATTAAACTAGCTGTAGTACCGGCTACGCCCGGGTTAATAAATAACTGCTGTTAGCTATAACAAAATAGAATTTGAATATGTCATATTAATGACCTGTAGGAAAATAGAAGCTGAGCTGTGATTGATTGCTATAGGCAGCCTAATAAATCTCCAGCCAACAGTAAACCCTCCCCTGGCCGGGCAGTATATGTTACCTCACACATACACATAATAGACAGCTCATGTGACTGACATCTGCCTTAATTCCCTATATGGCACATGTGTTGCACATTGGCTGTTTTTAATCTGATGTTTATGTATGGAAATTAAAGATCGCACACGTATGAGGCGAGTTGTGTGAGGTGATTTGTGCACATCTGTGTCTGTCTGTGTGGTGTGTGTGTCCCTGGGGTGTGTGTATGTGTGTGTCCCTGTGGGGTGAGTGCATGTGTCCCTATAGGGTGTGTATGTGTGTGTGTCCCTGTGGGGGGGGGTGTCTGTGTGGGGTGTGTGTATCTCTGTGTTTGTGTGTCTCTTTGTGGTGTGTGTGTCCCTGTGGGGTGAGTGCATGTGTCCCTATAGGGTGTGTATGTGTGTGTGTCCCTGTGGGGGGGTTGTGTGTCTTTTGTGGTGTGTGTGTGTGTGTGTGTTCCTGTGGGTGAGTGCATGTGTCCTATAGGGTGGCTATGTGTGTGTGTCCCTGTGGGGGGGTCTGTGTGGTGTGTGTCTGTGTTGTGTGTGTCTCTTTGTGTGTGTGTGTCCCTGTGGGTGAGTGCATGTGTTGCTATAGGGTGTGTGGTGTGTCCGTGGGGGTGTGTGTGTCTCTGTGTTGTGTGTGTCTTTTTTGTGGTGTGTGGTGTTTGCTCGGTGCGTGGTGAGTATCCAATGTTGGGGCTGCACCTTAGCGATATACACTTGATGTTACTCTTTGTGTGCGTGTTGGTGGTATACATGTCCTGTGCGTGGTGAATATCTCATGTTGGGGCCCCACCTTAGTGACTTATACTGATGTGCTGTTGTCTTTGCGCTATCATTAAGCCCTCTCATCACAACTGTCAACTGGTAACTGTACTTTTTCCCCAGCTGTTGATTTTCCTCCAACACTTTTCCATTCACTTTTTCCTCATTATGTAGATAGGGGCAAAATTGTTTGGTGAACTGGAACGCGCAGGGTTAAAATTTCACCTCACAACATAGCCTATGACGCTCTCGGGGTCCAGATGTGTGACTGTGCAAAATTTTGTGGCTGTAGTTGCGACGGTGTAGATGCCAATCCTGGATATACACACATACATACACACATACACACACACATTCAGCTTTATATATTAGATTGTTGTAACAAGCATACATTTATGATACAACAACTTCTATGTTGTAAAATGGGTGTGCATTTAGGCTAGCGCCTCTAAATGAGCCTTAACCCTGAAAAATCGCGCAAGCACAACTTTAAAAACATGATGCCTGATAAGTCCGCAATAGATTTTTTAAGTTTTCATTTCAAGGATTATCTAGGATTGGAACAAAAATGATGGCAAATGTTACAAATCTGCATTTATTAATCATTTAACTCCTTCACAACCTTGCCTTTTCCATTCATATGCTTTCTTTTTTCCTCCCCTTCTTCCAAGAACCATCATTTTTTTTTAATTTTTCCGTCAATATAGTCGTATGAAGGTTTGATTTTTGCGTGACAAGTACTTTTGAATGAAACCATTCATTTTACCTTAAAGTGTCTTGGAAATGGGAGACCAATTCCAAATGTGTTGAAATGGAACAAAAAGTGCAATTCCACAATTGTTTTTTATTTTTTTATTTACCATGTTCCCCAAGTGGTAAAACTGACTTGGCAGTATGATTCAACAAGTCAGTACCGAGTTTGTAAATACCAAACATGTATAGTTCTTTTTTTTTTTATGTAATTGGTGAGAAAAAAATATGAAATTTCTAGTAAAAAAATGTGCTTTTGTTGCCACTTTACGATACTTATAACATTCTCATTTTTCATGATCCGTGACTGTGTGATGGGTTATTTTTGGGGGCCTGAGCTGACATTTTTACCGATACAATTTTTTGAGTAGATGTGATGTTTTTGATTACCTCTTATTGCATTTTGCGGCTGGGAAGACCAATAATCTGGAGTTTGCCACCGTCATCCATTACATGATTAAGTCATTGGCTTTTTCAATAGATTTTCAGGGTGCACTTGTTTAAAATGGCTACACTTACCATTCACACTTAATGAGTAGATGTCTAAGAAATAAAGAAGCAAATTCTATACTATCCTAAAACACCAAGCCACACCTTTGTACACCTTAGTGTGGCCCATACTAGTCTCCTGGCATCAACATACATTGAAGTTGTCATGTAAGTGTAATAGGTCTGCTAAGATAGTTTTAGAAAACTGCACACAATCATTATCGCAGAAAGTTGAAACAAAGAGATTATCATGGGAACCTAATAAACTAATACGTAAGTACAGGATTATTTTTTTTTTTACATCACTGTAGGCCCAAAAGCTTTTTTGATGTTCATGACATATTCATCCAGTCAGATTGTAAAATCCAATGGTCTTGAAGGCAGAGCCATCATCTAAGAAAAGCATTCTGAACTGTAATGAGATGTTGGGTCTCTTCAGTGCAGAGCTAGAACTTACGGTTTAAGACAGATATTTTTAAGGGTAGATATAATATCTTAAGTTTTAAAACTGAACTATAATGTAAAATGGAAATAGGTGGTTTCAATACTTTGGTTATTAGTTGGTTGGTCGGTTTTTGTATCTGTGAAAGAACAAAGTCAGGTCCAACAACTCTGACGTGCTAACTCTGACAAGGTAACTACCAGGTAGTTCTACGATTAAATTTTGGTTGAGTGAGAAATTTGTTTAATATATATATATATATGGTATACAAATAGCCTATTCACCTATTCAGAAGAAAGATGACTTGTCTGGCACCACCTATTGGATCTTGCAACCCTAATAGCCCGTTGGAATGAGTATTGTCTCATGACTTAGGATAAGAAACCAAACCAAGACCTCCATTATCAGACATATCTTTTGGAGTGTTGCCTCTCCTCAGTGCAAAGCAGGAGATCTGATTTGGCAAGGTGAGAGGTCTCGGACTGGAAGTCTAAGTAGAAGGTCTCGGACTGGAAGTCTAAGAAGAAACATTTCTCCTTGTGAAGTGTGAAATGCAAATGTAATGAAATTTATAGGCCACGCAATTCTCCTTTGTGAAATTAAAAATGTAAATAGACTCTTCAGAAGGAAGAGGACTTGATGACTGGTGAAACCTATTGGATTTAGCAATCCTAAAACTTAATATTGACCCTTAATCCCTTCACCCAGGGACGATTTTCCGTTTTTTGTTTTTCCCTCCCCTTCTTCCAAGAGCTATAACTTTTTTATGTTTCTGTTAATATCGGCATATGAAGGTTTGTTTTTTGTGGGACAAGTTTTACTATTGAATGATATAATTCACTTTATCATGTTGTATACTGGAAAATGGGGAAAAAATCCCAGTGCTGTGAAATTGCAAAAAAAATTACATTTCAATAGAACGATCCCCGCCACTGAGTGTTTTGTTGAGGTGTCAGAGTGTAACAGCGCGATCTAACAGCTTAACAGGTACACATATCGGATGATCCAATCAGCCAACATATGCAGAGAATGATGCAAGCTGAGCACATGAGCTTGCATCAAAAGAAGGGAGGCAACCTAAATGTACCTATACATCCTAAGACGTTAACGGGGTAATGAGCCTTGCCACATGATTTAGGATAAGGAACCAATTCAGAAACTCCATTTTCATACATGTGTTTCAGGGTTTTGTTGTTCCTCAATGCAAAGATGGACATTGATTTGGCTAGGTGAGAAACCTCTAACTGGTGATGTACCAGGGAACATATATGATACACATTTACATTTGAATCAAGGTTATTATAACTTCAGCTATAGGAGCTTTGGTAAATCCTATAGGGTCTTAAAGAGGACCTCTCACCCCCTGCTACATGGCAATCTAAATGCAGCACTGAATGCACTATGTCTGCTGCATTCAGGAAATATGTTGCTGCATTAGGGTCCCCATGTGTCTGTTTGCTGTGTACCCCGAGATATAGCCTTTGTAATACTTACAGTTAGAAGCCATGGAGGCAGTCACTGTGGACTGGAGAGAGCTTGATTGACAGTGGCCATTTCATCCCCCACTGCCTCTGTGTGCCGCCTCCTACTGTGCTGTTTATGATTTGTCAGGACAGGAATCTGGAGCTGACGTCAGGACAAATGATTTGCATGCTGTGAGTGACATAGAGGAGGAGAGGAGAAGTGCAGAGCAAGCACAGCAGAAGCAGCACAGAGAGGCAGTGGGGGATGGAATGGCCACCCTCAATCAAGCTCCCTCCATTCACAGTGACTGCCTCCATGGCTTCTAACTATAAGTTTTACAAAGGCTATATCTCAGGGTACACAGCACACAGACACATGGGGGACCCCTTCCCTGAATGCAGCAGACATGCTGCATTCAGTGCTGCATTTAGATTGCCATGCAGCAGGGGTGACAGGTCTTCTTTAAGCTTATTCAGGGACATGAAGCTCATTTATTTCTGCTGGAAAAAATAAGATGTCACCTGAGAATATTGAAAGGGCTCTCTTCTGTGCATAAGATATCAAATATGATTCTACTAACCCATTCTATTATTGTTTCTAAGGTAAACAATACTGTATTTCTTAGCTATCACTCAATTTTTTGGTAACCTGCTAGTGGCTAATTGCTGATTCTGCTGTAGTGTCCATGGTATTCTAGTTTCATCAGTTAATATATGACTTAATCACTTAATATATGGGAATTTATTTTTTAAATCTATAGGCTTCTCAAGGGCATTGATAAATTAAACCCCTTAGTAGACATGTCAGAGACATGGTAGCTCTGCAAACTTTTATTTAGGCTTGTTAATTATGTATCTTATAACATTATGTTTTTACTGTTCAAATTTTTTAATATGATATAACGTTTACACATTTTTTTAGATTTAAATATCTAAAAAAATACTGTTCCATATTTTGCTCATAAGTTGGTCAAGGTTGTAGGACATTCAATTACAAAACAAATAATAACATGAAACAATGCAGTTTGCATTTACACGACTAGCATGCCTTGCTGCAGGGAATTAAAACAAACAAAATAAAATAAAATCAATCTTACAGTGAGTGAAGTTTTGATGTATAAGTGTTGGCAGCTTTCACTGCCCAAAGCACAAAGTGAATGTTGCCATTTTAGAATTTCCTTGATTCAGTGCACTGCTTCATGCGGGGCATTTTATGCCTGAGTTATAGCTAATCGAATCACCTGTTTAATGTTAAGGAGGGTCAAGGCTCTATTGATTGGCAGTCATCATACAGCATCAAAGATTTTCCTTAGAACATAATGTCTTTGTTGTACCTTGGTACAGATACAGTTGCTTGTTTCATTTTAGTATCAATTTTATTCATAATTTGTTTTACATTGTATAATGTCTGAGTTACAAGTTCGGAGCTTACATCAGGGTCATTATGTTAAAGATATTTTTGCTGAGCATACGTAGGTACATTTTATTGTATGTTATAATAGTGCTTGAAAATTTGTGAAACCTTCAGAACTCTCGATGTTTCTGCATAATTTTGACCTAAGAATACATTAGAAATCCAAAAGTAGTGATAAAGATAAAGTCAAAAAAATGAGACAAAAATAATTGACAATGATCCAATATCATATGTCTGTGAATGTCCAAATTCTGTGAAACGTTGCTTGCAGTATTTGTTGTGACTCACTTGTACAGCAATAACTGCAGCTAAATATCTCCAGTCATTGTTGATTAGCCCTTCACATTGGCATGGAGAAATTTGAGTCCATTCTTCCCTACAAAATTGCTTCTCTTTAGCTGTGTTGGTGGAACTGCTACGTAAGATGGTTCCGCAACATTTCTATAGGATTAATATCAGGACTTAAAACTGGTTATTCTTAGGCTTAACTTTAATCTTTTTTATAGAAGTAGTTACATGAGGATGTCTTTAATTAAATCAGTGTATTTGTGCATGTACTGTAGTGTGTGTTAAAGGGAATCTGTCAGCAGGTTTTTGCTATGTAAGCAGAGGACAGCATGTTGCAGGGGCTGAAAAAAATAAACTATGCCTCTCTTATCAGGCTCTGTGCTATTGTTTACGTAATCTAAAGACTTTATAACCCGGTGATTACTGTTAAGGCCGGTTTACATGTAGCAACATCGTTAATGATGTCGCTGCAACTTGTGACGTTGCAGTGACCTTGTAGCGATGTTGATATATGTGACATACTGCAACGATCAGTGATCAGCTCGCTGATCATTGGTACAATGGCCAGGACCGTTTTTCGGTCATTGGTGTCCCGCTGGGCGGTCAGCATTGCTGTGTGTGACAGTGGGAGACCAACAATTATCGACCTCCCAGCGCCGCACAGCACCATGCTGGGAGCTGGTAACCATGGTAAACAGCGGCAACTAAGCAGAGCACTGCGCTTAGTTACCCGTTGTTTACCCTGGTTACCAGCTTCCTGCTTGTGCTGTGCAGTGCTGGGAGCTGGTAACCAGGGTAAACATCGGGTAACTAAGCAGAGTGCTGCCCTTAGTTACTTACTGTTTACCATGGATACCAGCGTTCTCGCTGGTGAGTCTGCCTGTTTGACAGCTCACCAGCGATCATATAACGATGTCCCAGCAACACCCATCGGTGGGGTCGCTGGGACATTGTTATGTGTAAACCGGCCCTTACTGGCCTACTTTGTCACATGCATGGCAGTCCAAAGGCCCCCTGCTGTGAGTAACACCTCACTGTCAATGTATAATCTATTGAGATGCTGGTGTGGGTGGGGGCAGCTCTCCAAGCTCTGGTGTATGGCTGAAAAAAATGCTTTTATTGTGACAAAATGGCAGCAACAAGTAATGTAAGTTAAATGTTGTTGGATTCAGAATCTCTTTGCCTATAACATGAGTAGCAAAAACAGCTTACAGATTGCCTTTAATAAACGCCATTTTGCTGCATTTCTCAGTGACACCACCACTTTTCAGACTCTTTAGATCAAAAGTCCCCAACTCCAGGTCTTGAGGGCTGCCAACAGATCTTGTGTTCAGGATTTCCTTAGTATTGCACAGGTGATAATTTAATTACCTGCACAGGAGATGATTCCAAACCCCTGTGTAATACTAAAGAAATCCTGAAAATATGACCTGTTGGCAACCCTCGAGGACGGAAGTTGGGGACACCTGCTCTAGATCAAACTGCGCTCTGAGTAACACAAAAATGGCTTTTACAATATAAGCTTATGAATTGTCAGAACAAGGCTTCATTAGTTTACATTGTAAAAGAGCCTTCCGGGTCACAGATACACCGCAGTGTGATTTGGTGATTCATAATTGTAAGCTTGTGACTGAAAAAAAAATGGTTCAGCGCTGGAAACTTGGAAGGATGACAATCAGTAAGTATATTAACTTACACTGAAATATATATTTATACAGATTCAGGGGAAAAAGTTTCACGTGTGTGCTTTTTTAAAGAAAATCTATACAAGGCAAGCTGGAATGACAGTAAGCGCAGAAATAGGGTCTTATCCATGGTATCACAGGGGTATATACACAGTGGGGGCTCACCTGTAAAAGTTGTGCAAGCCACAACCACTATGCCTGCATATAACCATGATTGCTGCAGCCACCACGACGAAATAACACTATCGGCAGGAGAGACGTGAAAAACCACGCTGTCAGGAAGGACACACCGCCAAAGAAGAGATAAAGAAAGTGTTTTTTTAGTTTTCTATGTGTTTCAGAGCACCACTGGCTCCTTCTTCAGGAATTAAAAATCACATATCATATTATTAATTTTTTTCCAGAGGAAGCCAGTGTTGCTGCGAAACGCACAGAAAAATATAAATTACTTTCAGAATAAGGGAAAAAAGAAATAAAAACTTGTGAATGGCTTATAAATGATCCTGTTACTTCCACCACAATAGTAATGGGGAGAAAATGAGTGCACCGTGCCACGTTCTTGTTATATTTATCCATGAAGTAAGAATAATGTGCAGTTTTTATTAGCATGTTATGTTTCTGTAACACAGCCATGTTTTCTTTTGATTAGTTACTAGGAAGGAAGCCGCTGCGTAGTTCTGAAATGTTTCTTTACATAAAGCATGACATATTTTTAGAAGTATTCTTGAGAGGAATGTGTTCACTTATCTAAGTCATGCAGTGAAAGATGGACTTGTCATTAGCTCCAATATAATTTCGTTACAGACAAAGCAGTTTGACCACAATGAAGTTATTTTCTGCATCTGGAGTAAACAATTGCAAATGTCTTTCTCATCAGTGGAAAGAAATAATAACAATAGCTTTGTAATACAATCCACCAAGAAGTAATGTGAGTCGCAGCTATTCTAAGCTCTCTAGATAGTTAATTAAATGTAGGGAATATTATGCTGGAAGCCAACTAGCCCAATTATGATGCATGTGCCACAAATATGTTCAGAAATGTAAATGTACAGATTCTTGTTTGTATAATTGGTGATTGTCTTGTAAGATACCTGAAATTGTTTTTTTATTAAACATTATTATAAGAGCAACGTATAAACTACAATAATATTGTATCAATTTTTTTGCGTTTTCCTTATTTTCATATAATACAATTTAACGAGCACTCAGTCAAAACTGCATGTTTTTATATTTGTTCACTACTTCTACATAAAGCTTTTGAACTCTTTGTTATTTCCTTTTACTACATATTTCCAATTAAATTGGCTGCCATCTCCATGACTTCATGACTCTTAGGCCAACTAATAGAGCTGTACATTAAAGGGGTATTCCACCACTCTAAAACTGAAGATAGTCCATCAACATGAAATCAGAGTGGTTTTGACACTTCAATAGACCATCAATATGAAATCAGTGGGTACCCCAAATGATGAAGTTGCGGATGTCCCAACAAAATATGGATGTAGACAGCATGCTGAGCAGAACACCACACCTCCGCAACAACTTGTAGTGGACAGGTAACAGCGGGTCAGTTCCTATTTAACATATTTTCAGGAAGGATAAAAATGTCGGATGCCCCATGCTTTAATTTTGGTTAGTTGTCTTAAAGATAGATCATCAATATTGTGGAAAATCCCTTTAATTACTTCTTCCTACACCATGTTCCAAATTATTATGCAAATGTTCTTTGTCTCTGATTTTCCTAAATGGTAGGTGTAAATGACAGTCAGTGTAACAAAAGGCGTCACCCGTAAAGGTACCTTCACACACAGCAATATTGCTAGGCAATTTCACTGGCAATTTGCTGGTTGCAGTGAAATCACGGACACATTGTTCTATTTTGTTGATGTGTACAAATGGAACAATGTATCCATGATTTCACAGCAACCAGCAAATTGCCAGTGAAATTGCAAGCAATATTGCTGTGTGTGACGGTACCTTTAGAGTATACATCGAATTTTATTGAAGAAACCTTCCAATGATAATAGTATAATGTTCAAAATTAAAAAACTCTAAATCCGCTGTTCTAAATTATTAGGCACAGTACAGTTTCTAAACATTTGATATGTTTGAAAGAACTGAAAATGCTGATTTGTTGAATTTGCAGCATTAGGCGGTCACATTCACTGAAATAAAAAGCTATTTAACTCCAAAACATCATAACAGGCCAAGTTACATATTAACATAGGAACCTTCTTTGATATTACCTTCACAATTCTTGCATCCATTAAACTTGTGAGGTTGTGGTGAGTTTCTGCTTGTATTTCTTTGCATGATGTCAGAATAGCCTCCCAGAGCTGCTCTTTGATGTGAACTGCCTCTCACCTCATACCCTAGATCTTTGCTTGATTAACTTCAAGCTTCTCTATAGGGTTGAGGTCAGGGGAAGATGGTGGCCACACTATGGTTTATCTCCTTTCATGCCCATAGCAGCCAATGACACAGAGGTATTCTTTGCAGCATGAAATGGTGCATTGTCATGCATGAAGATGATTTTGCTCCTGAAGGCACGTTTTTGCTTTTTGTACCATGGAACAAAGTTCTCAGTCAGAAACTCTATATACTTTGCAGAGGTCATTTTCACACCTTCAGGAACCTTAAAGGAGCCTACCAGCTGTTTCCCAATGAAACATGACTCCACCACCTCCTTGCTAACATAGCAGCCTTGTTGGGACATGGTGGCCATCCACCAACCATCCACTACTCGATCTATCTGGACCATCCAGGGTTGTAAGTCCTTTTTAGCAGCTGCTCTCTTAATCCGATGAACTTGCCTGGCAGAAACCTTCCTCCTTCTGACTTTATCTGCACAAACACGTCTGCGCTAAGAATCAGACACAAATCTCTTCACAGTATGATGATCAGCTTACGTTTTCATGCAATATCTAATGTTTTAATCCCTTGTCCAAGGCATTGAACTATTTGTTGCTTGTCGGCAGCAGAGAGATCCTTTTTCTTTCCTATGTTAACTGAAAACTGTTGCCTGCTTAATATTGTGGAACACACAGTTTTCCTTTCATTGGGCTCACCTGCCAAACTAATTATCACAGGTATCTGAAATTGATTTCAGTGATCCAAAGAACCCTGAGACACAATACCATCAATATGTTTCATTGATAAAAAAAAAACCACTATGACTACTTAAAACCAATTTGCATAATAATTTGGAACATGGTGTATATAGAAATAATTGGAAAGTTTTGCACTGATATGCCTTTCACATCATTAGGAAACTAAGAATTGAATAATTATAATTAAATCTCTATGGTTACAGCAGCTCAGATGTCAATATATTGTACTATACACCTACAGTGTAATGAGGGAAACAGATAAGTATTACATACGGTATTGGACTAGATGACAACCAGTGTATTTTGGCACCCCAATTTTTTTCATGACAGCAGATAAGGCTGCTTTCACATCAGCGATTTTTGCCAATCGCAGGAGATCTGCCAGTTTTGTCGCATCTGCCATGTAACGGATCACTTGCGGCAAGCCTGCGTTCAGCCCAATTCATTCCCTATGGGACTTGCGTACACGTGCAGCACTTGCGGTTCCAGCAAATCTGGCACTTGCAGCAAAGGGAAAAAATGCTACTAGCAGTGATTTTTTTGACTCGCCACAAGTGCCGGATCCGACAAAACCATGTGCCGCACATATACACAAGTCCCATAGGGAATGAATTGGGCCGAACGCAGGCTTGCTACAAGTGATCAGATGCGTCTGATGCAACAAAACTGCCAGATCTGCCACGAATGGTGAAAAACACTAATGTGAAAATAGCCTAAGTGATGAAGGGTCAATGTGCACATATCTTTAAATTTTAAATAAGTTAAGCCATCGTCAGACCAGGTTGCAGGGAGTCTGCAAGTGCATATAAGGATTGTTTTGTTCTTTTAAGACATCCTCTGTCCTCTGTTTTTGATGATTGTTAAATACAGTTACATAGGTACATGGATGATGACAGACAGGTGGATAGATAGATAGATAGATAGATAGATAGATAGATAGATAGACACAAAAACTAAAAAAACTGAGCAGCATATCCAAACAGAATAAAGCAAGTGTGTTATGCCTGTACAATATATAAATAAAAGGATACAGCAGCACTCTGTAAGCCTTGGGTCATCATTAGCACCATGGATCTGCTAAAAGCTAACATTTTTCATTGTGAAATTTGTGAAAAACGCATGTGTTAATGGATCCATAGGTTCCAATGCAAAGAATGCATTGCAAATGTACAATGTGTTTGATGCTATGTGTTTTTGCATCAGCAACAAAAAATGCTGCTAGACAGCATTTTTGGATGCTTTTGCAAAAAAGCATGTGCTTTTTAAACATGGCCCTATGGTAAATGCATGCGTTAACGCTAGCATTAATTTGGCAACAAAATAGCAACAGAAAAAAAATGCCTAGCAATAATGCAGGCTTCCCAAAAACATCCCTCCAAGTGTGACCCTAGCCTAAGCGCCAGTAAATAAGCGAACACTGAATGTATAAAGTTTGGATTGCAATACTGCTACTTAGAAAAATGAATGTATTTGGAACATAAATTGGCCAATTTATTGGAACCTGTCAGCCGCAGCAGGGCGCCCTTCCTTGATGGGACCCTAACCTAATATCATGCCTCTCCCAAGCTAAAAGCATACAAATTTATGAACTGGTAGGATATAGCATTAATCAAAAAATTAGCCTTAGACTGCCTTCTTTTCTGACTGAGCACTCATCCCATCAGCCTAATTTTTGAATTATGTTCGATCCTATCTGCCCATAAATTTGTAGGCCTTTAGCCAGGGAGAAGCATGATATTAGGTTAGAGTCCCAACAAGGAAGGACGCCTTACCGTGGGCTAAGGGGCTCCCATGAATTGGCCAATTTATGTGCAAAGTATCTTCATTTTAATATAGCATAATATAGCAGTAATGCAGTTTAAATTTCATATGTTCAATGTTTGCACTTAGAGAGTGCTGCTGTATGTTCTTGTTTGTGTGTTATGTGGTCATGGCAGCTTGAACTTGTTCACACTTGCTTTATTGTGTATGGTGGTGCTGCTAAGGTTTTTCATTTTTTCATTAACCACTGGCGGTCAATGACTGTCTCCTTTTCTGACTGAGGACTCCTTCCATCAAACTAATGCTTCTTTTTGATAAATGCTAAATCCTACCTGCCCATAAATTTATAGGTACCATCCAGAGGAAATATTCTCATAAAAATAAAGGTACTTAGCGCATAAAATACTAGTCAATCAGCCACAACAAGATGTTCTTCCTTGACGGGACCCTAACCTAATATCATCAGGTACCATCCAGAGGAGAAATATCCATCATTTCTTTACGGAAATTTTCAAATCTTTATTCTAAATACATCATAAAATCGGTCAGGCTAAGTTTGGGAAACTGGTGTTTCCCTAACTTACCCTGACCTGAATTTATGATGTATTTGGAATAAAGATTTTAATATTTTAATTCAAGAAACTTCCGGATTTTTCTTCTCTGATGTTAGTGACATTACCTTATAAGCCGATGGGTGCCAGGATTTTCTACCTAAATAACGGAATGGTGATTATGAATGAGTGGTGTGTGTAATTCCCTGGAACTTTAATTTCCATAAATTTGTAGGCCTTTAGCCAGAGAGAGGCATGATATTAGGTTAGGGTCCCGTCAAGGAAGAACATCTTGTTGTGGCTGTGACTAGTATTTTATGCGCTAAGTACCTTCATTTTTTGAGAATATTTCATATAGCAGTAATTAAAATTTCATGTGTTCAATGTTCACATATATCTTGGCGCTTACAGAGTGCTGCTGTAGCCTCTTACATAGATAGGTATATTAAAAACTGACCAGCACTCCATTGCTGACTGAGCTCCCTCCCATGTGTCTATGGCTGTTAATAATTAGCTTCACATTCTAACTGACTTTTAAATTTGTAGGCTTTTGGCTTATGTCTGCTAAAAATACTTAGGATCCCACACACGAATTGTCCAACTTGTGCGCTAAGACCTCTCATTCCATTAGTATATTCAATATAATGCAGGTTAAACTTCACATATTAAATGTTTGCACACATCTTAGTGAGCTCAGAGTGCTGCTTCTCTCTTCGGTTTGTAAATGAACGAGTGGCCTCCATTCATACTGTGACCATACAGTTAAATATATAAATGTTGCTATACCTGTGGGTGGGATCATCCCAGGGGACATTAGGCCAGGCACACTGTGGGGCATAATGTGGGGATTCTCTGGTGAGGTTACGCTCTGCGTTCGTTTTGGAGGTCTTCCCGGTCTGGAGCTGAAAGCAAAAAAAAAAAGAGAAGTTAGAAAAAAAAATTAAGAGACTGCCTAAAACATCATTTGGAAGTTGTTTCAAGTGGTAACATGGACTGTAAATAAATTTGTTTCAAGGACGGTTGCTTTTGCAGTTAGATGTAATAGACTTCCATCACTAATTAGATTACATGCTGAATTCATTTTCCTCATTGAAGATCAGCCGCTCTTGATGCATAATTCATAGCCTGTACCTCGTTACCTGCTTCTTCATATTAATATCTATACACAGTTTGAATTGCCTCGTTTGCATATGCTAAAGTTCTGCATGCAGCCTTCAGCATGAAAATTATGCACTAACTTGTAATAATTATTACAGTCAGCCTGCTATTGATTTATGAGACTTTTAAAAACCAAATATGTGTAGTACTTGTAATGAATGATATTTTAAGGTTCTTCAGGAAATTAAAAGGCAATGGCTGCCTTAGGAAATGTTCTGCTTGTTTGATTTAATACTACAGTTAGCTGGGAGGTGGAATGAAAGAGTGATTCAGACCTATAGCACATTTTTCGATGATATGTTTTATTACTTCGCACTGCTAGCCTGATATCTAGATGATAAATGACAATACATATCTAATGTGTGAAAAGGTCTTACAATTTCTTTATTTTTTGCCATTTAAAGATTAGTCAAGTTATGGTTTAACCCTTCCCCCACCCCTAGAGTGGGAAGACATTATTATGCTTTTTAATAGTCATTGCTTTATTCTGTACGGTGTATTCAAAGGACGAAGTAACAAAAGAACAACATGATACAAGCCGTAGTATTGTAACATATGCTTACATGACGGCACACTATTTGTATAACCTCAGCTAAATTATGCACTGGCATGTGTTACTTCTCAGCACATATTAACATTAAGTGCATATATTAATTATTTTTATTCTATAACTTAGAAATCATTTATTTAGCTGTTATACATACACCAATATAGCAAAAAAAAAGGGTTGTAGTATCTAGGAGTACAATTGGAATGCCTACGATAAATGAGGGCTGAAGGCATAGTTCACAAATCACCAGTCTCAGTTTAGTCTGTGCTGTATCCCTTTGTAGCACATATTGTCAGTGCTTTGGAATGTGAGGCATGAGAAATACATTAATTCCATCATACATAAGCAAGTGCAAGGAAAACATTACCAAACACTTATAACTCATTTTATTAATGTTTGTATTCATTACAATTAACCTTGTAACTGTATTAAACTATAATAATTCTGAAAGGTGAGAATTGGGGCTGATTAACACAGCATAACTAGGAATCCACCATATTAATTTATTACAGCACAATACATCATACACCGTGCATCTCCCATGTTAACATGGTAAGTATTTGGTCAGTATTTTACCTCAGTATTTGTAAGTCAAAATTAGGAGTCGAACAATCAGAAGAAAGGTATAAGGTAGTGTGCACATATTCAGTATTTGTCAGTATTTTACCTCAGTATTTGTAAGCCAAAACCGTCAAGTTCAGATGTTCAGTATTTGATCAGTTTTTTATCTCAGTATTTGTAAGCCAAAACCAGGAGTGGAACAATCAGAGGAAAAGTGTAAGGTCACGTTCAGATGTTAGTATTTGGTCAGTATTTTACTCAGTATTTGTAAGCCAAAACCAGGAGTGGAACAATCAGAGGAAAAGTGTAAGGTCACGTTCAGATGTTTAGTATTTGGTCAGTATTTTACCTCAGTATTTGGAAGCCAAAATCAGGAGTGTGCAAAAAATACAGAAGTGGTGACATGTTTCTATTATACTTTTCCTCGGAATTCCTCAGTCCTGGTTTTGGCTACAAATCCTGAGGTAAAAATCTGACCAAATACTGAACATGTGAACTGGACTAAGTGGTAGACTATGCAACTTTTTTTCATATTAATGTCATAGTAATGCATTAAAAAACACGAATGTCTGCATTTTAAGCCAAAAAAAAGTCAAGGTCATCAAAATGTTTCATTTCTTTTCCTCAGATCAATTAGGATAATTTTTGGTATATACACCTTCCTTCAGATGAATAGATCAATTTGATGGAAGAAATCAGGCCCAAGCAGCACTCTGTAGACCATACGAGTGATCTGTTTTTCTGGCAGAGCAGTTTAAACCCTTAAATCCCAATTGAATTGACCTGAATAAAAGAAATGAAACATATTGATGATTGTTGCTTTCTTACATCTTGGTGTGTGGCCCTACATCCAGGTTTCCATTTTTCTATATACAGTACATCACCACTATAATTACCGTACATACTCATGTATAAGCCGACCCGTGTATAAGCCGACCCCCCTACTTTTGCCCCCAAAATCTGGGAAAACCTATTGACTCGTGTATAAGCCGAGGGTGGACCCCAGCACAGGTATACAGCCCCCAGCAGTGTGGTATACAGGCCCCCGCAGTGGTATACAGGCCTCCCAGTGGTAGTATACAGCCCGAGTGTGGTATACAGCAGCCTCCCAGTGTACATACAGCCCGCAGTGTTACAGCAGCCTCCCCAGTGGTATATACAGCACAGCCCCAGTGGTAGTATACAACAGCCCCAGAGATATATACAGCAGCCCCAGTGGTAGTATACAGCAGCCCCAGAGGTATATACAGCAGCCCCCCAGTGGTATATACAGCAGCAGCCCCAGTGATAGTATACAGCACCCAAGATATATACAGCAGCCCCAGTGGTAGTATACAGCAGCCCCAGAGGTATATACAGCAGCCCCAGTGGTAGTATACAGAAGCCCCAGAGGTAGTATACAGCAGCCCCAGTAGTAGTATACAGCAGCCTCAGTGGTATATACAGCAGCAGCCCCAGTAGTAGTATACAGAAGCCCCAGTGGTAGTATACAGCAGCCCCAGTAGTAGTATACAGCAGCCCCAGTAGTAGTATACAGCAGCAGCCCCAGGGGCGGCAGCGATAAGTATACTGACATCTTCCTTTACAGGTGCAGCAAGGGGGGCCCTGGATACCACGGGGGGGCTGTATACAGCTGGGGCTACCGTATATACCCGTGTATAAGCCGAGGGGGGACTTTTCAGCACATTTTATGTGTTGAAAAACTCGGCTTATACACGAGTATATATGGTACATACCAATGGTGTAAAGCAAGAAGTTGACTAAAATAAGTCTGCTGTCCCTTGTAAAAAACAAAATGAGTTTGCAAGTGGAGTGCATTTGCACAAAACTGCCAGGTGAACAGTACAGCTATTATCCACTGTTGTCAGCAGCAACCTTATTGTTCTGAACATACATACTGTCCGATGGCAGGCTCTGCTTTCTTTTTCCTATTTAGTATACAGTACTTTGATTCATTTTAAGGTAGAGTATAGTGTGAGCCAAAACATATGATGAAAGCAGACACCACAGATCTGTAACACAGTCATATGTATAATCTCTAAAAACTATAATAATCCTATCCGTGGTAATGGTAGAATGTGCAATTTTTATTCAATTTGATAAAGAATGGCTGGAGCCAGCAAGTGAATCCATAGAACCTAAAACAGATCATTAGTATCAGCCTGATTCTACATATTTGGTTCTGCTGCCTGAGGCTTAGAAATTTTGGCATTAGGTGAAGCAGATTAATTTCTATAGACAATATCAAACTCCAATCAGAACTAATCTTGTTTTAAGGGCACACCTCCAAATTTTAGACCCTCCTAACGTGATCTCACAACGATGAATAGTAAAAAACAATGTGTAGAACTTTTGACTTTCAGGCTCCATATCGCACCATTCACTACATCTGTAAGCGTGAGACTACCTTCAATGTATAGACATTCATCTTGGCTATCTCATACATATATTTGACTTGCAATTATTTCGCCTATAATTATGTATGCAGATTCTTGTCATGTCACCATCATTTGCTTCTAAAAATCTACTTTTAAAATTTCATTATTTTGTTAGTATTTTGTAAGTCCACATATGCCTTTCAACACTGCCTGAATTCGTCTGAGCATCTACAGGATCAGATTCAAGCATGTCTTGACCGAAATCTGATCCAGGTCTCCTCTAGACATTCCCAAAGTTGGTCCATACTGATCGACTCACTTGGGTGTGTAAGCAGCTTTATCTTCAACTCTACTCAAGTGTTAAGATTTTTTGCAGAGGCCAATCCAGAACCTTTACTTCTTTGTCATTGAACCATTTCTTGGCCAATCTTGACGTATGATTTGTAACATTGTTGGAACACTATGTCATCCTTTTCATGCCTATAGTACTATAGTACTCGAGTGTGTGAGTAACTTGTCTTATAGGATACTCACATATAGTTCAGCATTTAGGCCACCATCAGTCCTTATCAAGTATCCAACAATTTGGCTGTGAAACTACCCCATATCCTAAGGCTTCCTTCACCAAACATGACAGGAGTATATCGCAATCCATTGCACCCTTTTTCCCTTGTTTCTTCAAGACTCATTTGGACATATCAGAGTCTACTGACTTTTGTCTTGTTAATTCAAAACACCTGTTTTCAATCTTCAACTGCCTACTTTACATACTTTTTGCAAACTCAACCCGAAGCTTTTTATGATGATATTGAACTTGAGGCTTTTCACCTGTTTTTGGACCACCAATCCAGACTTGTGTACTGTGCATCGCACGTTGCTTGCATGGACTTCTGTGATCTCACTATCCAAAGCATATGACCCACCTCCTCCATTGCGATGTTTGTTTCGCTAGAACTAATAGATCTTGTGATGAGCCGAATTGTTCACTCTGATATTTTGCCTGAACATTCATCTCTATTCTTGTCTTTTGAATGGACAGAATTTATTTCATATTCTTCTGTCTGTCATGGCACTCACATGATGCAGTTTGGCAATTTTCTTGGCTGATAGAACGCTATCTATGAGCTGGACAATGCTGTTTCTCTTTTCTTTGGAAATCTTCTTCATGGCTGCTCATCGATTTGAAACAGTGACCTTTCATTTGAAATCAACCTAATAACACACTGAGCCATTGCTAAATGTGACTACAGGTTGTAATTTGTAGAATACAGGACGAAAAAGATATTTCAAACACCAGAACCAAAACAGTAACAATGCAGAGCTATGAAGGGGTGGAGCTATATGGACTGGGTGTGTTTATGCGTAAGGGTGGGGCTATCAAAAGGCAAAGCTGTCTTTTATACTCTGTTTAATAAAAAGCTAATTGGTTAAAAAAAAAAGAGGCAAAGCTGCCAGGGGGGAGACACACATACATACATTACATCATATGGGCGATACTGCCATATATGGCATTATGCTCAGGTAACGCTGGGCTCTACAGCTAGTGTATATATATATATATATATATATATCTTATTATATAATTGCGAATGGCTTTTTTGCCCCTGGCGTGGTCATGTGGATACGCGCGAAGCATTGGCCGCGAAGCGGCCATTGCGAGTCGTGCGTGGTCATGTGGATACGCCCGAAGCATTGGCCGCGCAGCGGCCATTGCGAGCAGTTCTAAGGCGACTCGCTATGCCCGCGCAGCGGGCATGGCGAGTCGCCTTTGCAGCGCGAAGCATTGGCCGCGAAGCGGCCATTGCGAGTCAGAGACTCGCCCTTCTAGAATCCCGATGCATGTGCATCGGGCTCCCAGCTAGTATATATATATTTGGTTATTTTAATTTCTCTATGATAAAACATCAGATTGCAGAAATCAAGGTGTCAATTTATTAAACTTTTTATCATCTGCATGCCATATAGTATTTTAAGGGGTGCTGATGCTTATAACAGATTTCAATTACAATGTGTACTTGCTAATAGTATAGTAAGGAATAAGCTACAGTAATATTTATGAGCACATTCTAACATACAGACTAATAAAATATTACAATATGCATTTACTGACCACTGTCTTATTAACCAATTAGCGCATTTTATATTTCGAAAATGTAATGCAGAAACAGATGTAATTCCTGAGGATTTCTGAGTTTCCTTTCCAAGAAGGGAATCTCAAGTTCAAACTGAAAACAATTATTGCTTGCATAAAGTTATTTCTTTCTATTGACTTAGTAACAAATTGGATCCCCAAAAGCTTACAGGATCAAATGCATAAAAGATAAACATTTAGCTTAATGACATCAACAGCCAACCAAAAACATCTGTGTTTTACTTTAGAAGTGATCAGAGGATATTCCTTTGTTTACACTAAAGATAATCACAAGGTTTGTATTACTGCCTTCAATTTAAGGAAGAAAAAAAAAGTACTTACAACCTCCAAGGCCCAGAGGCAGCAATATGTTACAAATGCAGGATTTCTCTCATTTTATGTTTTGTATCCATGGTAAAACAATAGAATTGAACTTTCCCTGAACCTTTCTCCTATAATGGCCGTGGTACATGTTGACCTAACACTACAAGTTGGAACCTGATGCTATCACTTTGACGGCTGCTAATGCTATCAAATTTTTCTGAAACTTTATCAGCTCTATTAAAAGATCAGTTTTTATATACCTGATTGTTGGATACAATTGGGCCACTAGGGACTGCTGACATCATGCACACATCCTGTTTCCATGTTACCCATTTACATACGGAACTTATTTAAACAATGAAATTCATTTACAAGAATGCAGTCACTTAATATATTTACAATTGATCACGTGTCTCTAAATTTCAGGGTTAGAAGATTTATTTTAAATTCAAGCAAACACTTCCTTTCATTACAAATTGGCACGTAATGTTTTATAACTCACTAAAGATGAAGCCACTGTATGTTATATATATATATATATATGTAGAGATATGCAAATAGAGTCCGTGGAGCCTCGTTTACGAATCTCAAACACGGGACTAGCCAGATATCCCTCCAGGGAAGGACCTAGCCATGGGGTGGCTCCTTGCAGAGAACACCATAACCACCATATTAAGTGGATTTTTCAGTCAATATCCAGCTCTTTACGAGTTTAAAGATATGACAAGGGAAATACCAAAGCCAGGTATCAATCCACAAACAGCTGTTTCAGAGTTTTCCCCTCTTCAGTGTGGAGTAGGATTCTGGCTATGTGGGAGGAATGCCTGGTAGACCTACAACAAGAAGCAATCACTGATCTCAGGGAGACCAGTCCAAGAAAACACTGCGGGCAGCAGGCTAAAGCGCTCAACACAGTGAATTCCTAGGTGCATTGCCTCCTGGGAAATACGAATATGCAAATAGAGTCCGTGGAGCCTCATTTAGGAGTCTTTATATGTATATAAATATATATATATAGAGAGAGAGACAGAGACAGAGAGAGAGATGGAGAGGGAGAGAGACAGAGAGAGAAAGAGGGAGATTTAAGTTTATACTGCATATTACCTTGCTCCCTTGGATGGGACAAAGGTGAAGAAAGCCACTGCTCCACATATTTTCAAAAGTTATCAGCTTTAATTGTGGAATGAGCCTTTCACAACCGCCTGAATTCAAATCCGACAATGGAAATATTTAGTTGGCTCTTGTTTCTATTGTATCAAAGAATTTTCCATTTACTGCTACATATAACTAATGCATGAACGTTACATTACTTTGAAACATTCTTATTTTTGCAAATATAAAGATGAAGAATATTTTTTATGCCAATATTCTGATATTTATTTAGTAGAGACTTAGCAACAATGCAAATAACTAAATCTTGTCTAAACACTATTGCAGAATATAAACATTTACAGAAATTGCACTGCAAAATTTGGTTCTCAATCAATAATTCTTTTCTGCTTGTCTCTAGTACTGCTGCATCGAATCATCTCTTACAAGTGTCCAACAGTAACCTGCATGCATTGATGGATTCCATTTTCCTTGAATTCATATTACTTGATCTCTACGCTGGAGATCAAGTAATAGGGCATTCACCTTTATGTCACCACAGAGTGGCCATAAAAGTTGGACATAATTCAGGCACATCATTAGTTGTTTCAGATTGTCATATGTTTCTTTCATGTGTACTGTATAACCAACTGGAATTGAAGGTAGCACATAGCCATTATGTAGCAACATGACTTTTAGACTTGTTTTGGATGAATCGAAGAAGAGCCTCCATGTCTATGGATTATTACTTATCTTCAGAGCTTCCATTAAATTCTGCAGCCAAATTACAGGTTGTAGACTCTTCTTAACATGGTAGTTAAGATTAACTTAACTGGCAAAAGTGAGTTCTTTGCATATATAGCAAAACCTAGCCGCTTTGTTAATACAAGAAAAAGGCTTATCTGAAAAAATATATAAAAACATATATATAAAAACGTCAATATGATCAGTAAGCTAAAAAATCCTAAAACTGTACACCTTACACAGAGAGCATTTAAAAAAGTAGGTGATACAACTGAACATAGGATTATGTCATCAGAGCTGAGTTAACTGAAAACAGAAAGAGCTCAAAATAGAGCTCACATACATAGTAAAATTGTGCTAATGGTTGTGCTCACCTCAGAGAGTTGTGAGAGTCACCACCACTGTACACATTCAATCAAGGCTGCTGCATGTATCCACTTCCTTTACGTAATGATGGTAATGATGCGTGCCCTAAAGAAGTAGCGAGAGAACTAC
This sequence comes from Allobates femoralis, assembly GCA_033576535.1. NCBI lineage: Eukaryota > Metazoa > Chordata > Amphibia > Anura > Aromobatidae > Allobates > Allobates femoralis. Next base: position 567,012,216 of record JARQOC010000002.1, on the reverse strand, counting down.
AAAATGCGTAGGCCAATAAACTTTCATGAAATATCCCGACTTTTTATTCGGAGCTAAATTGGTGTTTTTAGATTGGTCACCCCAAGATGATAGAATCCTGAAGGTTCCATAAAGTAAATAGATGATGTAACACACAAGTTACTATAAATGCAATATTGATGATGAAATACTAAAGACATAATTTTTCTATAATCCCGTATGAAAGGTGTCATAAATAATTACAGCCTCCTAAGAATCTTGAAAATTAGAGCCTATCAGCAAATTTAAGTGTTATAGTCATTTTCTGGACCATAAAGTTAGTTTTGGTCAAATGTTTTGGTTTCTAAACCAAGTGACTATAGAACAGTGAAATAAGAAAGTAATACTCCTTGTACTGCTCACCTGTCCTAGGTACATCTTATAAAGTCCTTTGTGCGCCTGAGGACTGTATGAGGAAATAGAGATAAGCAATTCTCTCAAAATTTAAATGTGCCTTATTATGCTCTATAGTCTCCCTGGGCACTAGGATTTATAAGTATAGGCTGTATAGCACTAAAATATAATACTCACCTTTCTGGTCATCTGTACTGCTGCCATAGGTCTCAATCTGTCCCTCTACTTACGGTAGCTCTTTTTGGCCTCTACCTTACTTTTACATGACATGCAATGTCCTTTTTCTGCACCTTCACTCTGTACCAGGCTAAATGCAAAGTCATAATGTACATCGCCTGAGGTTTAGTCAACACGCACGGCAATGTATGTCATAGGTCTACTCACCCTAGAAGCCCAGATACAGAATTAATATGGAAGAAGTGAATGTCATATGCAATGCAGAAATAAAAAAAAAAAGGGAAAACAAAATAACATTCAATGGTTCATCCACAAGGGAAGCATCTGCTTAAGTCTATGCACAAAAAACAGGCTAAATTTGACAGGGTCCATGTTGATAAATATGAATACTACTAGGGTTCTATTCTCCATAGTGATGAGACCATTATAAATGTTTCTAGAACTGTTGGCTTCAAAACTGTATTGGAGGAGGAATTCAAAGAAAAATGCCTACACTGTAACACAACAATGGCAATGTCCTTATGTGGGACTGCATAAGCATTGCTAGTGTCAATGAGCAGCATTTTACATGTATGTAATCCAACACAAAAAAGGGAAAGAAAAGCCTATCTCACTGTTGTTGCACCTGCAACCTACAGGTTCTTGTGCAGACTAGTTACATGTACAACACCCTAATAGTTCTTGCACAAACTGGAATATCTCTAGCCACACAATCAGAGAGTCACAACCTGGACCTGGCTGCCTGAAAGACCATCAGGTTGTTTCATGTACCTCCTCAGGAAACAGAGAGGTTACTATGTATTACAAACTAAGATAGGGCAAGGATTGCAGAGATTGACAAAGACACTGAGGAAACATAAAACATGTGCACACGTGGAAAGGAGAGATGATAAATGCAAGTAAGTATTACCTATTACAAACCAATCAGAAAACAAAGACAAGGTGTAGATGAGACAAGTGAGAAAGCACAGAGCAAATGCAACACTGGTCTCAGTATATCAGGAAAAATTTCTAGCAGCAGGGCTGGAACTCCAAAGTAGTAATTCACATGGAAAAAATATAGCCAGCAGAAAACGCTAATGTCAGGAGAGTATAAATAGCCCCAACTGAGCAGTGATAGGACAGAGACAATGAACAAATGAGAATTGTGGATAACCGCACACTATAGGAAGAGAGGCAAAGATAAAAGTAAACAGACCATCAGCATTTAGACAGAGACTCACCAAGCTGTGTCTCAGCAAGAAAGGAAACTTACCACACAGGACAAGGTGAACAAATTGAATGTCGATCCATGACAGCTACATTTCATTAATGATATCACAAATTCACATATGTACTGTGCTATACCAAAAGAAAATACGCTACCATCATTCTGTGCCCTGGGAAGACATGAACTTTTCCACACTTGACAATGATCCGAAATACACATATAAAAACCTGGGTCAAACTAGCACTATGCCTGTATTCAGGGGGGGTTCCATTAAAAAGAATTTGGCAGCATTAACGCAGTGCTACCGGAAAGGTAAGGCTGTGTTAACACTGCCAATTCATTCCTATGGGTGACGGAACCCGAGCACAGATCAAATGCCGGCATCTAAGTGGGCGGTAGCGCGCGTTATGTAATGCGCTTGGAAATAGCGCAAGGTTTCAAACTCTGGCACCTAGATGCCGACGTTTGACCTGCGCTCGAGGTTTCATCACCCATAGGAATGAATTGGCAGCATTACCGCAGCCTTACCTTTCCGGTAACATTGCATTAATGCTGCCAAATTCTATCTTTTTAACGGAACCCCCCTGAACGCATGCATAGCGCTAGTTTGACCCAGGCCTCAGGCCTTTGTTGCAATTCTGATAATGAACAGAATAAAGTGAATAAGTGGCCAAGTATGTCTCCTTGTCTGAGCCCAATTGCACAAATAGGGGGAATTCTCAAAAGGCAAGTTGAGCATCACTCTCCATCCAGCATTCAAAATCTTAAAGTCATTCTTGAAGAATGAAAAAAGATAGTTGTTAAAATATGTCTCCAACTTGTTCATTCCAAGCTTAGTAAACTTGGTGCTGTCCTTGTAAATCATAGAGCTCACACAAAATATTAGCTTTAGTTATTTTTGAAGTGGGTTGTATTCATTTCTGCATAAACTAATTAGAATAAAATATTTTAAAATTAAATTTTTATCATTAACCTTACTGTCATGTTATGGGTAAAAAAATGTTCAATGAAACTCAGTCTTGTATAATTTTGGAAACTGTTTGTGTTCAGTGAAATATTGATAAAAAATACACCAAGAAGAATAATTTCAGAACTTTTTCACCTTTAATGTCACTCATAAACTGCACAATTCAAGTGAAAAACATGCAAACCTGTTGCCGTGAAAAAAGAAAACTAAAGAACTAAAATAATGTGGTTAAACTAATACTTTGTTGAAGTATCCTCTCAATTTATGACATTATTTAGTTTTTTAAGTAGGAGACCATCAGCATAACATATCTAGAATGAAAAATCTTTGCCAAGCCTTCCTTGCAGTAATGCTCCAAAACTGTCAGACTGTTGGAGCATCTCCAGAGCAGTGCCTTCTTCAGGTTCCCACAGAGTTTCAATTGCATTCAGGTTTGGGCTCTGGTTGGGCCATTTTGATACTTTGACCTGTTTACAATTTCTTCCACCTAGACAATGGCCCAATTGTAAGTTGAAAAAATCAACTCCATAATGCTGTCTACACCGTGCTGCACTTTCGGTATGAAATTCTTTAAGTGATGCTTAATGTTGGCTTTGCAGCAAATATACTTTTTGGAATTATAGTCAAAAAACCTTGGCCTCATCAGACCATAACAGTTTTTCCACGTGATTTTGCCAGACTTGATGTAAGTTTTGGAAAACCATAGTAAGGCTTGTACTTTTTTTTAAGAAAGCTTCGCTGACCGTTTTTCGCGCGCACCTCGCAAGTGCAAACCGCACTTGCCGCACCTGCCAAGTCCGCATACTTTGCATGCAAAAACGCAACGCCCGCAAGTGCAGCCGTATGCGGTAATCGCGGCAATGCGGTTTTTCACGATCTGCGCGATTAAAAAAACCTGATGTGAAAGGCCCTACGACAAATATACTACCAGAGATTGTAGTCACATCCATTATACAGTCACTATTGGCATGAAATTCTTGCAGCTCCTTTAACCCCTTGACGATCAATAATGTATAGGTACTTCATTGGTCGTATCCCTGACTTTGACACACTGAGCTTACATAATTCCCTGCACATGCTGGGTCTTATAAGCCAACATGTTCACCATCTCCTGGTAACATGGTAGATTGCGCTGTCAAATTTTTACAGCACGGTCTAACATGCCACGGCAGGGATCGTGCTATACTCCTCTGCCATCAGAGACCCTGTGTCATGATCAAATGCAATAACGGGCGAATCAATACAATCTACCCTAAAATGGTATCATTAGAAACGTCAGCTCAAGAACACAAAAAAAAAGCCATCACAAGCCATTGCACTTTTGCAAACAACAAGCCCTCATATGGCTATAATGATAAAAAAATAAAAAAGTTATAGTGTTTGGAAAATGGGGAGGGAAGAACAAAAATGAAAACGAAAAATTGCTGGGAGGGGGATTGCTGTCAGCCACCCAGACCAACTTATCTTTTAATCAATTTTTGAGGGACCTCAGCAATTGAAAATACATAGTGATACTGTTATACCAAATGTAGGCAACTTCTTGATGACTGGCGTCATAATATTTTGTGGTATATCTGACATTTTACTCTTCTACTGGTTGATAACCTTCAAAAGATTCTTTTTGCTCTGTTGTAAGATGTTTATAGACCCTGTTTTCTGTTGTAGAATGACACTAAGAAAATCTCAGGAACATACATAACAAAATTACTGTATCTTACAAGAGCATTGTGGAAAAAGGTTACCAACCTCTTATTGAGTTTCTACTTTCAGATCTTAATGAACCTATGTAGACAGCTCATGACACAGAATCTTGTGATGGGTTGGGAACTATATATCCTTTCGTACCAGTTTGTGGTGAGTCTTGAATATAGCTATTATTGTGATCTCATTGATTAGTAGATCTGTACCTGCCCCTGTCTCCTCTCAGCCTTCTTATTGCTGAACTAGGTTACATAATTTTGATCATTTATTCTGGATACTCTTAGTTCAATGGTTGCCCACTTTTGATCCCAATCAAGTTCTACTTGCAATAGTGCACAAAACCATACACAATATTCCTTATGTGGTGCAATGGTCTAAGCAATGGTTTCTAAACAGATAGAAATATGTTTCCTTTATGAGCGCCTATGTCTCTTTTGATACGCCACGAGTTCTCATTTGGTTGTGTCGCAGCTTCCAGACACTGGTCACATCAGTTTGCTACCAATTAAAGTTTCAAAGGGGGATCTTTCATGTTTTATGGTACCGTATAAAAAACGGAATGGAAAATCAAAATATACTGTATGACAGCGAGCAACGTATCCAATAGACCCTGAAGAATGTCATGTCTTAACCAGAGGAGGGCATCCCATCTGCAAATATAATGTCCTGAGGCTCCTCATGTGGTGGTATATAGGGCCTGATGCTGAGATCTAGCTTGGGATCTGATTTAATATTACTGTTCTGGGGTCTAAATGACATTTTTATTGCTCGATCTAGGGTCTGGGTTCACTTTAGGGATCTGGTCTAATGTTACAGCCACCACATTTTGTTAAACTTTTATGTCTCTAAACCCCTAAGCTAAATTAAAAAAAAATGACTGTCAAAAATATCAATGTTTAGGAAAAAGATCTGTCAAAATATTTTGTGTAGAAACTGGAGCTCATACAATGGTATATTACTCAAACATGAATTCATTTCATGAATGCAATGATAAGCCTATTCAAGGAAATAGGTAGGCAAATGAGGGCTAGCAAAAGAGCATTCTTTACACTGCAAATATTATACAACTACCGGTGAGGCTGCTGAAAAATTGTGGTATTGAGTTATTTAATGATAAATCTACTTATATGACTAGTGAAGCGTCAATGTGTGTAGGCAAAGGATTTATCGAAACAAGTCCTTTTACACACATACAACAAAACTGCCAGTCAAAAAGCATAAAATCTAAAGTCGTCATTGCCCTTTAAAATCCTTTTAACTTGAATTCTCTAATTGTTCCTTTACTTTATCTCCCTGTACCAGAAAGTAAATAAATTAACAAAATAGCTTTTATCGCACCGAATAACCTTTTAACTGAGGGATTATCTGTGGTTTATTTTTCATTTCTTTCACTGGAGATAGCAGTTCATGCCTCATTGATTAGTTTGCTGAGGTGATGACCAGAAATGAAAACAAGGTCTCTTAGAAATTGCCCGGACTCATAAAAATAAAGGAAGAAGAAAAACATTACAGAATGCTGTGCAGCTTCCACACTTTATATTTTCCAAATGCAATGTTCGAGATTCAAGAGTCAAGGGTTACAAAAGGTCGCTCTAGTTTTGTTAGTATGTGCCAGGAAGCAATCCAAATATAAAAATCAAAAGAGGTTTTTATATATATAAATTTTTCTATTTATTTATTTTTTTTAGTTCCTTTAATATTCAACAATTAATTTTTGGGACTACTTTTGACAATTAAAGTAAAAAAAAGGAGTTATGTATTTACCAAAAATATTAATTAAAGCCCCATTACAGTGTATTGGGTCTTTTGTTCATCCTTTAAGGCTACATTCACATACAGCGTTTTTGCTGTGCTTTTTAGGATCAGCTTTTCAGCTGCAAAACTGATCAGCTTTCCAAAAACCGCATCACCTATTCATGCACTGCGTTTTTTATTCGTTTTTTAGACTGTTGCGTTTTTTTAAGCTCCTAGACAATGGAGTCAATAGAAAAAGCGGATCAGAAAAACACCACAAAAATTGACATGCTCATTCTTTGTGAGGATCCATTTTTGTACCAAAAGACACATCCTCACAAAACTTTGTGTCTGAAAGACAAATCTTGAAAACCCATTGACTTTGTGGAATGCCCAGAGTCACTGCATTTCACTGCAAAAAACAGATCCTCAAAAAGTGCAGCAAAAACTCTGTGTGAATGTAGCCTAAATGTGAGCTCACTGCCCTAGTCTTATACTCACCCTCTGGCGCTTTCGTTTTTCAGCGCCACTCTAGTCCCGTGGTGCCATCTTGTGTCCAAATCTTCTGACTGGCTGGTAGTCAGACGTTTTGTCACAAGCTCTTAATGCATCTTATCAGTGGTCACTTCTCAATGCATTTCTATGAGAACCTCACTCCATGAAACTCCATGAAACACTGGTGCTGTCAGCAAGTCACTTTTAGCCACACCCAAACCAGAGCACATGTGGAAAAGGATTAAGCCAGTTGAAGGTGAGTATAACACTAGAGTCAGGGGACTAAAGTTAAAGGGAGTCAGTTAACAGATTTTTGCTACCTGATCTGACAGCAACGTATTCTAGGCAAAGAGAACCTGAATTAAACGAGGTATCACATATATTATTTGCTCCATCCATTCTCAATCACATAATTTTATTCCAGGAACAGCAAAGCTGAGATACAGTAGTTACACCTGACCACACCAGACTCTCAATAGACATTATGCATTCACTGTGAGGAGTCAAATACACAGGGGGCATGTCGGACTACCATGTGTGTGATTTTCTAGTCTTGAAATGGTAATCATAGTGTAATGTAGCTAAAAGATTGAGTAAACTATTGTAGAAGTACAGTTACTTTTTGTGTCTTCATACTGTCCTCACCTTATAGAGCAAAAAATTGCCAACAGACTCCTTTTAAAGCTCCACTACAGCGGAGCAGTAAAACAAATTGCTGGAGCGGTGCTTGAAAGGGAATCTGTCAAATCAAAAATCCATATGTAAAGGCTGATTCCTTTCTCTAAGCTCTCTCTATTCAGGTATTTCTATTATTTATACTTCCCTCCTATCCTCTGTAAACTGCAAAATAAAAGATTCATTCCATCTGTTAATTACAGTGAGCTCTCTGCTGCTGCCCACTCCCCAAGGAATGAATATTCATGTATCATTACACTGTCCTCTCTAATCTGTCTGTCTGCTATGTGACTCATTGAAGAGCAGAAAGGAGGGGGAGGAGGTGTGTGTGATCTTAGAGATCTTCATTGTCTGCATTTGAGGCATGTGTATAGTATGTGCAGTCTGAGATATTTCTATGTGATTATAAGAACATTTGATCATTTGCTCAGCAGATACGGACATTACATGTTGCACGAAAACCAACCTTCATATAATAGAAATCTTACAGAAAGAGCGGGAGAAAACACCTCCCCTCTCCCAGCACAGAGGGGAGGGACAGAACACCAGCTTGGGTGGGTGTGAATATTTAAATAACACTTATGCAGCAGGTGGACTATTCAGCTGTGAGAGGACTAATGCAGGAGCTGCCTGCAAGCCATGACAATGCTTAAAGCATGGAAGCTAGAAAGTGTACAATAGTGATTTTACATGTTTTTAAAAGGTCTGCCCAGGCACTATTCAAGGGTAATATTAGTAGCATGCTGAAAAATGACCTGACAGAGTCCCTTTAAGAATTATTTCGACTCAATGATCTTAAGCAGTTGATTAGAAACACACTAGGTTCTCAAAGGTGATCACATTGATCGCCTTGCTTTTGTGAAGTATACCATGATCATCATCACCTATAAAATGATAAGAAATATGTACCACCAGCACTTCTGAAAAGGTCACTGGCTCTAAGCTCTGAAGAATATTTGGTAAGTCGAGTTTTCTTTCTGTCAGTTACTTAGGTCGATAGCTTCAGTTTAGAAGAAAAAAAAAGCCAAAAATCTTTAAATGGTGACAAATAAAAAAGCGAAGTGGTCAGTGATCCACATGTTCTTGGTGTGTGAGGTAATAGCTGTGTTGTGTACTTTCAGTTAAAGAGTTATACATAGAAACACAGAGGAATATTACATACGTTTATGATCACTAGGGGTCCAACCAATGAGACACCCGCAATCCTGAAAAAGGGGCTTTGAATTCAGATAATTGGGCTTTGTAGACCTACCTGAATGAAGCAAAGGTGAGCATTATCGACTTCCTCTCCATCCACTCTCAATGGAACAACTAAAGGAAGCCGAACACTATGGTTAGCTTTTTTGAGAACTCCCATAGACCATGAATAGAGTGGAGGTTGAGAATACATACAGATTCCTCATTCATGGTTTCAGAACCCCATCCTCAAAGGATCACAGTAGTCAGACCCCAGCAATCGGCCAGTTATCCCCTAGCCTAGTGACTCCAGTTAACCTGTGTTTTTGGGATTAACCTTTTAACCAGCTGTGTTCTCCTAGAGCTGATTAACTCAGATCATAGCGAGAAACTGAAAAACATAACGTTCCTCCACAGCTTCTATATACCGTTTTCGTTAGACATTATTGATTATTATGGTTTTTTTGAATATTTATTGGGAGCCTTCTGACAAGGAGAAGTGACTAACTGCTGGAAAATGACACTTTTGCTATTTAGATATATATTTAAAGCTTTACTAATATATTTTAATATACTATACAAGAAGTTATTACTATTGATTATATATAGATGAGTAAAAAGGCAACACTGTTTTGAACCATTGACTTTCAAGCTCCATATCTCACCATCTACTACAGCTTTGAGTATGAGTCTACATTCATTTTATCCAAATAGAGTCCGTGGAGCCTCGTTTAGGCGTCCTAGGAGCCTAGGAATTCACTGTGTTGAGCACTTTAGCCGGCTGCCCGCAGTGTTTTCTTGGACTGATCTCCCTGAGATCAGTGATTACATTCATTTTATAGCCTATTATTTTGGCTGTCTCATACATAAATTTGAATTGTATCTATTCAGCAATTATTTATACCGATTCTTGTCAATTCACTTTATTGATACTGTTTTGCTGCTGGTATTTGAAGAATGTTTTTCTTCCAGTATACTACAAATTACAACCTGTTGTCACATTCCCTGATAGGTTAGTGTATTTTTAGGTTGATTCCCAAAATGTCACTGATTCGAATCGAGATTCAGCCATTATGAAGATTTCCCAAGAAAAGATTAACAACATCATGCAGTTCAGCAATAGTAGTAGAAAATTGCAAAACTGCATCATGTGAGTGCAAAGACAGTTGAAAGAACACAAAATGAAGTCTGTTCATTCATTCCGAAGCTAAGAAGTGGACATCCAGGAAAAATGTCAGAGTCAGCAAATCAAAAAGTTGGCTCATCACATGGTCTATCAATTCTGGCTCAACAAACATGGCAGAGTAGGTGGCTCATAAGCTAATAGTGAGATAGAAGATGCAATCACCATGCAATGCATGTTACACAAGTGTGCAATGGTGGCCCAAAAAAAGGTGAAGAGACTTTAATATGATCATAAAAAGCATTAGATTGCGTTTGCAAAAAAGTAAAAAAGTGACAATAGATAATTGGAGACTAATTATTTGGAGCCATAAGACAAACATCAATAGACTAGGTTCTGGTGGGTGCAAATAGGTCTGGAAGAAATAAGGTTAAATTGAAGAAACTGTAAAGTTTCTTGGAGTAAGCCAGATGATATGGGGTTGTTTCAAGGCCAAAGGCTTTGCATGCTTACCAGGATCAGTGATGGAATTAATGCTGAGATATGTGAGTATTCTAATTCATACACTGAAGTACCATGGGAATGAGAAGGATGACATAGTGTTCCAGCAGGGCAACAACCAGAAGGATACTCTGAGACTGGCGAAGAAATGGTTCAATGACAATGAAGTAGAGGTTCTGGATAGACCTCTACAGTCCCCAGACTTTAACCCAAATAAACACTTGTGAGAAAAGTTGAAGAAAAAGCTGTATACAATACCAAATGAGTTGGGATCAGATTTCAGTCAAGACATGCTTGTATCTGATTGAGAGCATGCCCGAAAGGATTCCAGCAGTGTTGAAAGCCAAAACAGTAACAATACAGTGACATGACAAGAGTCTGCATAACTAATCATATGCTAAATAGTTGCAAGTCAATTTATGTATGAGATAGCCAAGATGATTGTTTATAAAATGAAGGTAGTCTCAAGCTTAAAGCTGCAGTGGATGGTGTAATTTGGAGCCTGAAAGTCTAAACTTCAAAACATTATTACATTTCCAGTATATAAACCTATTAACAAAGCCCTTCAATCTACTAATAATGAAGAGAGGGAAATCGTGTCTGAGTGAATGTATCATGCTAAAATATTGGCAGTAATTATTTAGTTCTGTGAATGCCAACACTTTGCTTATCTTTTTAAAGCAACAACATGTATGTCACTCTTGAGTGAATGCCAAAAAGCATCTGAAATAAATACAGCTAGAAGAATAAACGACCACCACTGATTTCCTTTTGTGACTATAGGTAAAATAAGCAAATTTAAAGGGCTTGTCTAATCAAAAAAAAATCATTGTCCTTGTATTGGAGGGATATAATGCTTACTAATACCGTATATACTCGTGTATAAGCCGAGTTTTTCAGCCCAAAAATTGGGCTGAAAAGTCCCCCCCTCGGCTTATACACGAGTCACTCGGTATGCTGTGGGGGGGGGCTGCACCGGTGGCTGGGGGAGGCAGGAGGGGGCCACGGTGACCGCAGGCGGTCACGTGGGGCCGCCTCATTAGTGCAATGAATATGCACGGCATCCCCCCATCCATCAGCGGCGGGGGATGCCGTGCATATTGCACTACACAGGCCTCCACCAGTAACACACAGCCCCCCTCCTTAGTATGTCCCCCCTCCTTAGTATGTCCCCCCCAGGCTGCGGCACCTGTTAAAATAACAAACTTTCATACATCACCTCTCCGGCGCAGCTCCTCCGCTCCTCCGGTCCCGGCTTCTTCTTCTTGCTTCCAGTGTCATGTGACCGGGCGCAGGAGATGACGTCATTTCCTGCGCGCGGTCACAGAAGCCGGCACAAGAAGGAAGAAGAAGCCGGGACCGGAGGAGCGGAGCAGCTGCGCCGGAGAGGTGATGTATGAAAGTTTGTTATTTTAACAGGTGCCGCAGCCTTGGGGGGACATACTAAGGAGGGGGGCTGTGTGTTACTGGTGGGGGTCAGTATACCACCACTGGGGGGCCTGTATACTACCACTGGGGCTGTATATACCTCTGGGGCTGCTGGATACTACCACTGGGGCTGTATATACCTCTGGGGCTGCTGGATACTACCACTGGGGCTGTTGAATACTACCACTGGGGCTGTATATACCTCTGGGGCTGCTGGATACTACCACTGGGGCTGTATATACCTCTGGGGCTGCTGTATACTACCACTGGGGCTGTATATACCTCTGGGGCTGCTGTATACTACCACTAAGGCTGTATATACCTCTGGGGCTGCTGTATACTACCTCTGGGGCTGCTGTATACTACCTCTGGGCTGCTGTATACTACCACTGGGGCTGCTGTATATACCTTTGGGGCTGCTGTATACTACCTCTGGGGCTGTATATACCTCTGGGGCTGCTGTATACTACCACTGGGGCTGTATATACCTCTGGGGCTGCTGGATACTACCACTGGGGCTGTATATACCTCTGGGGCTGCTGTATACTACCACTGGGGCTGTATATACCTCTGGGGCTGCTGTATACTACCACTAAGGCTGTATATACCTCTGGGGCTGCTGTATACTACCTCTGGGGCTGCTGTATACTACCTCTGGGGCTGCTGTATACTACCACTGGGGCTGCTGTATATACCTTTGGGGCTGCTGTATACTACCTCTGGGGCTGCTGTATACTACCTCTGGGGCTGCTGTATACTACCACTGGGGCTGTATATACCTCTGGGGCTGCTGTATATACCTCTGGGGCTGCTGTATACTAACTACTGGAGCTGCTGCTGTATATACCACTGGGGCTGCTGCTGTATACTACCACTGGGGCTGCTGTATACCACACTGCTGGGGGCTGTATACCTGTGCTGGGGTCCACCCTCGGCTTATACACGAGTCAATAGGTTTTCCCAGGTTTTGGGGGCAAAAGCCTACAACCTGCCATGAGACCCAGGCGAACGCCCCATACCTGACATTCCCCCATCCTACTGTATCCTAACCCGCCCCTCGTAGACTGTGAGCCCTCGTGGACAGGGTCCCTGCCCCTCCTGTACCTGTACGTCCTGATCGCCTAGATTTAGTGTACTTGTTCTTGTCTCCCTCATCCTCATGTAAAGCGCCATGGAACCCAATGGCGCTATATAAATAAATAATAATAATAATAATAAAAAGTAGGGGGTCGGCTTATACACGGGTCGGCTTATACACGAGTATATACAGTAATTCATAATGATTTGAGTCCCAGTGTCCTGATTTTACCACTGATACGACGGCACTTCCACAACCTGGAAAGGTGTGGCGAAGCACCATTTACCATTCCAGGGCAGACTGCAGCAGCTGATCGGAGGGTCAAAAATGCAGGATGGAGATATAGTAGGGTGATACAGAGGCATAGTCAGACAGTTTAAAGTCGGGGTGGAAAAATAATGTCGAGATCAGGAGCGGAGAGGTCAGACAGGATGGGTATTTAAGCCAAGTCAGTATTGGGAGAATCAGAAAAACACATAAACGGGAAGTTAGCAGATGAACTGACTAGAAGCCAATGTCCGGGCAAGGAATGGAGGGTGGAGTCACCTGATATGATATGTCACCTGCTAGCATTTGATAGGATGGAGAAGTCTCTACCTGAAAGAGGGGATACAAATTCCTACAGAGTTTGGCCACACCTCCTTTTGACACACAATCAGCATAAGGCAACTCAGATGGTTAGGTACTGGGTAGAGCAGAGCGAACCACAGTGAGTAGAGCATCACTTAGAATGTTTGCGAGTGGCCGGTGTAACAGTATCCCCCATATGCTCCCTTCTTTTTTTTCCAGGCCAAAGGAAAAATCCCTCAAGAATGGTAGGGGTACAGATGTTCATAGCGGGCTCACCAAAAATATAGGTAGTAGCAGGATGATCTCTCTTCCTGTCTCCACAGGACCTCATTAGGGACATAGCTAAGTTCTCTTGGATGTACTCCAGCATGGTACAGGTTTACGACAGAGATGGGGGACATATCTGGTCCTGAAATGGTGAGACACCAGGCAGAAGATTGATGGAATAACTGAAAGGCATTAGGTTTGAAAAACACCTTTTTTTCCACAAATGGCATTTTAGAAGGCATAACAAACTTTGGGCAGACTCAAAGGCACAGAAGTAGGAGTCCTGGGTATGAACCTGATGTGGCATTTGGTCCCAGTCTAACCAGTTAATAACCGACGCGTGAGGATGCAATCATCAAAACCTTAGCAGACCAGAATTTACAGATCTTGGTATAACAAAGAACAATTTTTTTTCATAATTCCGGGCTCCAACCTGCAACACGATGGACAGTGAGATATCTTGCAGCCATCATGTAGGCAGTTGGAGTTCAGGAACCAAATCTTGACAGATGAAGTCGGCAGTGGATCTGGAGTCAAGATGTACTGCTGCTTAAAGAGACCTTTCTCCTTAGGACAGGGTAACATCAGTCAATAGTTATGGATGGCAAACATTCGCACCAGGGGTCATCTCTCTAATCAAGCCTAGGGGCTTGGGTTCTTCAGGTCTTACTGAATATTGATAAACAAAAGTACATGCACACATTCTCTCGATACCATCGCTATAACTTTCGTACGCAAAGTTGGGCCAATCTGAATCGTGTCAGCTAAATTTCGAGAGGTGCAGCCTGCAACAGCAAGGGATACATGGCCATAAAAAGCCATCTTAGAGTGGCCTTTTATTGTAACCATCCTAAAGCACACCACTGCAATAATCATGCTGTCTAATTAGTGTCTTGATAAGTGACACCTGTGAGGTGGATGGATTATCTTGGCAAAAGAGAAGTGCTCGTTTTCACAGATTTACAACAAAAGTGTTGCATTTATAATTTTGTTTGGTATAATAGCTAAACCAACCTCCTTTTTTATCATAGTTTATGCACAAACAGAGAAAAGCTGGCAGCCAGCTCCCTTCAAGCACATTACTAATCATGTACTGAAACAGAGTGGGCAGGAAAGCCTTTATGCTGTATAAGAATGAACCTGGAAGTGAGGCTAGACCAGCAGTAAAATAAGAACACAGGCTGAAATCAAGTTAAAAGTAAATGTAAATTATATAAACATGCATTCTAAACACTTTGCATTTATACATTTTTATATACTTGGGCAACCCCGCAGAATAAATATGATAAAATCAATATTGTTCTCATTATCTATTAATGGAAGCCCTCTGCTTCCCGTTTGCAGGGACAGCAGTGCGTTCCTTATGATTGACAGTTTGGATCAGCAGCATTGTTGCATCTCTGACTTGAACTGTTCATTTCATGAGGCTGCAGAAGTAATCTGGCCATTGTTGGAGCAGTGTTTGCAAGCTCTATAGGCAAAGCGCTTGCAAGCATGCCCTCATTGCTTAGAAAACCAGCCAACTTTTACAGATTTTAGAGGATGCTAATAACGTCAACAAGCAATCAACTACACTCTTGAGATTCTATTCATTCTTGAGGATTTAAAATAAAAATAATAATTTGCAAACTAGATTGTTTTAACAAGCACATTTCAACTTTACTCATTTATATTGATGAGAATGTTTCTTAAAAAATATAACAAATATTTACTCTTACACTGCTATTGTGCACGCACTTATTGTTGCACTTAAAGCGATTGTTCACAGTCATGTCTGAAAATGTTGACACCCTTGAAATTATTCCAGAAAATAAATTATGTATCCCAGAAAATATTTGTCATACAGTTGTTAATTTCCTTTTTTTGTAACAACATAGAAAAACGGTGGAAAAAAAGGGAAATTAGACATGATTTGACACAAAACTTCAAAAATGGGCCTGTACAAATTGATTAGCGCCGTCAACTTAATATTTGGTTGTACACCCTTCTTAATGAATAAATGCTATCAATCGCTTCCTATAACCATTAACAAGCTGCTTACACCTCTTGTTTGGAATTTTTGACCACTCTCCAGGTCTCTCATATTTGAAGGGTGTCTTCCAATTTTAAGATTTCTCCTTAAGTATTTAATGAGATTTAGATATCGTCCCATTGCTGGACACATCAGAACTCTCCAGCGCTTTGTTTCCAGCCATTTCTGGGTTGTTCTTGAAATATTTTTGGGGTCATTGTCTAACTGGAAGATCCATGAGCAAGGATGAAAACCCAAATTTCTGACACTGGGCACTACATTGTGACCCAAAAGCCTTTGGTAATCTTCAGATTTCATAATGTACACAGTCAAGGCACCCAGTGCCAGAGGCAGCAAAACAACCCCAAAACATCTTTGAACCTACACCTCATTTGACTGTAAGTAGTGTGTTCTTTTTTTGTAGACCTCATTCCATTTTCCATAAACAGTAAAATTGATGTGCTTTACCAAAAAGCTCTATCTTGGTCTTATCTAAAAGACACTTTCCCAGAAGGGTTTTGGCTTACTCACATACATTTTGGAAATCTGCAGTCTACATTTTTTAGGTCTCTGGGTCAGAAGTGGTGTCCTCCTTGGTCTCCTGCCATAGCATTTCATTTCATTCAAATGTTGACGGATGTACCCTGAGCCTGAAGGACAGCTTGAATTTCATTGGAGCTTGATTGGGAATGTTTAGCCACCATCAAAACTATTCTATTTTGCAACCTATCATCAATTTCTCTCTGCCTTCCATGTCCAGGGAGATTAGCCACAGTGTTAAGGGTTGTTAAAGTCTTAATTATGTTGCAATTTCTATGTTTGATATAAAATAACTTTGTTTTAAAAGAAAAAGTTCACGAAAATTCAAGACTGCAACTACCAAAAAAAACAATCGAGACTCAGTTGTTTTTTCTAAAGTCGTCCAAATATTTAAATGTTGCAAAACTCACCAAGTTTAAAAATGAAGAGCATATTACATTTCCTTACAAGTAATTCTACAAGTATGAATACAAAACTTCATTCACCAATATGAAGAGAAAAAGGAATATCGGATGTCTAAAATCAATTTTGTGTTAACTTTTTATCAAGTCTTTATTAGCATTGCTGAATATAGTAGGTACCTGTAAGAGCCTGTAGCTGGATATGGCAGGGAGCTGTAAAAGGCTAGGGTCACACTTGGCATCCAGTTATTCTGCATTTCCAAAACCTGATTCTGGTGTTGGAGATTGCCATGATTGCATCCCAAAAACGCTATGCATTAACGGATGCGTTTCCCATAGGGCCCCATGTTAAAAAAACACATAGTTTTTTTTACAGCACCCAAAAACTTTGCTAGCAGCGTTTTTGGGTGCTTTAAAAAAATGCATAGCGTTTTCAGCAGTGCCTTTTGACACTACGTTTTTTGCATGGGAGCCTATGGACCCGTTAAAACCATCAGTTTTTCAAGATTTCTAATTTGAAAAACTGATGATTTTAACGGATCCAAGGCTCAAGTGTGACCCTAGGCAAAGCCTGTAGCTGGATATAGCAGGTGCCTGTAAAAACATGTAGCTGGATATAGCAGGTACCTGTAAAAGCCTGTAGCTAGATATAGCAGGTACCTGTAAGAGCCTGTAGCTGGATATAGCAGGTACCTGTAAAAGCCTGTAGCCAGATATAGCAGGTACCTGTAAGAGCCTGTAGCTGAATATAGCAGGTACCTGTAAAAGCCTGTAGCTGGATATAGCAGGTATCTGTAAGAGCCTGCAGCTGGATATAGCAGGTACCTGTAAAAGCCTGTAGCTGGATATAGCAGGTATCTGTAAAATCCTGTAGCTGGATATAGCAGGTACCTGTAAGAGCCTGTTGCTGGATATAGTAGGTACCTGTAAAAGCCTGTAGATGGATATAGCAGGTATCTGTAAAAGCCTGTAGCTGGATACAGCAGGTACTTGTAAGAGCCTGTAGCTGGATATAGCAGGTGCTTGTAAAAGCCTGTAGCTGGATATAGCAGGTACTTCTGCTATCTTTTCATTATAAAATAAACATACAAAGCTGTCTTTCTTTCTGTGTTTTGCATCAGTTTACGATTCTCCTGTTGTCATCTGGGTCTATAATGTATCTTAAAAACTGACACAGATGTAAGAGAGACAACTAACACTAATCTACTATAGTCAACATGTAAAAATATCAATGATTTCAGATATTTAGGAAAGTTACCTTATATTGTATTTATATAAGCTGAATTCACTTTAAGCACTAAAAATTTTGTATCTATTCAGTGGGATTGTCAGATCATTATAAACCACTTTGTTGTGAACCTTTAAAGTACAAGAATCTGTATCATGATGATCATTTAAAGTAAAATATACGCATCAATTTAAGGCTGTGAGACGTATAATACAGAATGCTTCCTAATCTGCACCACTTTGTTCAGATCTACTTAAAACAGCCATTAATAATTCATGTAAATGATTGTATTTATTGAATAAACAAGGGTCTATAAAAAGCCTTTGCCTCAGTAACTCTAGATATTTGCCATAGACCTAAGTTGATAAATAGCTCCTACAGACTGTTCTAGATAGCTGAAGTATTGCTAAAGCATCCATGAATAATAGAAAAGAAAGAAAAAAAGAAAGAAAGAAAGAAAGAAAGAAAGAAAAGAAAGAAAGAAAGAAAGAAAGAAAGAAAGAAAGAAAGAAAGAAAGAAAGAAGAAAAAAAATAAAGTAAGAAGAAAAGAAATAGTAACAGCCACTATGTGGAATATTGGGTGCTATTTTGTTAGATAGATGGATGAATAGATACATATATAGATACATAAATGATATATTCTGCATTTTACTTAATTTCATTATTTCCAGGAATATAAGCAGATACTAATGTAATAGATGAACACACAGCACAAATAAATTGTTCACATTTGTCACAGCTTACTTGATATTTCTTAACAGATTTTTAGACATCACTTTAATAGGTATTGAAAATTGAGTGTCATTTCAGAATTAGGTCCTCGGCCTGGGCTCAATACTGTGAAAGATTTTTATCATGACATAAATTAATTGCATGTCTATAATTTATGGTCAGCTTTAAATTATGGCAGCTTGGAGTGTTTTCACATGGAGGGACCTCAAGCAAATGACCTAGAGAAATGACTATAGGTGCTCAGATTCTAAATAACATGTGAATAATGACAATTATAGGGATCAAGACTTTTTATGCTGAACATGACACTTGAGGCATATTCACATTGGCCAATTATGGTGCAATCCAAGTTAATAATTGGTCAGTGTAAACGGGCCTTAACACTTCTGATCTCCCACCCCCCCTGAGAATGGATTTCTGTAATCTTACCGCTCTACTACATATTAGTTCACATCCATTTAACTGTAGGAGATGTCTCCTATTTCTTAACTTTTTACAACAATGTAAATAAACTCTCCCATCCATACCATTCATGTTGTCTCCCATCCACATCTTTTCTCCAATCCATACAATTATTTAGCTATCTTAGGCCCCTTTCACATCAGCGTTTTTTTTTAAATCGGGGCAGATGCGGTGAAAAAACGCATCTGCCACGATTACCGCATAACCGCGACACTTGCGGCAAGCCCCATGCAATGTCTATGGGGCTTGCGGTAAGTGTGCGGCAGGTGCGGCAAGTGCGGTTTCGGCACTTGCGGCAGGTGCGGCCGCGAAAAAAAAACGCGGTCAGCCACGGATTTTTTTGCGGCCGCACCTGCGGCAAGTGCCGATACCGCACTTGCCGCACCTGCCGCAAGCCCGCATAGACATTGCATTGGGCTTGCCGCAACTGTGCCGCAAGTGTCACGGTTATGCGGTAATCGTGGCAGATGCGTTTTTTTCACCACATCTGCCGCGATTTAAAAAAACCGCAGATGTGAAAGGGCCTAAGGGAGCTTTTCACACTAGCGTTTATTTGAAATCGCGCAGATGCGGTGAAAAAAAACGCATCTGCCGCGATTACCGCATACCGCTGTACTTGCGGCACGGTTGCGGCAAGCCCCATACAATGTATAGGCGGGCTTGCGGCAGGTGCGGCAAGTGCGGTTTTGGCACTTGCGGCAGGTGCGGCCGCGAAAAAAAACGCTGTCAGCCGCGTTTTTTTCGCCGCCGCACCTGCCGCAAGTGCCAAAACCGCACTTGCCGCACCTGCCACAAGCCCGCCTATACATTGTATGGGGCTTGCCGCAATCGTGCCGCAACCGTGCCGCAAGTGCAGCCGGTATGCGGTAATCGCGGCAGATGCGTTTTTTTCACCGCATCTGCCGCGATTTCAAATAAACGCTAATGTGAAAGTACCCTAAGACATTGTTGTACACCTTTAAAACCTGTCTATTTGACATAGTCATGAACAGCATATATTTGTAATAGAAACATAATGATTTAATTTACACATGAAGAAATTATACCATCTTTTCTTGTAAATGGTCAAATCCCCCTTCATGTTGGCATAAAAAATGTTTCTCCTCTAGACACAGCAGACAATTCCCTGTTATAAATAAAACCCTCAATATGAGTAGATAACGGGAGAGATATCCCACTGTATCCATCAACACACATGGGTATGGGGTCACCACTCAGCGTTCTATCGTTACGACCTCGGTGTGTGTGACTCTGCAAAGTTGTAATGATAAATCGTTGGATTGTTGATCGCAGGTTTGAGAACATGTTCTCAAACCACACAATCAACGATCAGCCAACCTGGTATATCGTTGTGTTTGACACCATGATAACGATGTCGTTTACGACTTCGCCCATTCACAGCAATGAGCAGGTATTGTTCGCTGGGTTGTGCGAGCGGTACCTGCTCACAACATCGTTGGTGAGTCGTCTACGATATCTAGGCATGTGACATCTCACCAACGATGTCAAAACGATGTCTGAAATGACCGCGTGCCCAGGAGATCGTTGTCGACACCGTTCCAAAGTTGTGTAGTGTAACGGGACCTTAAGAGTAACAAAAAACTCAGCGATCTTCATTTCCTAAAGTTCAGTCTATTTGATGTTTCTCAAAGTTGACTTTTAATGTTAGCTTACTGCTTAAGCTAAAAAGTGAAATTCATTCCCACTTCTCCAAATCGAATGTGAAAATCTAGGCTTTGGATATAAGGAAATCTAGCTTTGGATGTTAAGAAAATCCAGGTTTTGGATATAAGATATTTTTGGGTATAAAAGCAAAGTATTCCCCACCCTTTTAGTTCAACAAATCAGAAATCTGAGGTGGAGTTCTAATCAGGGATGTGGAGTCGAAGTCACAGTCGTGGAGCCGGTATCCATTTTGGGTGGAGTCTGAGTCGGATTCAGAGAAAATGAGGAGATCGGATGCCTGGCTTACTGACTTCACAGCATTGGTTGTGGAGTCGGAGCTGGTGTCCATTTTGATGGATTTGGAGTCGAATTCAGGAAAATTGAAGAGTCGGAGTTGGATGTTTAGATTACCAACCCCACAGCCCTGGTTCTAATCTCATCTCATGTAGGTTGAACCACTGAATCCATCCTACCAGCAAACACTTAATTGTTAACTTCTCTTGGCAAAACGATCTATATATGATAAAAAAATCTTGCAACTTTTGTAAACAAAAAAGATGAAAAATAGGAATTTCTCTACTAGGAAAGATAATCTTTAGAAACAAAAACGTGTTTTTTTTTCGGTTAGCTGAAAATATTATACTAATATCCGTACTGACTGAGTAGTTCAATAGCCAGTCTGGTAAGAGAAAAAGCAAGAAAGAAAATTGTAAAACACAAGAAGCAAAGCTTATAAATTAGAAGAAAATCCCTTTCAAAACAGCCTGCGATCTTTGAATCTGTGCAGGCTTATTATCAATTCAAGTACTGTTTGCTTTACAAAACTGAACAATACTTTTCATCGGAACACAGGACCATTTGCATTAGCTGCTTTGGCTGATTCTTCACTTCTATAAAATGCATTGCATGTGAAACAAGTCTTCAAAAAACAAGGCCTAAAAAAACTACTACTCAGGGTGCCTTTGAGGATATTTAATTAAAATCTAATCCTGCATTCATTAAGGCTCACATAAATTAAGCTGTCATTCATAAGATTTATGGATTCTCATTTGCATATTGCATACAATTCATCAATTACTCAAGTATGAAAGGAGCACATTTCCCTAGGAGCTGGCTGCTACTCTGCCAACATTTGAAATGAGGAAAAGAGCAAGACTGTCAACCATTCGCACAAACTTTCTTCTTAATGTCTGCTCCTTGATTAATCTAATTTTCTAGCCATTTCTTACAAGATCCAACAACAGCCTTTCTGCAACTTTCAATTATTTTCGCTGTCTTCATTGCAAACTGTTCATGTCTTATAATGCTACTTCATGTCTCAGTGATTATTATTTGTTTGCTAATGATATGTTAAAAATAGGGGTGAGTGGGGAAGTTAGATGTATGTCACATAGTTCTGTAACGCAGGGTACATATCGAAATTTTAATAATCCGTTTTTCATTTCAAACGTAAATAATTGAACAACTGGAAGTAATTCATTGCGGAGTGATCTTGATTCATTAAAGAAAAAATATTTCTGTGATGTTAAGCTGACATTGTATTTAATATGGGAAAATGAATGAAGGTGTTTGCAGATAACGGGGATAATAAAGGACATGAGAAGTCTTTTGATTTAAAGGGAACCTGTCACCCAAAATAACCTTCCTGACCTGTTAATAGCTGTCCCTGCAGCCTTATAATACTTTCTAAACCATCAATATCTGGCCTATGTTAGTAATCTGTGAGTACAATAAAGTAGTTAGCAAACTTACAAAATTCCTGACAGTGGGGCGTTCCTCGCTGCGTTTGTGATGGGTAGGCGGGTCCCTTGTGCCGCGCTACCCCCACCTCTCCGATCTATTACGCCCTAATGGGCGTCATTACACACTGCAGAGCTCGTGCACGAATTAAATATCGCGCCCGCAACATCACCGCTGCGACGAGGTCTCCTCAAGTCACCGCAAATCTCACACAGGCAGATTTCGCGCATGCGCAGATTGCATGCTGAAGTCTGTCTGTGTGCGACCGGAAGTGACACGATCCCGGCGTCACGTGACCACGTCGCAGCGGGGACGTTGCGAGTGCGATATTTAAATCGTGCCCAAGCTCTGCAGTGTGTAATGACGCCCATTAGGGTGTAATAGATCGGCGTGGTGGGGGTAGCGTGGCACAGGGGACCCACCTACCCGTCACAAACGCAGCAAGGAACGCCTCGCTGTCAGTAATTTTGTAAGTTTGCTAACTACTTTATTGTACTCATAGATTACTAACATAGGTCAGATAGGGATGGCTTAGAAAGTATTGTAAGGCTGCAGGGACAGCTATTAACAGGTTAGGAAGGTTATTTTGGGTGACAGGTTCCCTTTAATGGCTATTGACACATTGGTAAAATAGAGAACCATTTCACTGTGCTCCTATACATATACTTTCAGCTTCCTCGCTACTAGGGGGACAATGTGAATACAAATGTATACTAATACCAATCATGTGAATGGAAAATGCAGACAGATCAGTCCCCTACTGGGGATAAAAGACAGATTAGATTTTTATATATTGGCTGCCTTGAGTATCTCCCGATGTCATCTCTGGGGGACCCAGGTGAAGGAGGTCACAGTGTTTAATCAATTGCAGGGCTTCTGTAGAGCTCACCTGACTGTGTTGCAGATGTACTTTCCCTTCTATGTTGACGGGGTAGGGACTTTTCCTTGCTGACTGATAATTCTCTAAGCCAGTGTTTCTCAACTCCAGTCCTCAGGACCCACCAACAGGTCATGTTTTAAGGATTTCTTTACTATTGCATAGGTGTTAGTTTAATCACCTGCAAAGGGGATAATTCTAACACCTGTGCAATACTAAGGAAATCCTGAAAACATGACCTGTTGGTGGGTCCTGAGGACTGGAGTTGAGAAACACTGCTCTAAGCCTTCATTCGAGCTGCAGATTGTGATTATCCCTCCCTTCTGCTATACCAACACTCCCATTGCCTCACTCCATGCTGGATATGGGATCTCTATTCTGACCACATTGGGGGAGCATGACTTTATAGTGATGAGGTATTTGCTTCTTTGGCAGCTGAAATGTTTTTGCTACAGGAAAATATTTTGAATCCTTGCTACCTATTTACTTGCCTGGCCTGAGGGACAACTGAGGCGCGTGTTTTCCCTTCTACTTGAACATCAGTAGTGTTACAGTGGCAAAGTAAAGGGGTATTTACACTGCAAGATAATCGTGAATGAGAAAATAAGCAGATGACTTGGTCATCGGGTGAAATGATCTTTTGTGCAGCCCAAAAAAAAAATAGTTTGCGATGATGCATTATCCTTTATAAAGAGGACTCACACTACTGAGAACCATGGCAGCTTATGCACATTTGAGAGCCTAGTATGTCCATCGTTTACTTTGGTCTCTCTGTATAAACAAGCATTGAAACAACTACTGATTGGTAAAAGTTTGCCGATCAGGGGTCGCATTATCCTGTGGGTTGGACTTTAAGGGTGCTCTATTCAAACAAGTAAAAGAAAGTATGATTGTCTGGTATATTTGTTAAATATAAAAATTTAATTATTTTTAAAAAGTAATTATAATGGCAGACTTGCCTTAATTTTGATAAGAAAAACTTACATTAATATTTTATTCTCAATACATATTTTTAAAATGATTTACAAAGTAAGTTTTTTTACATTCACATACATATTTTGTTATATTCTTGAATATCTATGGCACAGACAGATAAAATTCCCCCCCCAAACCCTTAAACATTAAAGGGAACCTGTCAGGTTGTTTATGCCCTCCAGCTATCACTGTCTGCACCTGCAGCTTCATAATACTATTATAAAAATCCCTGTCTGAGCTCATAGTGTAATGTGAAAGGTGAATGAAAAGCATTTATACACTTACATTTTCTGAGGCAGCCAGTCTACATTTTGAGGAGATTCACTATTAACTTGCATGTCTAAAGGACCTGTGTGATGTCCAGATCACGTGACCATATTGGAGGGAGCTAAGTGAGCAAACTCATTATGTGCTATGGGGTCTCAGCTCCGCCTATTATAGTCACATGGTTGTGACATTATATCAGATCTCCCAACATGTTCTGACATTCGGATGAAATGTTAACTATTAACCTGCCAAACAGTCTCCGTCCTCCAAGCTGTAGACTGACTGCCTCATTACATAAGAAAATGTAAGTATATAAATGCATTTTTTTTCACCTATAACATTACACTCTGAGCTCAGATAGGGAGGATTAGAATAGTGCTATAAAGCTACAGGTACAGATAGTGATAGCTGGAGGGGCATAAAGGAGCCAACAGGATCCCTTTAATATACAATAGAGACATCTATGGAATTAACATAAAGAATAGCAGTGATAGCAGGCATTTATGGCTCATATTGTGGGTGTAACATATAAGGTTATATTTGTATAATGTATTTTTTTGTTTTTACAAAACCAATGTGATGTCATAATGGGTTTTGCTAATGACAAATACAATACCACACTAGCACTACGATCTAAACCCTGCTACATCTGCACCAATGCTCATTTATACTTCCCAGAAACATAACAGATGCAAATATTCCAGATCTTTCACTGCACACATAACATGCTGTCTTAATTTAATTGTCTTCTCTAGGGAGACGATCTTAATTTCTGCAGTGTACAAGAAAAGAACGGTCCTTACAAGAAAATATTGGATACCTTCCAACGTACATGTGATCAGGTGCTAAATTTAATATACAGTGCTCCAGAAGTGTTTAAATGAAAATGTATGAACACATTAACTGATTAAGGAGTTTATTAAAAATATTAAACACACAGACACAGATGTATACACCCATAAAACAAATGACAAATCCGTGAACTGTAGGAAAATGTGACTTAGATCTACAGAAATGCAGTCACCTATATAACATTCATTAGTGTAACCTTCTAAATTAGCATTTTGATACTTCTACTAGATAATTACAAGTAATATAGGTCTGTATGCCATTTAGTGTACTATACAACATTAATTATTATATACAGCATGTAGACTAACTCTGTAATGAGCATTGAAAGAAAATAAAAAGAATTCTCATATTGGATTGAATGTCATTAATGGCAGTCCTTATAGAGTTCATGTGAGTTTCAACCGATATGGCATGTAAGCTGGTAATTGTTCTAATTGCACTGTCTGTATTACTGTACTTATACTAAGGCCCGTTTCACATCAGCGGTAATCGCTGATCACGGCAGTTGCGGTGAAAAAAAGGCAACTGCCACGGTTACCGCATAAAGGCCGCACTTGCGGTTCACTTGCGGCAAGCCCCATGCAATGTCTATGGGGCTTGCGGTAAGTGTGCGGCAAGTGCGGTTTCGGCACTTGCGGCACATACGGCCGCAAGAAAAAACATGTTTTTTTCGTGGCCGCATCTGCCGCAAGTGCTGAAACCGCAACTATACCGCACTTTCCGCAAGCCCCATAGACATTGCTTGGGGCTTGCCGCAAGTGAACCACAAGTCCGGCCGTTATATGGTAACCGCGGCAGTTGCGGTTTTTCACCGCAACTGCCGCGATCTGCATTTGCCGCTGATGAGAAAGGGCCTTAAAATGGTTAATCTTTATAAACCTTTCCATAAAATGTATAGTTAATAAATCCTAACCATTATCGTTCACTGTTAGTAGAGCTGTTCAAGTACCCACATAACTAATCTGTAATTTATGAATGAGAAATGAAAAAAAAACATTATATGTGTAATCTGGAATCTTGTACTTCTAAAGAATCAGGCGAGATGTAAGTGAAAAAAGTCTAGAATAGGACACAGAACAGTAATAATACATCTACAAATAATACTAAGTCTAAGGTCATGTGCCGACAGTCAAATAATGATGCAGGATTTTCTGCATCAAATCTGCATCCACTTTTGGCAGAAATTACGTAGCAAAAACCTTGTGCTTTTTCTACATAATGGCTGCTTATTTTATGCAGAAAATTCTGTATCTGTCCCTATCAGCGCTGATCTGGGCCTGCCCCGTGCTATGTGACCGCCAATTATAGTACAGCGTCTTCCCTTCCGTACTGCAGGCATTTCCTGGTTTCAGCTACGTCACACACCATGTGGGTCACACGCCCCCTACCCATGTGAGATGTGACACGGCCGAAGCCAGAAAATGCCTGGAGTACGGTAGTGAAAAGATTGTACTATCATTGACAGGCTGCAGACATTTACGGATCAAAGACATGTAAAAATCTGAAACTAATATGCTGCGCTAAAAAGCACAGCACAGTCAAAGTCACAATGACTTTGCTGGCTGCCAATATACCATGCAAATCTGCACAAATATACCATGCAAATGCGCATCAAATACACCAGTGACGGCACAGGGTCCAACTGTAACAGTATACTAGATCATGGTACATAACATGTAGCTATGACAGAACATAGAGCAGTAACATACAGCAATACTAGGACATATACAATAACATATAGCAGTAACAGGACATGGAGAAAGAACGTATAGCTGTACTAGGACATGTAATACTAGTAGAATATATAACTATACCTGGACATGCAACACTAACAAAACATATAGCTGTAACAAGACATGGAGTAGTCAAAACATAAAGCTATACCAAGACATGTAACACTAACAACATATTTTCTACGACATGTAAAACTAGTAGAACATATAGTTGTACTAGGATATGGAACACATACAGAACATATAGCTGTACTAGGAAATCTAATACTAATAGAACATATAGCTGTACTAGGAAATCTAATACTAATAGAACATATAGCTGTACTAGGAAATCTAATACTAATAGAACATATAACTATACTGGGACATGCAACACAAGTACGAGTTAGTATACTGTTAGACCAGGGACCGGCTTCATGCAAAATCATTTTTCCGTGGCCCGGCGGGGGGCTGGTGGAGCTTTGGTCATATGGGGTGGGGCTATGGAGAAGGGGTGGAGTTTAGCACCCCATTTTCCTGACAGATGCGTTACGTCCTCTTTTCAGGGGATGTCTTATTTTTCCATCCCCTTGCAGCCCCAAATATGGTATCCCCATCATTCCCTTGCAGCCCCCAACATCCCCTTGCAGTGCACAATACTGTATACCCATCATAATCCCCTTGCAACCCCCACCATAATCCCCTTACAGCCCCATCCTCCTCCTCTTCCAGCCCCCAGCCTCCTCTTCGAGCCCTCTCTTCCAGCCCCCAGCCTCCTCTTGTAGCCCACAGCCTCCTCTTCCAGCCCCCTCTTCCAGCCCCCAGCCTCCTCTTCCAGCCCCCAGCCTCCACTACCAGTGCCCAACCTCCTCTTCTAGTCCCCAGCCTCCTCTTCCAGCCCCCAGCCTGCACTACCAGCCCCCAGCCTCCTCTTCTAGCCCCAGGCCTCCTCTTCCAGCCCCCAGCCTCTTCTTCTAGCCCCCAGCCCCCCAGCCTCCTCTTCCAGCCCCCAACCTCCTCTTCTAGCCTCAGCCTACTCTTCTAGCCCCCAGCCTCCACTACCAGCCCCCAACCTCCTCTTCTAGCCCCCAGCCTCCTCTTCTAGCCCCCAGCCACCTCTTTCAGCCATAGCCTCCTCTTTCAGCCCCCAGCCTCCTCTTCCAGCCACCATCATCTCTATGATGCACACACACTTCGGTCACCACCCCCTCCTCCGCACCTGCAGCATTACGTCCCCTCTCTGGTCTTTTCCTCAGCTCTGTGAATAGAAGTACATGAGTAGCCATCAGTGAATCACAGTGTAGCAGCTGGGCCAATTATAGTGCAAAAGCCACTAGCCAATCAGGGCCCGGCTGCTGCACTGTGATTCACTGATGGCTTCTCATGTACTTCTATTCACAGAGCTGAGGAAAAGACCAGAGAGGACACGTAATGCAGCAAGTGCTGGGGGAAAAGGTGATATCACTCCGAGAGCTGCCACAGAGCATGCTATGGGTAGTGCTGGTCTGCAGAGGCATGGACCGGCACGTAGACCCCCGTGGCCCGGTCCCGGTCTGGTGGTTGGGGACCCCTGCTATAGAGTATCCCGCCTGTCATGTGAGAGACCAGGATTTGATTCTCTGATGGGGAGTCTGCATCTATTTGAGGGTGGAACAGGCTCCCACGAGAGGTGGTGATTCTCCTTCAATGGAAATCTTTAAATACAGACCGGACAGACATCTATCTGAAGTGAGTTTCTAGCCCATTCAATGGTATAAAATATATTACTTCATTGGTATACAAAATTTAAAACAGTTAAATATCAATACAGAAGACAAAAACACCATGAATTTAATGAATCCAAACAGAACCAATGTCCACTCTGTAGGGGGAGAAACACATTAGGAGGCCCAGAAGTGTATAATGAATCATAGGCCAAATTTTAAACCAAGAATTGCATAAGGAATCAATTGTTTTATTGCACACTATATACGAGAAAACCTGGGGCGGCAAACCAAGTATAGAAGTGACTGGTTGTTAGCAGAAATCAAATCTGCATTAGATCCCCAACCAAAGATTCTTACTGGTAAAAAACAAGTACTCTGGTGAAATACTGGTAAGAAGGACCCTAAAATTAAAGTACTGATGATGGAATACGTGCAATTAAACGCAATTGTAATGGGACAACGTTTGCAGATGTTTCCAGCCCAGGGACAATTGAAAAAACCTAAGACAAAACACCAAATAAATATTTTTTATGTGACCCATAAACATAAATAGGTTACTGTGTGCCTTAATATGATCTAAATATACAAAAAATAAACAATTATGATTATACATGTTGCACACAGGTTTGTGTGGTCCAATATTTTATATTTTATATATATTTTTTGCACATGCTCATTAAAATGGGAACACAAGTTATATGATCACAATTGATTTTTTTGTTATAGAGACTGGGTTTTAACCACATGTATAATCACAGAATAATTTTTGTTTATTTTGTTATATAATTAGATCATATTAAGGCACACAGTCACGTATTTATGTTTATGGGTCACATAAAAAATATTTATTTGGTGTTTTGTCTTAGGTTTTTTCAATTGTCCCTGGGCTGGAAACATCTGCAAACGTTGTCCCATTACAATTGCATTTAATTGCATGTATTCCATCATCAGTACTTTAATTTTAGGGTCCTTCTTACAAGTATTTCACCAGAGTACCGTATATACTCGTGTATAAGCCGACCCGTGTATAAGCCGACCACCCTACTTTTCCCCCCAAAACCTGGGAAAACCTATTGACTCGTGTATAAGCCGAGGGTGGACCCCAGCACAGGTATACAGCCCCCAGCAGTGTGGTATATAGGCCCCCCCAGTGGTAGTATACAGCAGCCTCCCCAGTGGTATGCAGGCCCCAGCAGTATATACAGCAGCCCCAGTGGTATACAGCAGCCCTTAGGTAGTACACAGCAGCCCCAGAGGTATATACAGCAGCCCCAGGGGTATACACAGCAGCCCCAGGGGTATACACAGCAGCCCCAGGGGTGTACACAGCAGCCCCAGGGGTGTACACAGCAGCCCCAGGGGTGTACACAGCAGCCCCAGGGGTGTACACAGCAGCCCCAGGGGTATACACAGCAGCCCCAGGGGTGTACACAGCAGCCCCAGGGGTGTACACAGCAGCCCCAGGGGTATACACAGCAGCCCCAGGGGTGTACACAGCAGCCCCAGGGGTATATACAGCAGCCCCTGGGGTATACACAGCAGCCCCAGGGGTGTACACAGCAGCCCCAGGGGTATATACAGCAGCCCCAGGGGTATACACAGCAGCCCCAGGGGTGTACACAGCAGCCCCAGGGGTGTACACAGCAGCCCCAGGGGTGTACACAGCAGCCCCAGGGGTGTACACAGCAGCCCCAGGGGTATACACAGCAGCCCCAGGGGTATACACAGCAGCCCCAGGGGTATACACAGCAGCCCCTGGGGTAGTACACAGCAGCCCCAGGGGTAGTACACAGCAGCCCCAGGGGTAGTACACAGCAGCCCCAGGGGTAATACACAGCAGCCCCAGGGGTAGTACACAGCAGCCCCAGGGGTAGTACACAGCAGCCCCAGGGGTAGTACACAGCAACCCCAGGGGTAGTACACAGCAGCCCCAGGGGTAGTACACAGCAGCCCCAGGGGTATATACAGCAGCCCCAGGGGTGTACACAGCAGCCCCAGGGGTAGTACACAGCAGCCCCAGGGGTATATACAGCAGCCCCAGGGGTAGTACACAGCAGCCCCAGGCCCCCCTCACTGTTTAGCGCCCCCACCTCAGGATGCCCCCCCCCCCCCCCGCACGCAGCGCTGCGCTCATACATTACCAGCCTGTCAGCTGTCATCCTCCGGTGGCGGATCGTGGCTCCCGGCTCCGGCTTCCATCTTCATCTGTGTCTTCCTGCATTGTGACCGGGGCTCATCGCGATGACGTCATCGCGACGCCGGCCGGTCATGTGACATGCAGGAAGACACAGATGAAGATGGAAGCTGGAGCCGGGAGCCGCGATCCGCCACCGGAGGATGACAGCTGACAGGCTGGTAATGTATGAGCGCAGCGCTGCGTGTGAGGGGGGGGCCATCCTGAGGTGGGGGCGCCAAACAGTGAGGGGGTCCCATATATACTCGCGTATAAGCCGAGGGGAGACTTTTCAGCCCAATTTTTGGGCTGAAAAACTCGGCTTATACGCGAGTATATACGGTACTTGTTTTTTACCAGTAAGAATCTCCATCTCCGGTTGGGGATCTAATACGGACTTGATTTCTGCTAACAACCAGTCACTTCTATACTTGGTTTGCAGCCCCAGGTTTTTTCGTATGTAGTGTGCAATAAAACAATTGATTCCTTATGCAATTCTTGGCTTAAAATTTGGACTATGATTCATTATACATTTCCAGGCTTCTTAATGTGTTTCTCCCCCTACTCAGAGGACATTGGTTCCATTTGGATTAAATTCATGGTGTTTTTGTCTTCTGTATTGATATGTAACTGTTTTAAATTTTGTATACCAATAAAGTAATATATTGTATATGAGCTATAAATTAGTTTTTCATAGATTTTTTTTGGCTATAGAGTTTGCCTCCCCCATGATTGGCCTAAGATAGGGTTCACAGACACCTATCTGATGGTACCGTCACACGTCATGATATCATGTAGGATATCGCATAGAAGTCACTTGTTTGAAGGCGTGGCTGCAACATCAGAACGATGTCATAAGTGCGTCGTAGCGTGTGATACCGCAATATCAGTGTGAGATATCATAAGATCGCACATCGCAGATTTGAGAACATGTTCTCAAATCAGGCGATCTGCGATAATGCCATCTGCTGCATCGTGCGGTGTGACACCGCGATAACAATGTGTTCCACGATTTCTCCCATTCAGCGCTGTGAAAACAAGGAATTCAAATGACCGCTATTTATGATCTCACCCCGGAATCGCCACAATGTTGTAGACGATATCTCAACGTCAAACATCTACACTCCAATCATGATCCAAATCTCCGTGCTAGCGCGCTCCCGTGACTTCTATGCGATATCCTACGCAATATCGTGAAGTGTGATGGTACCATTAGATGATTTAGTAAACCCTGCATTGAGATGGGGGTTGGACCAGATGACCCAGGAGGTCCCTTCCAACTCTACCATGCTATGGCACCATGGCCGGATGGTGGCTCAGTGATTAGCACTGCAGCCTTGCAGCTCTGAGGGCCTGGGTTCAATTCCCACTAGGGACAAACATCTGCAAGGAGTTTGTATGTTCTCCCTGTGTCTGCGTGAGTTTCTTCCGGGAACTCCGGTTTCCTCCCACATTGCAAAAACATACTGGCAGGATATTTAGATTTTAAGCCTCAATGGGGACAGCATTACTGATGTATGTAAAGCGCTATGGAATTAATAGCGCTATATAAATGAATAAATATTATTATTCTATGATTCTTCATACTGTAGCTGAAACAGGACATACCACAGTAACATGATGTAGTAAGAACACATACCGTAGCTACAACAGGACATGTTACACTTACAGAACATATAGCTATAACCAGACATTGGGTAGTAACATGACATTTTGCTATGTATAGAAAAACATAAAGCTATATCTTTACACAGCAGTAACTGGAACGGTAATGGAAAAAGCTATAACAAGACTCGAAACAAGAACAAAATATGTATTTAAGGCAGAACATATAACACTGAAAAGATCATATAGCTATGACAGAACATTCATTATACCAGAACATATAGTATAACAATAACAAGACGTTTTCTCTTCGAAAAAAAATCATGTTGTGTAACAGGCTGTAAATAAAGCCATCAATTGTCCCTGGTCTTTGCTGATTAGTCTAATTGTTGTTGCCGGAGTAACTGGAGACATGAAGTATATGAATATCTTTATTTATGTAACATCATGCACATTACTCCTCTGTGACAACAGTTATAGACCATGAAAAAGCTCAAGAAGCATAGGGCAAGAATATGATGCTAGGAATGAATGTACTACTCTAGTGAAGGGTCCAGGAGGAGCAATAATGTTTGACGTATCACAAGTACAATGTATTGTAAAATAAGGTTTTTATACTGATGACTATTAAAAATGTATGTTGTTCTTTGAAAAGTCTATTAAACTTATTAAAAAACATTGTTTTCCCTAACCAATAAATACATTTTGAAATTAAAAATGAGAAAGTATAAATATGATATCGTCAGTGCAAAAAAGTTACATTTATTCATCACTTAAGTGAACACTAAACCTAGAAATGAATAAAATGCACACAAAGTTGTTCAGTGTTGGTAGTTCTGAAGGATTTGTTTACTGTTCTAAAGCAATCAATTAGAATCTTGCAGTAACGCAGGTCTTAATTCCATCGCATTCCTTCCATTCTTGGCTAGCAGATGTTTGTAGGAATGAGGTGCTTTCTGCTTTGTTAAAAAGATGGAGTTTAGAATGCTGCATGAAATTAGCTTTTATGCTCCTTTGGGGAAAGGAAACAATATGAGTGACGACAATCTTTGCACACACTGTAATATTTTGCTCTATAAGTACCATAGAAGAAATATATCTTAGGTTGTCTATGAGAGACACAGTAGTGGGGGTGGGCAGTTGTCATACAATAGATTAACAAACTATTAAAAAATAACTACTAGGAGGAATCCAACAAAAAAGGCAGAAAACACTTAAAACTTAGATACTTTATTATTTAGGTTAAAATGACTTAGACACACAGTCAACAAACATCCATGCCCTTCTAAAGTATTCAAACAATAGGGTATATTTTTGTGCAATGTAGGTGGACAGCGCTATATGACAACGGTCCCAAGTTTATGGCAACAATATCAGCATGTAACAAATCAGGGGGAAAAAAAAGTTGACCTTAAATCAAATGCCTGCCTGACAGCAGAGGATTTTCACCCTAAGGTTCATTGATGCCCCTGCTCCATGTTAGCTGCCCCTCAATACACCCTCATAGGAAACCAAACCATCTTCACCAGAAAGTGATTAGCACAAATGGATCTTCAGAAATCACACACCATACTAGTTTAATGTATGTATTTAAGTGTGCCAGATGAATAAGGCAACAGTAAAAAAAAATGAAGATTGGTAAAATGTGTAGAGTTATTATAGGCCTGCAGATAATACAACCCCTGGCAAAAATTATAGAATCACCTGGCTCGCAGGATGTCCTTTCAGTTGTTCAATCTTGCAGAAAAAATGCAGATCACAGACATGGCACAAAACTAGATTCATTTCAAATGGCAACTCTCTGCCCTGAAGAAACAGTAAAAGAAATCTATAAAAAAAATATGTTAGTCAATATCGGTTACTTTTGTAGACCAAGCAGGGGGAAAAACTTTGGAATCACTCTATTCTGAGGAAAAAATTATGGAATCACCCTGTATACTTGCACTCCCAAAACTAACACCTGCATCAAATAAAATCTGTTCGTTAGTCTGCATCTAAAAAGTAGTGATCACACCTTGGAGAGCTGTTGCACCAAGTGGACTGACATGAATCATGGCTCCAACATGAGAGATGTCAATTGAAACAAAGGAATGTTGCAAAAAAATGTTGGTTGTTCACAGTCAGCTGTGTCTAAAATCTGGTCCAAATACAAACAACATGGGAAGGTTGTTAAAGGGAAACATACTAGTGGACCAAGGAAGACATCAAAGTGTTAAGACTAGAAACTTAAAGCAATATGTCTCCAAAACAGGAAATGCACAACAAAACAAATGAGGAACGAATGGGAGGAAACTGGAGTCAATGTCTGTGACCAAACTGTAAGGAACCGCCTAAAGGAAATGGGATTTACATACAGAAAAGCTAAACAAAAGCCATCATTAACACTAAGCAGAAAAATAAAAGGTTACAATGGGCAATCGTGGACTGTGGATGACTGGATGAAAGTCATATTCAGTGATGAATTGTGAATCTGCATTCAGCAACATGATGATGCTGGAACTTTTGTTTGGTGTTTTTACTATGAGATTTATAAAGATGACTGCCTGAAGAGAACATGCAAATTTCCACAGTCATTGATGATATGGGGCTGCATGTCAGGTAAAGGCACTGGGGAGATGGCTGTCATTACATCTTCAATAAATACCCAAGTTTACATTGATATTTTGGACACTTTTCTTATCCCATCAATTGAAAGGATGTTTGGGGATGATGAAATCATTTATCAATGTGATAATGCATTCTGCCATAGAGCAAAAACTGTGAAAAACATTAATTGAAAGAAGACACATAAGGTCAGTGTCATGGCCTGCAAATAGCCCTGGATCTCAATCCAATTGAAAATCTTTGGTGAAAGTTGAAGAAAATGGTCCATGACAAGGCTCCATCCTGCAAAGCTGAACTGGCAACAGCAATCAGATAAAGTTGGAGCCAGATTGATGATGAGTACTGCTTGTCACTCATTAAGTCCATGCCTCAGAGACTGCAAACTGTTATAAAAGCCAGAGGTGGTGCAACAAAATACTAGTAACGTATTTGAGTGATGTTTTGTTTGTTTGTCATGATTCCATATTTTTTTCCTCAGAATTGAGTGATTCCACAATTTTTCCCCTGCTTGGTCTACAAAAGTAACCATTACTGGCTAGCATATTTTTTTTCAAGATTTCTTTTAGTGTTTCTTCAAGGCAGAGAGTTGCCATTTGAAATTACTTTAGTTTTGTGCCATGTCTGTGATCTGCTTTTTTTCCACAAAATTAAACAACTGAAAGGACATCCTTCGAGCCAAGTGATTCCATAATATTTGCCAGGGGTTGTATAATACATTAATTTCAGATATCACTTATGTAATTGACAGTGAAACAGTATATCACATCTATCACTACTGCTCATGCTGTAATTTCTGGGACTCTCACATTAAGATGGGACAACTAATTTAGGGTTCTGTGAAAGTATGAGAAAACGTAACATTATGATACCACGACATGCACCTTGACTTATTGTGCATATGTTCAGAACCCTCCCAGTTCAAATAAGAAGATGCAGTAAGGATTGGATGGGTGATGATGAGGAGCATGGGGCCACTGAGGTGAGCGGTAAGGTGAGTATGAGATGGAAGGTTGATTGGATGGGTGATGATGAGGAGCATGGGGCCACTGAGGTGAGCGGTAAGGTGAGTATGAGATGGAAGGTTGTTGTTTTTTTTTTTTTAAAGCACAACTCCAGCATTTAAATCTAGGTTCCACGACCCCTGTCTGATACTCACCTTCTGGCAGCTTCTTCTTTTTCCAGGGGTGCTCTGGTGTGTTCAAGGGGATATGTGACCTGCTGGCAGATTCAGTGTCTCATGAAGCATGCTGGAGTTCACAACTCAATTCACCTCTAAGACAGCCTCGTTCTGGCTCTCATATAGATACATTGAGCTCTTGTGACATAGTGCCATGGGACCAGAGCAGCGTCAGTAAGAGGTGAATACACCAGAAGGTGAGTGGGGGCAAGGGGACTTACATTTAAAGACCCAGTTGTATGCTGAAAAAGGAAAAAATGGTGGAGTGACGCTTTAACCTATTGATGGCTCTTTACGGCTTTAAACAGCTTGTGTTTATTATGCTCTGAGGTTATGAGAGACCCAAAAGCACAATAAGGGAAATCAAACTTTGGAGCAATAACTTCCTGGAGAAATCCTTGGGAAAAGCTGAAATTGTCTCACCTCTTTATAATGATGCTGTATGAAAAATGTAGAGTTTTATGAAGAATTTCAGATTTTACTGCAGTAACCAATGTGAGCGTAATTACAGTATATGAACATAGGTTACGTGTACAAAGTTAATGCCATGTGAATATTTTGTTGCTGTGTTTTTTATACTGTTTTACATACAGTATGGTTTTTTCCCCGAAACACAGAAACATCAGTGTTGCATCAAGTAAAACCCTTCGACTTCCTGTAATAAGCAAAGTGAGAGGTAACATTGACAAACCTAATATGCATGCAGGTCCTAGCTACTGGAGATTAGTACTATTACCAAGTTAAGCTTCGGCCTGTCATATCCCATTACCTGACTCGCTAGGAATAAATTGTAATAATTCTTAACATTTTATTCACTGTTTGACTTCTGCTCCTGAATGAGGGCAGTGGCTATTAATAAAGTGGTAGTTCACGTAACATGACTTCTGTTTGAAAAGAGGTTCATAAATAACTGTGTACTACAAACAGTAAAATGTAATAAGCATTGATCAGTAAATCCACCTGAGGCCTCCCATTGTCTTGTTCACAATATCCTAAAGGAGAAAATGTATCTATTTAGTGCTAAATAAAACAGATCTTGCTCTTTATTTTGATAGAAGTGTATTGCGGTGTGAGGGAGACTGTCCACGATTTTTAATTACATCGAGCTTGAAATCTTATATCTTGGATTAAATGATAAATCACATCTGAAAGAAAAACTGCTGACATGTAAGAGACCATATAAATTACTCACAAACCCAAGCCAACAGAATGCTCCATGTGTTTGTTGGTGAATCATCCGGCGCTTTCAAAATCAAGAGTTATATGTATCAAAAAAAGTCCAATAACTGTTTTGATTTGTCCACTTAGAATGGGAAATAGCATCATTGCCAAGTTAACATATGAAAATTATCAGTGAATCAGAATATTTTATATGAGATGTGGTCAGTGACTTTTAACCATTCAGATTCAATTAAGTTACAATGGAGGTAGATCAATGAAAGTCAATTCTATGGCTGGGTTCACGCAAGGTTTTTTGTGCTTTTAATATCCAGCCTTGGTTTGAAGTTCTGTTATCGTCTTTTGCATGCATTTTTGGTAAAGGTTTTTGTTGCCCTTTTTTTAGTACAGGACTAGGTGTTTTCCAACTGTACTAAAAATCTTATGGTGAAAAAAAATACCTGAATAACCTTTATAACCTCAGAAAACTTTATTTGGACCTCCCAGGATACCGATAAAATGCAACATAAGTAACGCTGTGCATGTAGACATAGCAACGTACAGGAGCTAAACGGGCCAAAATCTGTGCTGCCGGAGACCCAACAATAAAGGAGTATTGAAGTGCGGTTTTATTTTTCAAGAAAAGTCTTCAGGACAAAAGACAAAAGGTGCATTCAATTCACAAATGTGGGTTAAAATAGACACAACCATTATCATGATGTAAAAAGTTTTGCAGATATATACTGGGCACTGCTGTGTTGCAGGGACCGGTGCTACTTGCATATGTAAGGGTGCGAGTAAAGCAGGTTCATGTGCCCGGGTGCACG
Source organism: Allobates femoralis (assembly GCA_033576535.1). NCBI lineage: Eukaryota > Metazoa > Chordata > Amphibia > Anura > Aromobatidae > Allobates > Allobates femoralis. The sequence goes on along the minus strand of JARQOC010000002.1, from coordinate 566,974,029 downwards.
CTTATTAGACAGCAAATAGCAGTGGATAAGAAAAAAATGCGGCACTAAGGCTGCTTTCAGACTTGCAGATGCATCTGCAGCGTTTTGCAGATGCATCTGCAAGCATCTGCATGCAGACCGCGGCCCCTATGTTGCGGCCTATGTTTATAATGGAGCGCACGGCGGTCTGCAGATGCTTGCAGACCGCCGTGCGCTCTCATTGGCCGCCATTAGTGATCTGTGCGCAGGCGGACGCCTGCATACAGATCACACACTCTCGCCCGCACCAGGGACGCAACATCTCGCGTCCCTGGTGCGGACGAGAGTGTGTGATCTGTACGCAGGCATCCGCCTGCGCACAGATCACTAATGGCGGCCAATGAGAGCGCACGGCGGTCTGCAAGCATCTGCAGACCGCCGTGCGCTCCATTATAAACATAGGGGCCGCGGTCTGCATGCAGATGCATCTGCAAAACGCTGCAGATGCATCTGCAAGTCTGAAGGCAGCCTAACCGAGCAGAGCTTTTTCCTTTTTTATTTCAGAGTAGGGACACACAGGTAATCAGGTAACCTGTGTGTCTCCTCACTCCCTCCCCCATCTCAGAGAAACTATGTAAAGAGGACTCTGAAATAAAAAAGGAAAAAGCTCTGCTCGGTGAGTGCCGCATTTTTTTCTTATCCACTGCTATTATCATGATGTATCATTCTGGTGAAATGTTTTTTTCTATTTATACTGCCATTTGTGCACTGAATGCCCCTTTTGTGGTTTGTCCTGTAGAAGAAAATTTTTTCTTCCAGACATGTTGATGAATAAAACCGCACTTCAATATGCCTTGACTCCTGTTTCATCATTGGAACCCAGATTTGGACCTGTTTATTTCCATTGCTTTGCTATAATCTACAGTAAGATTCTGCAGCAGACATCCTCACATATATAATATGGGATGGTGTTTTGAGGGTGATGAGCTGTGTTGCCTTTACGCCAAACATATTGTTTTGCCTTGTGGCCAAAACGTTTGATTTTGGTTTCATCTGACCAGAGCACCTTATTCCACATGTTTGGTGTGTCTCCCAGGTGGCTTGTGGCAAACATCAAATTAGACTTTTTATGGATATCTTTGAGAAATGGCTTTCTTCTTGCCACTCTTCCATAAAGGCCAGATTTGTGCAGTGTACGACAGAATTGCTGTTCTATGGACAGACTCTCGCACCTCAGCTGTAGATCTCTGCAGTTCATCTAGAGTGATCATGGGCATTTTGGCTGCATCTCTGATCAGTCTTCTCCCTGTTCAAGATGAAAGTTTAGCGGGACGGCCAGGTCTTGGTAGATTTGCAGTGGTCTGATACTTCTTCCATTTCAATATGATCACTTACTTGCACAGTGCTCCTTGAGATGTTTAAAACTTGTGAAATATTTTTGTATCCAAATTCAGCTTTAAACTTCACCACACCAGTATTTCAGACCTGCCTGGTGTGTTCCTTGGTCTTCATGATGCTTTCTGCACATAAAACAGAACCCTGAGACTATCACAGAGCAGGTGCATTTATACGGAGACTTGATTACACACAGGTGGATTCTGTTTATCATTACCAGTCATTTAGGACAACATTGGATCATTCAGAGATCCTCACTGAACTTCTGGAGTGAGTTTGCTGCACTGAAAGTTAAGGGGCCGAATAATATTGTAAGTCCCACTTTTCAGTTTTTTATTTGTTAAAAAAGTTTAAAATATCCAATAAATTTCGTTCCACTTCACGCTTGTGTCCCACTTGTTGATTCTTTACGAAAAATTAGAATTTTATATCTTTATGCTTGAAGCCTGAAATGTGGCAAAAGGTTGTAAAGTTCAAGGGGGCCAAATACTTTCACAAGGCACTGTATATATATACACAAATGCAGGGTGGGATAAAACAGCTACAATTCTATTAATTTAGTGAGGTTTCTCCCATAAACTGCTCCCCTGAGGTTCTTACACAACATCTCTACAGGATTTTGACTTGGTCATTCTTCTTAGCGTCTCTTTTGTAGATAAACGTATGTGCATTGATTCATTTTCTTATTGAATGACCATGTTCAAACTTAACTTTGAATTTTCCTGACTCAATTTCAATTTCATTGTTCCATCAAAGCCACCCTGCCCCAAAAGAAGCAAAATAGGCCATAACAAATATACTATAACCCCATTTCACAGATGGTATGATATTTTTATGTTATAAAGTGGTATGTTTTATTTTCCACACATAACATTTTCATTTACACCAAAAAGCTTTATTTTGTTCCCATCCATGCACAAAACCTTGTTTCAATAGCCTTTAAGGCTTGTCCAGATGATCTGCTGATGAACAGCACTATATTTTGGAGAACAAAATCCTTGTAATCCTGCCATGCCCATTATTGTTGTTCAATCTCCTCCCAAGACACGTCAAGTCCAGCAGTTTTACCCTCAGTGTCTTTAACAAGGCAGTGATTGCCTTGGAGGTGTGTTTGGGATTGTTACCATGTTAGAATACTACCCTGTGGCCAAGCTTCCAGAGGGAGGGGATCACGCTCTGCTTCAGTATGTCACAGTACATGTTTACATTCATGGTTCCCTCAATGAACTGCAGCTCTCCACAGCTGGCAGCACTCTTGCAGCCCCAAACCATGATACTCCCACCACCATGTTTGACTGTAGGCAAAACACAATTATCTTTGTACACCTCACCTGCCTTGCCACAAGACATCATCTGAAACAATTAAGTTTATCTTGGTCTCATTAGACCACATAACATGATTCCAATAATCCATGTCCTTAGTTTGCTTGTCTTCAGCAAACGTTGTGGGCTTTCTAGTGCATCATCTTTAGAGGAGGATTCCTTCTGGGATAACAGCCATGCAAACTAATTTGATCCAGTGTGTGGCATATGGTCTAAGCACAGATAGCCTGACCCCGGCCCCCCTACCCCTTTAACTACTGCAGCAATTATGGTAGCACCCACCCATACATCTATTTTGAAAAGATAATCGCTAACCATGTGCACTGAACTTTGTTCTGAGTCGAACCGGTCCTATGAAACTGCTGTATGGTCACATCGCAATGGGGAGGGGAAAATGGCTAATTGGGCACAATTTGACCATTTCACTACTCCTTACTTTTTTGTTGCCAGTGGGTTAGACATTAATGGCAGTGTGTAGTCAACAATATATTTTATATTATATATATATATATATATATATATATATATATATATATATATATTTGTGATTAGTTCAGCAAGTTGAAGATGAAATTATGTCTAATGGCCACTTTACATGCGGCAACAGGAAGATAGAAACCGGCAGGTGTCGGAGACAATTGTACCTTTTACCTTTTACCTCATCCTCTGGAACTCTGCACCTCAAAATGTCTGACTGTGTCCCACACTCGTAATCTTCAAGTGGAACCTGAAAACCCATCTCTTCAGAACAGCCTACAGCCTGCAATGACCACAGTGCCACCTCACCAACACTGGACACGGTGCACCACCACCATCGGAACCGGTGCTTCACCACCACAAGAGCAGACCCAACCTACTGTCTCTCTCCCCTATTCCCTGTAGAATTTAAGCCCGCAAGTGCAGGGTCCTCTCTTGTTCATTGCATTTTTAACTTGTTTGTATGCAACCCTTTCTCATGTACAGCACCATGGAATCAATGGTGTTCTTTGAGTAAATAATAATGATATATTTTTATATGTTCAATTTCACAGAATTTCATTATTAATTTTTACACCAACCCACTTGCATTTGGTGTTACTTGAATGTGGAAGCTGTCTGAACAGTACCAGTTCTGCTTAAAAGTAAAATACTGTTTGTATGCTATGTCTGTATTGCCGATTTGTCCCAAACCATCTGCTATGCGAATTGACCACCAACACATACTAACAGTCTTATCTGTTTCAGTGTATACTGAAAAATCTTTAAACTATAACATTTTGGAAAAAAAAACCAAAACATAAAAAGTGCCAAACGGTACATAATTCGCAAAGTGAGATAAAGCCAACATCATTAAACAGGGACAAACAATCTTAAATTGCAATTTTTTCTTACTTAAACCTTACAGTTATTTCATGAATCAAGGAACTGTCAAAACCAAATAAAGCTGTTACTGATTGTATCCAATTATCTTTAGTCAAAACCATATAAAGTACAATCGAGCTTATGTTTACATGCAAATCAAACAGGAAGTTCTTAATGTTAACATTAATTAAAAAATATATTTACTAATCGCACATTCCTAAAGTAAGTCATCAAAAAAAATTATCTAGTGTTTATGCTTTTTTCTCTTTTAATTTTTAATGAAATGTAAATAGTACAGAAAGCTTGGCTCTCATTGTGCCTCATGTTATAAATAGCGGGCAGATGTTTACATATGGATCATTTGTGCGCGGAGAGAAGCTTCTAATTTTAGATAGTGTTATGTTCTAGTCGAAAAAGAAAAGACTGAAAAGTAAGACAAACGCTCTGATCCCCAGGGATCTCGGTGTAAGCAGTTATGTAGGTCCTCTTATTGTTTGGGCTGCTTAGTCTATTGAACTTCACACTAATGTGGCCTTGATCGGTTCTGCCAGCTGCACTTAAGAGGTTTCTACTACAATAATTTCACAAAGAATTATTTTTATTAGAAAACAAGAGATTCTGATTCTCTCCTAAAAGTTCACAGATTATGAACAACTACACAAAACCTGATATGCTAAGTTCACACTGCCTTTGTGATACATTTTGTGGACTGCATTCTTGCACAAAAAATTCATCATTTTTTGCACATGCCAGCAAAGTTTATGAGATTTCTGAAATGCTGTGATGACGGCTGCCTATCTTCCTGATCAGGTTTTGGTGCAAAAGCCTAATTAAGAAAAGAAGTAACATGTCTTAAAATAGATCTTGTTTTGGAGTAAAAATGCTGCAATACTCACCCTCACCGGCGAGCCCACAGTGAGCCCCGGTGATTTCTTCCTTCCAGACATCAGCAGGAGATGCGCAAAGTAACTTACAGGACCTTTACCCCATGTGACTCAGCCTGAATCACATGGGACGCAGGTCCTGAAAGTACCATACCAATAACCAGAAATAAGAAATCACCAGTCACTGTATGATCACCGGAGAGGGTAATAAAGTGTACGTGTCTGTCTGTCTGTGTTCCTGAAAATGGAGCAAAAAAGCAGCACAAACGGATGATGCATTTGTGATGCTTTTCGGCACAAAAGAGGGTCCGTTTTTGGTGCAGAAACTGCACCAAAAACAAATCAATAAAAAACACAAACGCTTTGTCTGAACTTAGCTCCATTACTCTTAAGCTCCCGTCACACACAACGATGCAACAGCGATCCCGACAACGATAAAGATCCTTAGGAACGCTGTTGTGTCACTTTGGGATCGCTGGTGAGATGTCAAACAGTCAGATCTCACCAGCGACTTAGCAACAATCCGGAATGATATGAGGTCGTTGGGAATTGTCACTCTCGGGTGTAGTATTGAGATCGTTGGTCGTTGTCCCTTTCAAACACAGCGATGCAGCGTTACCAGCGGGAGACCAACGACCAAAAAATGACCCGGAGCACTTTGTAACGATCAGCGATCTCACAGCAGGGGCCTGATCGCTGCTAAGTGTCACACATAACGAGATCGTTAGCGGGATTGCTGTTATGTCACAAAACCTATGACGTGCTAATGATCTCGCTAATGATTAAATGAGGTTCCACAATATTGTTTACCTCTACAAGACTAAAGCATTTTTAGACAGTTTGTGACTAGAAGAAAGTTTTCTTTTTTTAAAGGCTGCACTCAGAAGATGAAGAGTTCATTTATTTCTTTATCTGCCCATATGTTTTTCATTCCCTTTTAAACGACATATGGAACTCTCTTTTAGTTACAAAATTGAATCAATATCTTCTCATTTTAGAAGTCTTATCTATGTCTTTTGCTTTCCTTTGTACTTTAATGGACCTGTTAAGACAATGTTGCTCTCCTGAAATTCCCCCATGCCTAGCCATACAAATAAGTGTGTTATCCAACATCACATGTATTAACAAGGAATGTGCACATTTTAAATAGTTTTATGTACATATAATGATTTCTGCGCAAAAAACAAGGTCATTATCTATATTAATTGAACTGGACAGACAAAAACTGCATTTTTTATGTAGTTATCTTGATAAAGGTTACTATAATTTTTTAAGCTAATATTTTAATATATTATTACTAGTAGTAGTAGTAGTAGTAGTTGTAGTAACACATAGTGCTGATAGGTAATCTAAAGGCAACTGAACATTGAATCACTGTTACAGGTGATCCATACTTAACTATTTTCAAACCAACTACAGACTTTGAACATCAGGGTGGTTCACAAATTATTCTGCAACGATGTTCTAAAATGTCATTATATAGTAAGCAGCTCCACAAAATCATGCAGCTGCAGGAGTAGGGAACTGGTTGTCAGACACAGCTGGACTCCTCATAGAAAAGGCAGAGGTGGTTTATACCCATATTTGCCTTCTTTTTCATTGTACTGTATAGACACTACTGAAGGTGTGATATCCGTACAGATTAGGACTTAGCACTAGAGTGGGATTAAAGGAAATCGGGCAGCAATTCCTAGCGGGGAGGCCCCAAAAAGCATGGGCCACCATGGACTGAGGATTCCAACCCCTAGTTGCCTAGTTGTAACTCTCTTGAAACCACAAATACAGCAAAGCGCCAAGTCATTTTTTTAAATTATTCCATTAAATTCATGAAATAATTTAAGAAAAAGGGCTTCCCTATATTTTTGGTTTCCAGCCAGGTAAAAATAGGCAGCTAGGGGTAGAGGGCTGCCTGTACTTGCCTGTTGTACCTGGCTGGCATACAAAAATACAGTGAAGCCCCACGTATTTTTTTAAAGACTATTTAAAGGAATAATTTTATAAAAAGGGCTCAACTATATTGCTGTTTTGGGCCAGGAGATGCAGATGAACACATTGAACACAATGCATGCAGTTTTATGCCAAAATTGCACCAACAAAAGCATGAAATCTGCAGCAAAAACCGTGTAACAGGTTTGGTGCTCTCTTAGGTCAGGAGATGCAGATGAACATATTAAACCCAATGCACCAAAAATGTATGAAATCTGGGGTAAAAACCGTGTTGTGGTTTAAGGCGATTTTTTAGGCCAGGAGATACAGATGAACACATTGAACACAATGCATGCAGTTTTGTGCCCATATTGCACCAAAAGAGCTTGGTGGTTTTGGTGCGCCAATTCTCTGTGACAGTATCTGTGATTGGCTGTTGGGTTCCTCTATAGTGAATATCCAGGAAGTTAATGAGCGGCTCCGGAAGTACAAGCGGATGGATGCCTATAAGTATAATGCTGTTTAATAACTATCTTCTTTGTTTTACAGCCTCCTAGCCCCAATCCATTACTTTACATTCCGAGTTCGGGGTTTGGACTCAAGTTCAAGCCACTTTCGACCCCGAACTTGAAAAAAGTTTGGCCGAGCTTGTTGAATCCGAATATCGGCGTGTTTGCCCATCACTACCCACATGTCATGAAAAAAGGTGAAAAAATAATTTGAATATATGAATGAGAAAATTGTTTGCAGCTCTTAAAATTGCAAAAAAATGTGCCTGGTCATGAAGGAGACTATATAACAAAGTATAGTGATTTAAAGTTCTGTTTGAATGAGCAGATTTTTACCTTTGATGAGCAAAGATCAGCAATATAGTAAATCGATTGGAATTAAAGACCCTTTCACACAACCTGATGCAAAGTGTATTGGAACAAACCATCAATAATATGATCGCTCAATCTCCATACTGAACATATAGTTTATATATTTTTGGCTACAGATTCTTTGTGAAAATGAAAAGAAATAATGCTGATAGTTATTATTTTTTTAGGCACATAGAAGATGCTATCAGCCGATCAACTTTTCGCATTTGTCAACTGATCACTGCCATATTTGCACAGTGTATTAGAGCAGGGTGGTGAACCTTTATTGTGCCAATAGCCATTTGGATATATAATACATGAGTTGTGGGCCATACAAAATTATCAACTTATAAATTACCCTGCTATACTTGGTCAAATATATAGCATTATTGATTTTCCCCTAATGTAATGGTAGGAGCTGGGAGCTGTCCCCTACATGTCATGGTAGGTGGTGATGATGTTGCCAATCACTAATTTCCAGATTTGCATTTGTCTGGACTGCAGTCAACTATTTGAGATGATAACTTTTGTAAAGAACGGCTCACTGCAGTTTTTCCAGACACAGACGCATAGTTCAATGTATGTCTTATCAAAGTGGGGAAATCATCGCTCATTTAACATTTATAGAACTCAAGCAGTGTGAGGTCTGCAGTATACATTACATACCACAAACTGGGACTGCTGTACTATTACACATTTTTACAGCATCATTAATTCCATGATTCCACACATGTGAAAAGGGTTTACATACAAAATACAAATATTAATTACAATGAACAAATTAACAATGAGTCTGAAAGGGCCCCTGCCCCTGCGGCCTCTCCATTTACAGAGTGACATCACATAAGAGAAGCTGAGACTATGTGCTATATACATGATATAGGAAGCACTGAGACTGCTATATCACATAGGATACACTGCAACAGCTATCATACATCACATAGGATACACTAAGACTCTGCTAGTTACCTCACATAGGATACACTGAGACTTTGCCTTTCATACAGCAAATAGGATGCACTAAGACCACGCTACTTACATCACATAGGATACATTGAGACTGCTGAGTTAATATCACATACTTGTGAGGCCGCATCAAAGTCAGGGGCATGATCTTTGGCGTACATGTGCATCAAAGGTTGTAAAGGAGTTTTGGATTGTACATATCTCTGACTCTCATCTTAATGTGCCTATACAAACCTCATATGAACTGTTGAAGAGAATGATGTACACATCACATAGAATATACATCTCATAGGATTCACTGAGACTGCTGTATACATCACATAGGATACACTCTGCTATATACATCACATAGGGTACACTCTGCTATATGCATCCCGTAGCACATACTGAAACTGCTTTATAGGCATGACACAGTATACACTGAAACATCTGTATATACAAGTTATAGCATACACTTAATTCGCTATATGGATATATGGAATACATGGAATACACTTAGATCCTGCTGTAAAAATGACATAGCATACACTGAGACTCTGCTGTATGCATCATATAGGATGCACTGAAACTGTGTTGTTTACATGACATAGAATACATTGAAACTCTGCTGTATATATCATAAAGGAAAGACTGGGACTGCTGTATATATCATATAGGATACATTGAGACTCTGCTATATACATCACTTAGAATCAATTGTCAATCAATTGTATAGCTCAGATAGCATACACTAAACTTTGCTCTATATATATCAAAAAGGATACCCTAAAACACAGGTGTATATGTCACAAATGATATACTGAGACTCAACTCTATACATTACATAAGGTACTCTGAGACTTTGCTGTATAGATCATATAGGATACACGGAGACTGATGCATACATCATATAGGATACATTGAGACTCTCCCCTATACATTACATAGTACACTGAGACTGCTGTACACATCACATATTATACACTGAAACTCAGCTGAATATACATCACAAAGGATACACCTTGAATCTGGGCCAGACCAAATTATTTTGTTCCCCACACCTGTATTAGAGACATAGAGCTAATTTACTTCAATGTCACTCTTTTATAAACATGAAAATTGTAACTTAAGTGAGGAAGTAGATGAACTATAGTGCCACCTAATAAAGGCAGCAATCATAAAAGTCATAACTGACTCTTTAAAAAGAGCACAGTGGCTCAAGTGGTTAGCACTGCAGCCTTTGCAGCAATGAGGTCCTGGGTTCAATTCCCACCAAGGACACCAAGGACAACATCTGCAAGGAGTTTGTATGTTCTCCCTGTGTTTGCATGAGTTTCCTCCGGGCACTCCGGTTTCCTCCCACATTGCGAAGACATACTGATAGGATGTTTAGATTGTGAGCCTCAATAGGGACAGCATTAATGATGTTTGTAAAGTGCTATGCAATTAATAACTCTATATAAATGAATAAATATTATTATTTTAATATGATTTAGGATTTGTGCCAGATCAGAACACCACACTGCAGACTCTGCGTCACTGAAGTGACAATTTGCATATTTCCCAGAGGAGCATTGCGGCTATAAGTCTCCTCATTGCTCTCCATTAGGAGAATAACTATTACCCCAGACCTCTATTAGAAACAGACATACATTTTTGTGTCAATTTCAGATGATAGCTAAGTGCATGTGGAAGAAGTATATTTTTAAAAGTCATTGAAAAGTTTTAGCTTTTGGTTACATTGCAGAACCCATGAAAGCTATGACCTTTTTAAATCCATGATGCCATATAACCTGATGGGTCCATCAGCTCTTCTTTTCTGTTACCATTCAGTGGATAATCTTATTATGCCAACAAAGGTAACAGAAACCTGATAAGAAACAAAAAATTGGATTTTCATCTTGCCTTAATCGGTATTTTAATGTTAAGCATTTATGAGATATTCCCAGATATTCCTTAAGTGTCTTAAAATGAAGGTCTTAAAACTGGGATCCTTATCTATCAGGAGATAATTGTATAGTAAGCATTATTTGTCAATTCCCGCCTCATTCTCCATAAACAAAGACGTTTTGTGTGTTACTCTTCACTGGAGTCTATGGGAGTTGGGAAAATAGTCAAGAGCTGCATAAACAGTATACAGAAGTGCAGCTACGTGGAGTTGGCAAACAGGGGACACTACATCCCTGACAGGTGAAGGCTCCTGTGCATATGCTATAAAATGTATGGTGCTTTCACACATCTAAGGCACTGCTTACATTCTTTTCTCCCATATATTATGCTTACGTTTACTGATATGAAAACTTTTATTATATATATATATATATATATATATATATATATACTTATATACATATATGTATGTATATATAACATATATACAGGTGTATCTCAATGAATTAGAATGCCATCAAAAAGTTAATTTATTACAGTAATTCACTCCATAAAGTGAAATTGTATATATTATATAGAGTCATTACAAACAGAGTGATCTATTTGAAGTGTTTATTTATCTTAAGGCTGATGATTGTAGCTTACAGCCAATGAAAACCCAAAGGTCATTATGTCAGAAAATTACAGTAGGGAGGATGAAGGGTTGAAAACCACGCTGCCATATTTCACGAGACATCAAAGGGTGAATATAATATTGATTTATTAGTCACCTTGTTTCAGGCCTCCCTGAAACATGGCAATATGATAATGATTTGTCCTGAGAAAGGGCCCAGGGAGCCCTGAAATGCATTGACTAATAAATCAATATTATATTTACCCTTTTATGTCTCATGGAATACGTCAGTATGGTTTTTAAACCTTCATCCTCCCAACTCTGTATGCACCATGCTGGGGACTGCAGCAGCCATGATATGCTTTTATAGTGGTTGTGACTCTCATAACCACACAAGATGAAGCCTCTGATACCTATTTATGTAATGTTTTATTTCTCAGACCCTTCATCCCCCCTACTCTATATGCACCATGCTGGGGACTGCAGCAGCCATGATATGCTTTTATAGTGGTTGTGACTCTCACAACCACACAAGGTGAAGCCTCTGATACCTATTTATGTAATATTTTATTTCTCAGACCCTTCATTCTCCCTACTTTATTTTTCTGACCTTTGGGTTTTCATTGGTTGTAAGCCATAACCAACAACATTAACAGAAATAAACACATTAAATAGACCACTCTGTTTGTAATGACTCAATATGATATACGCGTTTCACTATATGTATTAAATAACCAAAATAAATTAACTTCCTGATGGTATTCTATTCATATATATACATATATACATATACACACGTATTTATGTATATATATATATATATATATATATATAACTATAGAATCTGTCCATTACAAATCTATCTCCTGACAGCACAGAAGCTGCATTCTGCATACTGACAGTACTCCCTCACTGCTGCTTTCTAATAACTCAGAGGCCATGGGAAAGTGACACAATGATGAATACCACAACAGACAGCTTCAATATGGTCCCATTTTACTAGATCAATATCTGACTGCAATATAGGGAGAAAAGAACTGATATTAGACTACATAGTGTATTACAGATGAGGTACATTTTTCCTTACCTCACCCATGCTGAACCAAAGTAATAAGTCATAGTATCTCAAGATTCATAGGCAGCCTCGTACCACATCTGTATATTGCTGTATTACAAATATGTAATTATAGTGTACGAGAATGCAGCTTCATTTATGACAGATTGGAGAAATAGAAGCTTAGAAGGAGATGAGGAAAGTGACTGTTGTATAGATAAGTTTCTCTTTAACTTATTAAAGTGGCACACGTAAGAGTTTAAATCACTGAGATAAGAAGTAAATGATATGGAGGCCAAGCTGTCAATTAGGAACTGATGTTCATTGAGAATGGTCTTGTTCACTTGAATACATTTCTAGAAACTGTTTCTGTCCCATCAATCAGTCCTAATGGTCCTACAACCTAAATTTGGCCTAGTGCACTTTTTCTAATAGCTTTGCAATAACCCGATAACGGCACTGAAGACGAATACTGAAACCCTTCCAGCCATATGAGGCAATGAAGAAATTGCTCAACCTCAACATTTTATTAAATATTATTAAAGAAATGAAATTAGTTTACAGTGAGTGCAAGAAATATGTGACATCTATGTATAATGCATCTATTATTATCCATGCATAAGTATGTCCAATATGGCCTCGATTCATCATTGCTTTTATGTCTGATGTTGTCTAGTTTTGGATTTTTTATTATTTGCACCCAATTCATTATTCTACTTTATTTAAGACGTTTACTTTACGTGTGCTTCTCTTTATTTTTGTTTTGTGTTCCACTTTGTTAGCGGAGTTTATTGACTCGGCTGATCCATCAATTGTGACTGTTTTAAGAAAACTCAGCTCTTCTCCAGATGTCCTCAGGTGTAGTTCCATCCGTGCCCCAAAAGTCACAATTATATTGACATTTTGAAAAGATGCAACTTTTGACCAAACATTTGCGAAAAAAGGTTATCTACAGGAAGGAAGCCCTCCTTTATTTCTACTTTGCATCAAATATCCGTTTCGTACCAAATAGGTACTTCTATGGGTCCTGTAGAAGCACCTATCGGGTACGAAACAGTGGGCCATTGTCCGTCCTCCCACCCCTCCCTGCACTTGTCTTCACGTACAACTGGAGATAACAACTGATGTTGGATTCTTGGTGAGTGCGTTCTTTCTACAATTACTTTGATACCTGATGTGCATAGCAACGGAGCAATGCCCGAAGCCGCGGCTCCCCTCACTCCACATTCCGGTCATTGCAGTGTAGTGTCCGGTCTTCTAAACAATATCAATATCATATCACTTGTATATATTTCTACTCTTTCCTTTAGCGACACTGTGACCAAGCCCACGATTGGTAGAGATATCAGTATTTCCACAGTCGCTCTTGTGTACAGCCATACTGTATCAAATAAAACTCACCTTATGCAAAGAATAAACATTTGGTGCAGTGATTTATAACTTTCACGAATCCCTCAAGACAGAAAAAGAAAGTGACTTGAAAAACTCAAATAATGAGTCAGGGCCAATGTGTTAATTTATTATTAATATATGTACTATCTATCTATCTATCTAATCTATCATAACATTGTACATAATAATTAATGCATTTTATAAAAAGGAAAAGAGGAGAAAGAAAGAAAGAAAGAAAGAGAAGAAAGAAAAGAAAAAAGAAAGAAAAAAGAAAAAAGAAAAAGAAAAAAGAAAAAGAAAGAAAAAAAAAAGAAAAGAAGAAAGAAAGAAGAAAGAAAAGAAAAAGAAAGAAAGAAAGAAAAGAAAGAAAGAAGGCCAGTAAAAATAATATACGGTAATCTCTATATGGTAGCTCTGATTGATTTACATCAATGAGTTATAAATTCAGACACTCAGGATCCCTTGAGCAGATGAAGTTTTCAGCTACATAAACATAAAGCATTTTTAAACTGTCCATTGCCTACAAATAATAGCTGTCAATCACGCAGTCTTACAGGATTATCAGGTCAAACAACATGATTGATGCATTGCCTGTGTCACAATGTGCAATTACAGATACAGCATATGATCACATAATACACATGCTGACATTAAAGATGGGTGTGATAGTACCTAGGCGTAACTTATAAAAGAAAACAATTATAATTATTCTAAGATACTCGTGCATCTCAATTAATTAGAATATCATCAAAAAAGTTAATTTATTTCACTAATTCAGTATAAAAAGTGAAACGCTATATTATATAGTCATTACAGACAGAGTGCTTGTATTTCAAGTGTTTATCTCTGTAAATGTTGATGATTATGACTTACAGCCAATGAAAATCCAAAGGTCATCATGTCAGAAAATTAAAGTAAAGAGGATGAAGGTTTAAAAACCGCACTGCCATATTCCACGAGACATCAAAGGGTGAGTATAATATTGATTTATTAGTTAATGTGTTTCAGGGCTCCCAGAAATGCCCTGAAACATGGCAATATTACATCGATTTTTGATGATATTCTAATTCATAAGATAAACTAGTAATTCATATATTTTGCCAATTCTTATGAAAACATATATGTAAAATGATGACTTCTAGGCTTAGCAAACAAAATGATGTGAACCAATAAAAACCCTTCACTGATACACATAGACGAGGAGTTTAGCCCTAGGTAACAGGCTAGATGCTTAGTAAGGCTACTTTCACATTAGCGTTCCCTTCCGCAGCGTTCTGCGGAGGGGAGCCGCAATGTGAGCGCGCAGAGCACAATCGCTCTGCCCTTATCTTTCAAATGGATGTGCGCGGGATGTGCACGTTCGTCAGATGCAACATGTTGCATTTCTGGTGCGGACGAGATTGGATGATTTGTGCGCAGGCATCCGCTGCGCACAGATCACATATGGAGTGAATGGGTGCGCACGGTCTTGCGCAGTCAAGCGCAGCACCGTGCGCTCCCATTATAAAGATAGGGGCTGGTGGTGCTGCGCTCACATTGAACGCTATGCGGAGGGAACACTAATGTGAAAGCACCCTTACACTTTAAAGATCTGTTGACACTACCAGTTTTTTTCTGCACCACCACAAAAAGCATCTATTTGCAGGCAAAATGCTGCATTTTTCTGAGGGTCAAAAAACCTGAATGTGGGCACAGCACACATAGACTTTGTTGGGATGTGTTTTTCTTGTAGAAAACTACAAGAAAAAATGCATCAAAGAACGCTAGGTTTGAACGTAGCCTAAAAGTTAATACAAAAAATATGTATATTGTAGTTAGAGATGAGCAATTCAATTCATGCTGGACTGGACCAGTGTAAATTCCTTTTCCTACTTGATAGCGAGTCTTTACTTTTGCACCTTGGTCCATCCATGATTGTGGGCACCCCTAGTTCTTACTTGGCTACACTATTACTTACTAATCTAACTAAGGTGATCATCGTACGGTGAAGAGATTTGTGGCTGATTCTGAGCACGATATGTTCGTGTAGATAAAGGCAGAATGAGGAAGGTTTCTCCAGGCAAATTCATAGGATTAAGAGAGCAGCTGCTCAAAAGACCTTACAAACCAGCAAACAGATATTTGAAGCTGCTGGTGCCTCTGGAGTCCCTCGAATCTCAAGCTGTTGGATCCTTCAAAGGCTTGCTGTGTTGCATAAACCTACTATTCGGCCACCCTTAAACAGTGCTCACAAGCAGAAACTGTTGCAATGGGCCCAGACATACATAAAGACTAATTTTCAAACAGGCTTGTTTACTGATGGAGTGCCGAGCAACCCTGGATGGTCCAGATTGATGGAGTAGTGATGGTTGGTGGATGGTCACCATGTCCCAACAAGGCTGCGATGTCAGCAAGGAGGTGGAGGAGTCATGTTTTGGGCCGGAATCATTGGGAATCAGCTGGTAGCCTTAGGCCCCTTTAAGGTTGAAAATTACCTAAGCAAAGTATATAGAGTTTCCAACTGACAACTTTCTTCCATTGAACAAATAGCAAAAACGTGCCTTTAGGAGCAAAATCATCTTCATGCATGACAATGCACCATCTCATGCTGCAAAGAATACCTCTGTGTTATTGGCTGCTATGGGCATAAAAGGAGATAAACTCATGGTGTGGCCACCATCTTCCCCTTGACCTCAACCCTATAGAGAACCTTAGGAGTATAATCAAGCAAAAGATCTATGAGGGTGGGAGGCAGTTCACCTCAAAACAGCAGCTCTGGGAGGCTATTCTGACATCATGCAAAGAAATACAAGCAGAAACTCTCCAGAAACTCACAAGTTCAATGGATGCAAGAATTGTGAAGGTGATATCAAAGAAGGGTTCCTATGTTAACATGTAACTTGGCCTGTTAGGATGTTTTGGAGTTAAAGCTAATTTTGAAGATTATACTGTTATCATTGGGAGGTATCTTCAATAAAATGTATACTCTAACGGGTGATGACTTTTATTACACTGACTGTCATTTGCACTAACCATTTAGGAAAATTAAAGAAAAAGAACATTTGCATAATAATTTGTTACATGGTGTATGAGTCAGAGAAAAATAAGTTTATATCTTTATATAAAATGATATGAGGTTCAGAATAGGTTCATAGCACAACACATGCCCATAGTAAGGCCAAGTGCATGGGTCCCTACATTAGATGCTACCTGAGATCATCAGGCAAATCTTTTACCTAAATTACTATTATTTGTAGATACCATATTTTTCAAACCATAAGACGCACTTTTTCCCCACAAAAATTTGGGAGGAAAGTAGGAGTATGTCTTTTAAGCTGGATATACCTGGCTGTGGGTGCGCAGTGTTGACAGAGGTCACAGGAGGTAGAAGCCAGGTCACAGTAGGCAGGAACTGATCCTGGGGCTAACATGTTTAAGGCAATGTATATTCACTGTTCAATACGCCCAAATCTCACGTGCACCTCTCTGCACTGTGCTGAGAAGTGGGCGGGATTATTGGCATGGGTAGCAGTGTTAGTGCATTGTGCTTCTGTAGTCTGTCTTCAATCAAGTCTAGACTTTAAGATGTGACCACACATGTGCTACTGCCATCACCATATTGGTAGAGACCTGATGATTCTACAGACTGCCTTCAATATAATGGTGCAGGAGATCGTGGTCTATGTATGCATTGCCCCAGTGCCATTTTATTGAAAACAGTCAGACTACAGAAGCACAGTGTATATTCACCGCTCCCACACCCATCATCCCAGGCAGGGAACAGAGAATATCTCGGCAGCTAATGTTGGTGGACGCACATGAGAATGACATTGCTACCCCGCCTACATTGCATTATAGAGCACCATTTACTCCATGGTGCTGTACATGATAAAGGGTTACATACAAACAAGTTAAAAATACAATGAACAAACTAACAGTGACAGTCTGGTACAAAGTGGAGAGAGGACCCTGCCCTTGTGGGCTTACATTCTACAGGACAATGGGGAGGGAGACAGTAGGTTGGGTCTGCGCTGGTGGTGGTGGAGCGCCAGGTCCAGTGGTGGTGAGGTGAGTATAATTGTTTGTTTTTTATGTCTTCAGTGTGATGGTGGCCATATATACCAGAATGGAGCCATATACAACAGGATGGGGCTATATATAAAAGGGTGGGCCCATATATACCTGGATGGGGCCATATATACCAGGATGTTACTATATACAAAAGGATGAGGCCATATATATCAGGATGGGCCCATGATGAGGGCCATATATACCGTGGTGGGGATCATATATACTAGGATGGGTCAAGGATGGAGGACATATGCACCAAGATGTGGGACATATATACCTGGAAGGGGCCCAGGATGTGGGAGATTAGTACAAAATTGGGGGACATTACCGCAGATCCCCTGCATAACAGTGCGTCATGAACACAATTTTTGCTTAATTGTTTCTATTTTCCTCCTCTAAAATCTAGGTGCGTCTTATGGTCGGATACGTCTTATAGTCCAAAAAATACGGTAACTCTATTGTACAACCATATAAAATTAAAGGCAAATGTAAAGTTTGGGAGAACAAACCCTCTACACATAATAAGGTCAGTTGCACGGACGCCTACTTTAGGTGCTGTTAGTTATGATCAGGATCAGTCAGGCCTTCTATCCCATTGCCTTCTTCGCAGATAGCAGAGAACTTTTTACATCCTGAAGAAAACGTTTACATATAGTTAGAGTACAAAGTGACTGAATAAAGAGCACCAGGGTTGCCAGCTCATCCCTTAATTACTGACACATGCAAATTATACAGGTTCTATGGCTAATTAAATTCAAGTAATACACAGACTGAATCCAATCAACCACAGAATCAGTATAATTTATATATGGCACTTATTACTCCGTGGTGGTAATAATTCGGAAATCAGTCTTTTATTTTATTTTTCATTTGATTTAATCCAGTTTGTTCTCATTTATTGTGTCAGTAATAATCGGTTTCTGCTAAGAATTCTAAATGAACAAGCTAGCATGTTTATTTCTCATTCTTACATTTAATAGTCGAGGCAACCTTGGATGCCATATGTATGATAACCAAATAGTGATCTGTATGTATTGATTATCAAACGTTGCTCTCAAATTTCAATAACATTTACAATGAATTTTGACTAATCCACGCGATGAAATATAATTATCGTGCTGCGATTTAAGGAAAACGTCTTAACAGCGGCTTAAGGAATGAATTCTTTCCGTGCCCTGACACCTTTTTAGTTTAATCAGTATGAAGCGTGTATATAAAGTGCGTCTCAAATGTTGCTGTAAATTGAGAGGTAGGACACTTGTGGCCTGCAATTTGGGGGGCTGAAAATGTCAGCGGCAGCTACCACCCCGGTAATTACTTGTCCAAATGCAGTGACACCTGCTTGGACATTTATCTCTAAGCACTGCTTATCATACCTCTAAAGAGAGTTTCCATTATCTGTTTTCATTGCGGTTTGTCCTATTACAATACAACGATTGCGGCTAAAAATATCCTCCAGCTACGACCAAGATGTGAAAATGACAAGCAACACGCGGACTTGGAACAAAAGAAACAATCAAAGTCGGTGTAAACAATGGGGCTGTCAGTTATCCTGCCTGATGTGTCCTCTCTTCAGACATTTTCCTTTCCTTTGCTCTGTGTATTGCAGTGTCCTTGTGTTGTGTCAGCGGCACACATGAGCATGTTTTCTAAATGTAATAGAATACCGCATTATTAGACTGCATGCAACGTTCTTAATTAGGTCTGAGACCCAGAGGAGGGCATATGTTCATATGCAAATGTAGATACACACTTATGTCTTTCAAGCAAAACACAAACGTCTTGATTATATATTTTCTAATTTTTTCTCTTTGCCCCAGTTTGCAAACACTAATCGACTCCCGAATATTGCCGTATAATACGGGATTCCTCATCGGTAAATATTTAATGAAAGGCCGATAATTTCAAATAAATGATTAGATTTCTGAATGTCCTATCTGTGATCCTGAAAACGACGACCAAGGCTGTAATACAAAGACAGCCACTGAGAATCGTTCAAGGCCCATAGCTGTCATTGATATAGGACCAATTTATGGTGAATGCCCAAGGATCATTAGATTCTGTTAAAGGTGTAGTTTATCATTTGTGCAGTGGAAATTGTCAGTTTTTCATTAGAGAATTGCAAACATTAAATAAGTAGAGTATTACGTGTGCACTGTATGGTGGCTTCATTATTGGCTCTAGAAGCACATTGGGATGGCTTAGATAAAGCCTTCCTAGCATATATAGAAAAGAAAAACTGGCAGGCCAAAAGTACAGCTCGCAGCAAGAGAAAGGCCATGTGCTCAGATTCTGAATAGACTAAAATAAAAAAATGATTAGGTTACAGTCACATATAATGCAGGCTCTATAATCACAGGATCCATGATGATTTGGGACGATCTATTGTGAGCTATGAGGATTCATTATGCCTTGAGTGATAGATCCAACACGAGCAATTTTTGTTTTATCCCAATGACCTATGGTAGGGCTGATAACTCTGTCAATTCTTTTTTCCACTAGAGTAGAGCTCAGCATATGACACTATTCTGACCCTCCAAGAGCATATTATTAATATCATTTATTATTATAGGCCATTTATTCCATGACCTTTACTTGTGAAAAGGGCAAAAACAGCAAACTCCACTGTGGACACCAGTTTTTATATACCTGTCAGTTTAACAGGCTGCCATGTCACTTTTATAATGCATAAAGGGGTTAAGTATATCAATAAAAGGAGATCCGGTCCACATATAACGTGATCAGATCATCGTCAAAAATGTAAACGTAAATGTATATCAGCAGCTCTCTCCATTTGTTTGCTTGTGGGCTTAAAAAGAGAATGTTGAGATCTATGGATCTGCAGTAAATGTTCTGGATGGGAAAATCCTTTTAAGACTTCACAACCTAGGATGTACTTGTTCGTCCAAGGTCATGTCCTTTGCTTCGATCTAGGCTGCCACACTGAGTCCTCCATCTGTCTGTGCACTCTTCCAACTTCAATTGGCCACCACGTCAAGTGATGGGTTGTCATAAAAACTGGGGGTCAGCTTTGTCTGTCATGATGACCCTTTGCCTGTTATGACAAACTTCCTGTGATCTGGCACTGGCATTCACAGGACGACAGAATTTCTGCTGTACAGAGTGGTGCTGATGCACTACTCTAAACAGCACAGGGGATCAAATGATCACAATTTCAAATTCACTATGGTGACTAGTAACTACAAAAAAGTGGGGGAACTTTTTTTAGAAACATGAAAAAAATTAAAAAACTAAATTTCAAATCACCCCCTTTTGCCCTATTGAAGTCAAAACAAACATAAAAAAATACACATATTCAGTATCGCTGAGTTTAGAAATATCCAATTCATCAAAATATAAAATAAATTATTCCAATCGGTAAAGAGCGTTCCAAAATAAAAATCAAATGCCCAATTATGCTTTTTTTTGGATGCTGCAACATTGCAATAAAATGCAGTAATAGGAGATGAAAATATTGCATATCCACAATAATTGTATGAGAAAATGAAAATTTTACAGTCCTCGGAAAATGGCGCCAAAATCAAAAATTTTTTTTACTAACTTCTGAATTTTTTTTCACTACTAAATCTGAAATAAAACTATACGTCTGATTTGTGCAAACTCGTACTGAACTATGGAATCATACTGCCAGATCAGTTTTACCATTTAGCGAACATGGTAAATAATTTAAAAAAAGGATAATTGAACTTTCTTTGCAATTTCACCGCACTTAAGATTTTTTTACTGTTTTCCAGAACACTATACAGTAAAATGAATGGTTTCGTTTTCAAAAGTACAACTCATCCTTCAAAAACATGTGGCACCCCAGGGGTTAAGTGCCACAGAAACAACACCATGGGTTAACTCTCCACACAACACCTGACACTGCACTAGCACCTCTAGGCCAGAAGGGGGAGCTAAAGCAGCTCCCTTATATATTCTGGTCTGAGGAGGAAGTAGTTAATTGAGAGTTGACAGTTGACAGTTCAGTTTAGTGCAGGGAGCACTAGGAGGAGGACCTGTAAATGGGAGCAGTGCTGAGCTCCTGACAGGGACCACTGACTACTTTCAGGCCTGAAGCCAGGGTCTGAGGAGAGGAGTACGAGAAACAGAGGAACATATCTGGGAGACTGAGTTACCTCATAACTCGCCCCAGAGGAGCACAGAAGCCGGATACCGAATCACAATCTGTAACTGAAACACGCAGCACAGAAAACATCGGGGTAGTGGAGGTTACATACCTACACCGTACCTCAGGAAAGCAACACGGCGGGGTCACAAGCACATGGAAAGACTCAAGTTGCCTAGCAAAGTTGGTACCTGTGAGGAGAAACAGGGCCAGCAGCTCAGTTAAAGCAGCATCAGGGCCACACACAAGGTGCAAGAGTAGGAAGCTGAGGACCCGGACAGGGTGGGAGCAACCCGGCCCTGGTACAGACTCCGTGGACAGTACTCTACTGAATACCATCACCAGTAAAGCTTTGGAAACTTCAAAACCGTGAGTGTGTGTGATCCTTGTGCTAAACCCTGCGTACCCTCACAAATTACCATCATCTCTAATACTACTCCTATCGTACAACATCCATAGCACTATCTATAGACTATTACTACCACTGCCCGGGGAATCAAGCCGCGGAGAGCCATTACATCTCCAGCTGCCAAACATCATCTCCGGAGGTTCTGCAGCAGCGGTGGTCCCCTCATTGACCACTCCCCTGTAAATATCGCCCGGGACATGGTCTGGACGAAGACCGCCGTGATATTCCCAGCAGTACCCCGGTCCGGTATCGAGTACCCCATCCCAGTGGGCTCCACAAACAAGCCCTCATACTGCTATATTAATGGAAAAATAAAATAAGTTATAGTTCTTGGATGAAGGGGGGAGGAAAAAAAAGGAAAGCACAAAAATGAAAAATTGACGGGTGGTAAAGGAGTTAATACTGTTTTTTCTTATGTTTACAATTTGTACCATTATCATTTTAAAGAAAAATATCCCTAAAGTATTTAACAGATTTTTCCACTCTTAGAACATGTTTTTTTCAAAAGGGATTGGTTACTGTAGAAGACCACAATATATTGGTGCCATGCAGGGCCGCACCTATCATGAGGCAAGTTGAGTACACTGCCTCAGGCGCGGCACCTGTTGATAAAATGGGGGCGGCATCTGGGGGACCCGTTCTATCAGCTGCCGCCCGGTGCCTGCACTTGGCCTCTCTTCTCTCCCCACCACCCTATTGTCTCCTGCGCTGGCGCTTCTTACTAGTGGACCGTGCACTGATTAGGAATCTGTGGCTAGCGGCTGCTTTCACCCGCCGGGTTCAACAATCAGATAGGGGGCGTGTCCTGCAGAGGAGAACACTGGCCAATGAACGCTCTCATATCAGAATAATAGAAGAGCTGATTGGCGAGTGTTCTCCTCTGCAGGGCGGGAAGAAGTGAGAGCCGGCAAAGAAGATGAAGACACCTGACTGTGCTGGAGCTGGAAGACAAGGGGGAGAAGTAGCCCCGGTCACAAGGTGACAGATCTCCTGCTGTGCATAGTCCCGGCAGAGAGGAGAGAGTGGGGGAGGAGCAGGGATCCAACTGCTGAGAGCAGGGGAAGCTACATATGTGCCCCCCTCCTGCAGTAGAGAGGAGTGTGTGAGAGAGGTGTCTATCTGTAAAATGAGTGTGGGATTTGTGTGCCTGTGTGTGAGTTGTGTGCCTGTGTCTTCTGTGTGTGAGTTGTGTGCCTGTGTCTTCTGTGTGTGAGTTGTGTGCCTGTGTCTTCTGTGTGTGAGTTGTGTGCCTGTGTCTTCTGTGTGTGAGTTGTGTTCCTGTGTGTGACTTCTGTGTGTGTATGTGTGTCTTCTGTGTGTGAGTTGTGTTCCTGTGTGTGTATGTGTGTCTTCTGTGTGTGAGTTGTGTGTATGTGTGTCTTCTGTGTGTGACTTCTGTGTGTATGTGTGTCTTCTGTGTGTGAGTTGTGTTCCTGTGTGTGACTTCTGTGTGTTTATGTGTGACTTCTGTGTGTGTGTGTGTCTTCTGTGTGTGAGTTGTGTGCCTGTGTCTTCTGTGTGTGAGTTGTGTGCCTGTGTCTTCTGTGTGTGAGTTGTGTGCCTGTGTCTTCTGTGTGTGAGTTGTGTGCCTGTGTCTTCTGTGTGTGAGTTGTGTTCCTGTGTGTGACTTCTGTGTGTGTATGTGTGTCTTCTGTGTGTGAGTTGTGTTCCTGTGTGTGACTTCTGTGTGTGTATGTGTGTCTTCTGTGTGTGAGTTGTGTGTATGTGTGTCTTCTGTGTGTGACTTCTGTGTGTATGTGTGTCTTCTGTGTGTGAGTTGTGTTCCTGTGTGTGACTTCTGTGTGTTTATGTGTGACTTCTGTGTGTGTGTGTGTCTTCTGTGTGTGAGTTGTGTGTATGTGTGTCTTCTGTGTGAGTTGTGTTTCTATGTGTCTTCTTTGTGTGAGTTGTGTGTGCCTGTGTCTGTATTTGTGTCTTCTGTGTGTGAGTTGTGTGCCTGTGTGACTTCTGTGTATGAGCAGTGTGTCTTCTGTGTGTGAGTTGTGTGTCTTCTGTGTGTGAGTTGTGTGCCTGGGTGACATCTGTGTATGAGCAGTGTGTCTGTGTGTGTGTTTCTTCTGTGTGTGAGTTGTGTGCCTGGGTGACATCTGTGTATGAGCAGTGTGTCTGTGTCTTCTGTGTGTGAGTTGTGTCTTCTGTGTGTGAGTTGTGTCTTCTGTGTGTGTTATGTCTGTGTCTTCTATGTGTGTTGTGTGTGTCTTCTGTGTGTGAGTTGTGTGTCTTCTGTATGTGAGTTGTGCCCGTCTGTCTTCTGTGTCTGTATGTGTGTCTTCTGTGTGTGAGTTGTGTGCCTGTGTATGAGCTGTGAGTTGTATGCATATCTTCTATGTGAGTTGTGTGTCTGTATGTATATTCTGTGTGTGATTTGTGTGCCTTTGTGTGTCTCCTGTGAGTGAGTTGTGTGTCTGGGTGTGTGTGTGTCTTTTGAGTGTGAGTTGCATGGCTGTGTGAGTTGTGCGTCTTCTGTGTGAGTTTTCTCTGTGTATGAGTTGTGTCTTCTGTGTATGTTGTGTGTCTGGGTGTGTGTATGTATGTGTCTTCTGTGTATGAGTTGTGTGTCTGTGTGTGTATCTTCTGTGTGAGTTGTGTGTCTTCTGTGTGTGAGTTGCATGTGTGTGTAATTGCATGTCTGTGTGAGTTGCGTTCCTGTGTGTGTAGGTTGTCTCTGTGTATGTTTAGATATCTTTTGATTATATGATTATATTGAAGTGTGTGTATATACACTTGTCCTGCATGCATGTTCTGTGTATATGATGTGTACCTGCTGTGTATCTGTTATATAGCATGTGTGTACTAAGGACTTGTGTGATACATATGAGTGTCTGTGTGACTGTATTATGTGTATGTAAGGAGCATGTGTTGTCCAGTATGTTTGTGCTGTATACATGTATATAATGTAATTTAACCCCTTCACTACCTATGATGAACATATATATATACCGTATATACTCGCGTATAAGCCGAGTTTTTCAGCCCAAAAATTGGGCTGAAAAGTCTCCCCTCGGCTTATACGCGAGTATATACGGGACCCCCTCACTTTTTGGCGCCCCCACCTCAGGATGCCCCCCCCCTCCCGCACGCAGCGCTGCGCTCATACATTACCAGCCTGTCAGCTGTCATCCACTGGTGGCGGATCGCGGCTCCCGGCTCCGGCTTCCATCTTCTTCTGTGTCTTCCTGCATGTCACATGACCGGCCGGCGTCGCGATGACGTCATCGCGATGAGCCCCGGTCACAATGCAGGAAGACACAGAAGAAGATGGAAGCCGGAGCCGGGAGCCGCGATCCGCCACCGGAGGATGACAGCTGACAGGCTGGTAATGTATGAGCGCAGCGCTGCGTGCGGGGGGGGGCATCCTGAGGTGGGGGCGCCAAAAAGTGAGGGGGGACTGGGGCTGCTGTGTACTACCCCTGGGGCTGCTGTAAATACCCCTGGGACTGCTGTGTACTACCCCTGGGGCTGCTGTGTACTACCCCTGGGGCTGCTGTGTACTACCCCTGGGGCTGCTGTGTACTACCCCTGGGGCTGCTGTGTACTACCCCTGGGGCTGCTGTGTACTACCCCTGGGGCTGCTGTGTATTACCCCTGGGGCTGCTGTGTATTACCCCTGGGGCTGCTGTGTATTACCCCTGGGGCTGCTGTGTACTACCCCTGGGGCTGCTGTGTATTACCCCTGGGGCTGCTGTGTACACCCCTGGGGCTGCTGTGTACTACCCCTGGGGCTGCTGTGTATTACCCCTGGGGCTGCTGTGTATTACCCCTGGGGCTGCTGTGTATTACCCCTGGGGCTGCTGTGTATTACCCCTGGGGCTGCTGTGTACACCCCTGGGGCTGCTGTGTACACCCCTGGGGCTGCTGTGTACACCCCTGGAGCTGCTGTATACACCCCTGGGGCTGCTGTGTACACCCCTGGGGCTGCTGTGTACACCCCTGGGGCTGCTGTATATACCCCTGGGGCTGCTGTGTACTACCTAAGGGCTGCTGTATACCATTGGGGCTGCTGTATATACTGCTGGGGCCTGCATACCACTGGGGAGGCTGCTGTATACTACCACTGGGGGGGCCTGTATACCACACTGCTGGGGGCTGTATACCTGTGCTGGGGTCCACCCTCGGCTTATACACGAGTCAATAGGTTTTCCCAGGTTTTGGGGGCAAAAGTAGGGGGGTCAGCTTATACACGGGTCGGCTTATACACGAGTATATACGGTACATCAAAAGTTGTAAGCCTACCTTTGATTCAGGCTCACGTGCCGAGCACGCATCAGTCTCCGCACATACTGATGGAGGACTGTGCCTACAGGACCACAGCTCTGCCAGTCGTCACTGTGTGTCTATAGCTTGCGCCAAGCCACCATTGCCGTTGATGCTCCTTATTCTGGACTCTCCTGTGTGGCTCTTGTGTGTGCATGTGATGACATCCTTGTGTTTGGACATCCTTTTTCTATTTCTCCAAAGTAAAATGTCCACTAATACACTCATTTGATAAGATAGATAGAGATCTGTATGAATCAGATTTATTTATACTGATGAAAAATAATTTACTGGGGGGGGCGCTGTTCTGCAGTTCGCCTCAGGCAGCAGAGAGGCTAGGTTCACCCCTGGTGCCATGGCAGCCACAGAGCTCTATATAGAAGGGCAGAAGAAGCGTCTGGGAGGATTTTACTGCCACCAGGAAGAAAAAAACATTAGGTAAAACAGTTGGAAGTGCTGTTCTTGTTCCATTGCTTCTGTGATTTTATGCATTCTGAAAGCAAACCATTGTTTAAAGGGAACCGGTGATGTCATTTTGTGATATTAAACCGACCCAATGTGCTTTAAATGATGCAATAAGTATCAATAACAAGGTTTTCAAAAAACTAAATGGAACGGTGTTATCTTTAAAAAAGACTTTATATGCTGAGGTGAATGCCACTACATTGCTTGGCTTCAGTCATGGGGGAAGTGCTTTTGTTTGCTACAGTCACTGTCACTTATATTCAACCATGAGATGCTTGAACTTCATCATGCCCCACCCGCATTGTAAATGAAGTTATCACTGCAGATACTCAGTAAAGCAGAACTGGGTAAAGGACCTGTGGTGATGTCGCGACATTGTCAATGTAATGGAAGAGCGAAGCAGACCTGAAGTGAAGGACATGTGAGCTTAGCTCCTCTTATTACAGTCACATTGTCATGACAGCAACACAGGTCCTGCAGGAATTTATTTATGCTGAGCTTTGTTCATTATGGTCACATGGGCATGACATCACCATGGGGTCCTTCATCACCACTTCTCCAATGCTGAGCTTCATCCATTATAGGTCCCATTCTCACAAGACGTGTGGTGATGTCACAACTGAGTGACCATAACGGACGGAGCTCAGTATAGCAAAACTGTAGAAAAACCTGTGGTGATGTAACAACCATGTGCCCTTAATGAGCAGAGCTCAGCATGAGTGAATTTCTGCAGGACCTGCAGTGATGTCGATATATTACAATGCACGAGTGCGTGATACAGTTAAAAAAACATGACTGAATTTGAGTGATGGTGACTTAAGCAAGCAAAAGCACCTCCCGAATGACTTGAAGCCAGGTACGTGTGTACAGACACCTCAGCTTATAGTCTTTTTTAAGATAAATACATAAAATTATGTTTTAGAAAACCATGTTACAGATGCACACTGCATCATTTAAAAGACTTTGGAGACTATTTAACATCACAAAAAGACCTGACAGGTTCCCTGTAAGGCTGCTTTCACATAGGCGTTTTTTTTTTAAATGAAGCAGATCCGGCAGATTTACCGCATCTTCCGCCTAATGACCGCACTTGTTGCATTGTCTACGGGGCTTGCGGTCAGGTGCGGCAAGTGCGGTTTTGCCGGTTGCAGTAGATGCGACACATGCGACCGCAAAAATGCGGTCAGCAGTGTTTTTTTTCGCGGCCACAACTGCCGCATCTACTGCAACCGGAAAAACCGCACTTGCCGCACCTGACCGCAAACCCCGTAGACAATGCAACAAGTGCGGTCATTAGGCGGAAGATGCGGTAAATCTGCCGGATCTGCCTCATTTAAAAAAAACGCCTATGTAAAAGGGGCCTAAGCCATGTACATTTTTACTATATTGTAACAAACATTGTCAAAAATATAGATTCCAGTTATTGTATTTCTATAGCGTTTTTAAAAGTTACTTATTACATGACTTTTTTTTAGTCATCCTTTATTTAATACCAGTCTTCTCACTTAGCCCATCAACACCTTAAAATCCAATGTGAACTCTGTCATAATTCACATTTCCGCCCTCCATGTCATGACGTGAAGAAGCTACCATTTTCAGATCGACTTGTTCCATGTTTGCCATGTGATATCGTACATAAAAAAAGAAGGAAACCTGAGGGAGTCTTAGGAAAACAAAGGCAGCTTTCCCGTCAGACGTGTAAAGTGAAAAAGTTAATATTTTCCTGAAGTGCAGCCCTATAGTTTCCCACTCATTGTGTTGATAGTGCTGTCTCTTTCTGCAGCTCTGCTCAAATTCTCACCTTGATCTGCCCTTGTCATCAAGTCATTGAAGCACAAAGCAGGGAGCACGAGAGTGTTTACTTATTTCCCAAGTCCATTATCTTACACATTAATCACTGGTCTGGAACTTCTGGACAATGCTGAATCTGTTACCTTTTTAGTTCCTGGCTGCTTTATTTTCTTGCCTGCCAGTTTAACAGTCTCAGGTCACTGTACACCTAATAATCTCTGCAGTTTGTCAACTTTTTTTTTTATTGTAGTTGAATAAATATGTTTTTTATTAAAAGGAGAAAAAATAAAATGTCAGAGTTTACTCATTACAATACTGTACATTGATTTTTAAAGGTCATAGTTTTAAGCGGAGCACAAGTAATGAATAACATCAGTTAGATCAATGCCGCCTTAAGGAGACCATACATGTTGGATGACTATTTGCCTAACCTGGAGATCTTGGTGGAACTGATCAAACATCTAATGTTTATGATGGAGTCTCATGTCTCCGAACAGCAGATAGTTGAATATAAGAAGGGCTGGGTCTGTTGAATTTCATGTTCAATTTACCATGCCCAATTCTGGTGTCCTTGAAGGATTGCATTTTTGAAGATGAATACTGGTTAGCCTAACGGGGCATCACACGCTACGATATCATTAACCATGTAGCTGAAACGTCAGGGGTTTTCAGTCGTTCAAACGACGTCATTGTGTGTGACACATCGATCTTACAAGCGATAAGTGGTCAGATCGTTCATCGCAGATATGATATTCGGACCCCAAATCAGACGAAGTCGATCATGCAGCCTTCTTGCATCGTTCTGTGTGACAATGCGATAACGATCTCCTTTATGATTTCGCTTATTCACAACATTGACAAGCATCGCTGGTTGTGCGAATGATTCCTGCACGCAACATCGAACAATATCTATACATGTGACACCTCACTAACGATGTTGTCCACGAGCGCGCACCCCTGAGATCGTAGGTGACACCATTCACAAAAACGTAGTGTGTAACAGCCCTTTATCAAAGATGTACAGCTAGCTAACAGCTATCTTTGATGTATGACAAACTATAAGCCTCATTCACACACATGACAAGTAGGGTGTATGTAGTGCAGTGAAGAATTAAAAAGTAGATCACAATAGGAAATTGTTTAAAATATGAGTTAAAGGAAAACAGATAAAAAATCTACCTATTTATCTATCTGTTCTATCTATCTATCTATTATATAAATGAAGTTGCAGCACTCCAATCTTTCCTTAGGTGAAAAAAGGTTTATTCAACATCACAGCATGGGCATCTGTGCAGTCATCAACAAGGGAGCCAGGCACTGCAAGAAGAGGGATAGCGGAAGGCCAACAAGAGTTATTCCAATTCAGCACAGGTGATAGGAGAGCAAAGGAAGCCAGTCAAGTTTCACACAGGGCAGGGGCTTCACCCAAAGGAAAAGAGACAAGGAGGCCTTATACCCACTCGCTGTGGAGATCCAGAAGTGTTTCCTGGCCATCCGACAGTGTACTGGATGTTTACCTGCCTTACCATCAGTAAAAGGTAAAGGGACAATCTACGGTGTGTGTCGATTATTCAACCCCTGACCCTGTCCTTCGTAGAGGCTATCCCCATCACACCACAGCCCCGGGGATCCAGCTCCACCTGTGAGGAACTTCAACACCTAGCTGCCTGTACATCATCCCTGGAGGCCCAAAGCAGCGCTGATGCAATCATCAGAATCCACAGGTGGCATCACAAACTCTTTATTCCCATTTATACTACCCCTTTTTAAAAGCATAGCCCCCAGGACACGGTTCTGGGCAGGCCACCAGTGACATCCCAACCTCAGCAAGGGCCCAGATAACGAGTACTCCATATACCCTGGGGCGGCACATATTTATGTATCTCATATCAATTTATTTCATATTTATCTTTCTCTTTTCTATCAATCATCTATCTCATATCTAACTCTTTTTCTATCTATCTATCTATCTATGGTAAAAATGTTGCGGCACTCAAGTAATTTAATGTGCAAAGGACTCTTTATTAAAGCATATGCACAGCTAATAAAGAGCCCTTTGCACATTAAAGGACTTGAGTGCTGCAACTATCTATCTATCTATCTATCTATCTATCTATCTATCTATCTATCTATCTATCTATCATCCATCTCATATCTACCTAAAGGCCCAGTTACACACACAGATAATTGTGCAGAGATTGTTGGCAGATCTCTGGTTGCAGTGAAATCATGGACACATTGCTCCATTTTGTGGCCGTATACAAATGTAACTATGTGTCCATGATTTCACCGCAACCAAAGATCTGCGAACAATCTCTGCATAATTATCTGTGTGTGTAACTGGGCCTTAACTCTTTCAATATTTATATATCATCTATCTCTATCTATCTATCTATATCTATCTATCTATCTATCTATCTATCTACAGTCTTTAAGAAGGGTCGCAGCACTCCAATCTGATGTAACAAAAACTCTTTACACCAGCATAAGGCACACCCTTAGTTCAGCCATATTTATCTATCTATCTATCTATCTATCTATCTATCTATCTATCTATCTATCTATCGTGAGGTAGCAAGGGGAATGGTAGTAGAGGGACGCTATGTTTCCCCAAGGATGGTGAGCTACTGCATGTATGGGACAGGAGATGCTTACATGAGCATAGGTGAGGTAGGTGTGGCCCCCCGTTACTGAGAACGGTGGCTGTTGGTAAAGCCTGTTATGGGACCTCATCTATGAGGAATGGGGGAAGGTGTTTGGGCGGGCCTCCATTCCTCATCTCCCGCCCCAGGCTTTTGAAGTAGCTGGGAGGGAAAGACAGGTGAGAAAGGTTAGGCCAGAAGAGACGGCTGTGAAGGTGTTGTGAGAGGAGATCAGACTGGAGAGGAGTTCAGTCTGGGGAAAAAGTAGCCTGTGAGAGCACAGAGAGCGTGTACCAGACCCCAAGGTGGGGTAGGACCCCTAGGCGAGCTCCAGGAGGAGCAGGTTTCGGGCCGACGCTATTATCCTGATGTAAGGACTGTTTTTTTTGTTTGTTTTGCCATTGTGTGAAATAAACCACACTTGTTTTTGGACTGAGCCTGAGTGTCACTGCCTTACTTGCTGCTGCAATAGAGACTGATCCCTACATATGGTGGAGAATGCGGGCAATGCAGTAAGGCATACACTAACCTCTGTAGAGGACGAGTTGTATGTCCTGGGTGAAGCAAGCCCTAAAGCAGCGCTCAGCAATGGAGGACGTTGTAAAGGCATTGATTGAAGCCAACCTGCAGCAGAAGCAGCAACAGCAGATGTATGCTGAGGCGCTGCAGGCCCAGCAGCACAGCCATACGGAGGCCCTGAGACTTCAACAGCAAACTAACCAACTCCTGATGGAACAGTTAACAGCCCTGAGGTCAAGCGCACCAGCTGATCCACAGCAGGACATCAAGAAGAGGGTTCGTGCGTCCCTCCAAAAGATGACCGCAGGGGACGATGTTGAAGCTTTCTTGGCGGGGTTCGAGAGAGTGGCAGAGCGAGAGAGTCTGCCGCCACACCAATGGTCGGAGGTCGTAGCGCCATATCTGATTGGAGAGCCCCAGAAAGCGTACTACGACCTGAGCGAGCAGGACGCCCGGGACTATCAAAAGGTAAAAGCCGAGATTCTAGCTCGATTAGGTGTGAATGTGTATCTCCGTGCCCAGAGAGTCCATCGCTGGGCCTATGTAGAGACTGTAGCGGTCCGGTCTCAGATGTATGATCTCGTCCATCTTGTAAAAAAATGGTTACAGCCGGAGCTGTTGTCCGCAGCACAGATGGTGGAAAGAGTGGTACTGGACAAGTTTGTGCGGGCCTTGCCCCCATCCATACAGCAGTGGGTGGGACATGGGGACCCTGTCGATGCCAACCAGCTGGTCGGTTTGGTGGAACGTTATGAGGCCACCCAGAACTTGTTAAAAGTTTCTTCCCCAACCCGTGTGCTCCCCAAATCCCGCAAGGTCACCGACCCTGAGAAATACAAGACTCTGACACGCACCCCCACCCCTGCAGGCCCTCAGGCAAGGAAGCTAGAGACTATTGTGTGCTGGAGGTGTCAAGAGCGAGGACACATTGCTGCAAACTGGCCCGGCGTGTCTCCCTCTATGCCTTCCCGGTATATACCGCTGCTTCCCCAGAGCCTGCACCTATCTCTCCCATGTGTCAGGTTACGGTGGCGGGATGTCCTGCAGCTGCCCTCTTGGACTCGGGAAGCCTTATCACCCTGGTGCATGCCACCTTGGCTGGGTCTGCATCCTACACGGGACGTAATGTGGGGGTCTTATGCATTCATGGGGATTTGAAAGAGTACCCTACCACCATAATCACTATCCAAACCCCGAAGGGAGAGTGTCGTCATGAGGTGGGAGTGTTAGAGTCCCTGCCGTATGGACTGATCCTTGGGAGAGACTTTCCTCTATTCTGGACTCTGTTACCGGGAAACCCGGGGTTAAGGGGTAAACAAGTCCAGAATGTCACGGACCCTGAGCCTGAACCTCGTGATCCCGACTCAGGGGTGCCAGCCGTGGGAGTAACAATGTCCCCTCTAGAGGTATTAGCGGGTGAAGCCGACGAGCTCGGGTCAGTACCTGAGTTCGCAGAGTTGGGAATTCCCCGTGACAATTTTGGTACTGCACAGCTCCAAGACCCGACGTTAAATAGGGCAAGGGAAAACGTTATTTGTATTAATGGGGTGTTTCAGTACCCAGGAGCAGACCAGGTGTTTCCCCACATGGCTGTCAACCAGGATCTGTTATACAGGGTTGACAGAGTGCGGGGTGAGACCTTGGAGCAGCTGGTGGTTCCGCAGCCTTATCGCCCGACGGTGCTCGACTTGGCACATAGGCATGTGCTGGGCGGACACCTCGGCCATAAAAAGACTCTGGAACGAATTCTGCAGCGTTTTTACTGGCCGGGAGTGTTTCGGGAGGTACAGTGGTATTGCGAATCATGCCCCGAGTGTCAGCAATCCGCTCCTATGCCGCACTTCCGTAGTCCCTTGGTACCCCTGCCCATTATAGACGTACCATTTGAAAGGGTCGCCATGGATCTGGTGGGTCCTCTGGTCAAGTCTGCCCGAGGGCATCAGCATATCCTGGTAATCATGGATTACGCTACCAGGTATCCAGAGGCAATTCCACTGCGGCACACCTCGGCGAAATTGATAGCCAAAGAGCTACTCGCCGTGTTCTGCCGGGTAGGAATCCCTAAAGAAATACTTACGGACCAGGGGACGCCGTTCATGTCCAAGGTTACCAAGGAGCTATGTAAACTGTTCCGGGTAAAGCAGTTGCGCACCTCGGTCTACCATCCGCAGACAGATGGCTTAGTTGAAAGATTCAACAAAACCCTAAAGAGCATGCTGAAAAAGGTGGTATCCAGGGATGGGAAGGACTGGGATTGTCTTCTACCATACCTGATGTTCGCGATTCGGGAGGTACCACAGGCCTCAACAGGTTTTTCTCCGTTCGAACTCGTGTATGGTAGAAATCCCCGGGGCCTGCTCGACATTGCCAAAGAGGGATGGGAGCAGGAACCCACCCCTCACAAAAGTGTAGTAGAGCACATCGCGACCATGCAGGACCGGATGGCAGCGGTGATGCCAATAGTGAAAGAACACTTAGAGGAAGCCCAAAGAGCTCAAAGCCGGGTATATAATAGATCCGCTAAGGTCAGAACTTTTAACCCGGGAGACAGAGTCCTGGTACTAGTGCCTACTGTGGAGAGTAAATTCTTGGCGAAGTGGCAAGGGCCCTACGAAATCCTAGAAAGAGTTGGGGAGGTCAACTACAAGGTGTATCAGCCGGGTCGGAGAAAGACCGAGCAGATATACCATGTCAATCTGCTAAAAGCCTGGAAAGACAGAGAGGGTCTGGGTACAGAAGGGTCTCCAGCTGACCGTCCTCCTGCACTGACTTTACAGGCCAAGGTGGTGCCTGAGGGGGCAGTGGCAGAAGTGACGATAGCCGAAACCCTCACGAAAAACCAGCAGCAAGAGTCTCGTGAGTTTGTGGCCAGGAATACGGATGTATTTTCAAAGCTGCCAGGGCGTACCTCGTTGATTACACACGACATTGTCACCGAGCCCCAGGTAAAAGTTCGGATGAGGCCCTACCGAGTACCTGAGGCACGGCGAAAGGCCATTTCAAAGGAGGTTCGTCAAATGCTGGAGTTAGGGGTTATTGAGGAGTCGAAAAGTGAATGTGTGAAATAAACCACACTTGTTTTTGGACTGAGCCTGAGTGTCACTGCCTTACTTGCTGCTGCAATAGAGACTGATCCCTACACTATCTATCTATCTACTTATCGGTCACTCTTTTTTCTTACTCTGCACCACATTTACCATGTCATCGTTATATCAAACATTATGGAGATTCAATCATTTCACTTTTCTATTAGTTTAATTCTACATTACAAGATATAAACCATAATATTAACTTCTAATGTATAAAAGAGAACCACTGAGACAATTTGCTGTTTTGTCATCCCCTAATTAATTAGTAAGATGCTGTCATGTAACAGCTGCTCTGTAAAATATACACACTACTACTAATATATATATTGCATGAGCAAAGCTGGGAGTAATGATGAATGGAAACATATCCTAATACAAAATATACTAGACTTGTCTAACATCGTCAAATACAAATGCTATTTTGCTGCTATGTATAGAAGTGGGGTGAGCACCACAGTTGCCAAAATGACTGGGACAGTCCATAAAAATTGATCACTATTTTCTCCTGTCCTTAACAAATATTTGATGTATGTGTGATGTTTATGAAGATGAAAAAGCTTGTAAGGATTACTAAGACTAAAATTACACAATCTTACACTTAACAGCCTTGTAGACAGGAGTAAAGTTCGTGACACTGACTGACAGCCTTGTAGAAAGGAGTGAAGAGCGTCACACTGACTGACAGCCTTATAGACAGGAGTAAAGTTCGTCACACTGACTGACAGCCTTGTAGACAGGAGTAAAGTTAGTCACACTGACTGACAGCCTTGTAGACAGGAGTAAAGTTTGTCACATTGACTGACAGGTTTATAGACAGGAGTAAAGTTCGTGACACTGACTGACAGCCTTGTGGACAGGAGTAAAGTTCGTGACACTGACTGACAGCCTTGTAGACAGGAGTGAAGTGCGTCACACTGACTGACAGCCTTATAGACAGGAGTGAAGTGCGTCACACTGACTGACAGCCTTGTAGACAGGAGTCAAGTGCGTCACACTGACTGACAGTCCTATATACAGGAGTGAAGTGCATCACACTGACTGACAGCCTTATAGACAGGAGTAAAGTTCGTCACACTGACTGACAGCCTTGTAGACAGGAGTAAAGTTTGTGACACTGACAGCCTAGTAAACAGGAGTGAAGTTTGTGACACTGACTGACAGCCTTGAAGAAAGGAATGAACTGTGTCACACTGACTGACAGCCTTGTATACAGGAGTGAAGTTCGTCACACTGACTGACAGCCTTGTAGACAGGAGTGAAGTTTGTGACACTGACTGACAGCGTTATAGACAGGAGTGAAGTTCATCACACTGACTGACAGACCTTGTAGACAGGAGTAAACTGTGTCACACTGAATGACAGACCTAATAGACAGGAGTAAGGAGTGAGAATGAGGAGGCTGTGAGAATGGGGAGGCTGTGAGGATGGAGGAGGCTGTGAGGATGGGGAGGCTGAGGGGTTGGAGGAGACTGTGAGGATGGAGGAGGCTGAGGGGATGGAGGAGGCTGAAAGGATGGGGAGGCTGTGAGGATGGGGAGGCTGTGAGGGTGGAAGAGGCTGTGAGGATGTGGAGGCTGTAAGGATGGGGAGGCTGAGGGGTTGGAGGAGGCTCTGAGGATGGAGGAGGCTGAGGGGATGGAGGAGGCTGTGAGGATGGGGAGGCTGAGGGGTTGGAGGAGGCTGTGAGGATTGAGGAGGCTGAGGGGATGGAGGAGGCTGAGGGGATGGGGAGGCTGAGGGGATGGGGAGGCTGTGAGGATGGGGAGGCTGTGAGAATGGAGGAGGCTGTGAGGATGGGGAGGCTGAGGGGATTGAGGAGGCAGTGAGGATGGAGGAGGCAGTGAGGATGGAGGAGGCTGTGTGGATGGAGGAGGCTGGGGGATGGAGGAGGCTGTGAGGATGGGAAGGCTGAGGGAATGGAGCAGGCTGTGAGGATGGAGGAGGCTGTGAGGATGGAGGAGGCTGAGGGGATGGAAGAGGCTGTGAGGATGAGGAGGCTGAGGGGATGGAGGAAGCTGTGAGGATGGAGGAGGCTGTGAGGATGGGGAAGCTGAGGGGATAGAGGAGGCTGTGAGGACGGAGGAGGCTGGGGGGATGGAGGAGGCTGCAAGGATGGGGTTTGCATTCAAACCGCATGCCAAGCCGCAGTACTCTTCTGATTGGTATTCACTGCAGAGGGGCACAGCAGTCAATCGCAGACGGAGTCACAGAGAATGACAGAGTAATCTAGAATCAGCCCATACATTCTAGCATGGTAGATGCTAGAATGTATGAGCTGTTTTTAGGTTACGCCTTCAGCCAATGACAGATGCCTATTCTCTGTGACACCATCTGAGATTGGCTGTTGGGCTCCTTACTCATTAACTGAAATCATAGTACTGTAAAACTAAATAATGAAAAAAAATTAAATAAGGATTCTCTGTATTTTTTATTCTGAGCATAAATAAAGTGGACAGATATGGGCTGCCACCCCGAGCTGCCTGGCTTTACCTTGGCTGGCAATCAACATACAGGGAATCCCATGATTTATGTAAATGTTTTAAATAATAAAAAAATGCATGGGCTACACCCTATTTTCATTGCCAGCCAAGGTAAAACCCAGGCAGCTGTAGTCTGGGATTCTGAGCGAGGTAAGGCCCAAGTGTTCTGGGCATCCCACGATGAAAATCGCAGCCACCTGTGAAAACAGCACATTCTTTTGTAGCGCTATTTTCAGGTGCTTTATCTGGCTCTTCCAGCAGCCCTGGTGGCGTTGGCATGCTGGGTAATAAAGAGGTTAATGCCAGCTTTGTATTGGCAACAGGCACTAAGCCCAAGATTCATAATGGTGGGCCAATGTTAAATCCACCCCCTTTGAATCTCTAGTAAACATTATAAAAAACACAACACAAAGAAGAATCACAGGCACAGTCTCTAGTAAAGTCAATTGCAGCCAGGGTGGCTGTAGCATATGCAACAGCAGATGCGGACTGGTTTGGGAAGGCCAGACATAGGAACAGGTAGCAGAAACTGGGAAACAGGATCTGACAACTAGCTTAGTAGACAGTGGACTGACTGAACTAATATGCTACTCATGCACCTCCCCTAATATGAGAATACCTTAACTACCTAGTGCCTCTCAGCCATAGGTTGACAATCCCAACCGTCAAACATAGAGGAGACAGCATCATACTTTTTTTATGCAAGAGCAGGGAAGCTGATCAGAGATGATGGGTAGATGGATGGAGCTAAATACAGAGTAATTCTGGAGGCAAAGCTATTATGTATACTGGCGATTTAAATTAGAGAAGATAAAAATTCCTTAATGTTAAGGTTATTGTGTTGTCCTATGTGAAAATATCCTAACAAGAGTAAAATAGCAGTATTTTAAGCTTATTTCATAAATTGAATATATTCTAAAACACAGAAAAATATGTAAATGAGATACATGAAAAAGAACACTGATCAAAATTAGAGAATACTTTCAGATACCTGAAAGATATTGGTGTTAATCTGGCACGAGGTGCTAATTTCCTTAATTATCTGACAAACCCTTGGTGACAAAGTTATGGACAAGAAACCCACAACAGTCACAGAATTGTGGAAGAGTCTTGAAGAAGAGTGGACCAAAATCACACTAGAGCAGTGTGAGAGACAAGTGATGTCCT